>JAMPIV010008631.1:0-467151 GCA_024509875.1 Oreohelix idahoensis
GGAGATATGGAGCATTAGGACCTAAAAGCTGAGAGAGGCCAGAAATAACACAGACCAGATATCTGGGGCCTTATTGCTACAGCAGTGAGCAACACAGAAGAACGACCTGATGACTTGGAAACCCTCTGGAATAAATTCAAGGATATCATAAAAACAGCTGCTGCAGAAGCATGCGGTGAAGTCCGACTTGGGAACCAGAGAAAGAGGACACCTTGGTGGACAGAGGAAGTCAAAGAGAAAATAAGAGAGAAGAAAATGGCATGGAAACAATACTTAGGAGCTAAAAAACACAACAGGACAAATGGAAAAAATATAGAGAATATGTGACACTCAGAACAGAAGCAAAGAACAAAGTGCTAGCAGCAAAACAGAAGTCCTGGGAAGAATTTGGAGAAAAGCTAGAAAAAGATGCACAAGAAAACCAGAAATTGTTCTATAAGACCCTAAAGAACATGAGGAAAGAAAAAACAATGCCCTCTCAAATTTATAAAGGACAAGCAAGGCAAATTGCTTACTGCCCCGAAGGAAGTAATGGAAAGATGGAAAGAATATTTCTCAGAACTCCTGGATGGTGAGCATGGTGAAGCATCAGAAATGATAACCACTAGCACAGAAGAGAAAACCAATGATGGTGAAGATGACATAAAGATGGAAGAAACTGAGGGCAGCACTAGAGAAAATCAAGATGGGCAAAGCAGCAGGGCATGATGGTATAACATCAGAAATGGTTAAGTACATGGGAGCATCAGGCGACCTATTACTCTTAAAAGGTCCTACAGGCAGCATGGTGCAACAAGACCATACCAAAGGATTGGGAGATTGCCATCATAACACCAATTTTCAAAAAGGGTGACAATCGACAATGTGGAAACCATAGAGGCATATCCCTTCTCAGTGTCCCTGGTAAAATCTACTCTAGAATCCTAGAGCAGAGACTCCGACGCCTAGCTGAGCCACAATTGGATGAGGTCCAGTGCGGATTCCAAGCAAACCGAAGTACTCAAGACCTAATCTTCACACTCAGACAGCTGAGTAAAAAGGCCCTTGAGTATAAGAGTGAGATCCATCTTTGTTTCATAGATCTGGAAAAGGTGTTTGACAGGGTTCCCTGGAGCAAACTTTGGGACTGTTTGGCAAGGAAGAACATTCCAGCACCTCTGATTCATGCTATACAGAGCTTCTACAAGTCTTGCAGAAATTATGTGAGGACAAGCAAACCATAAGTCAGAAGAGTTCAGGACCACCACTGGTGTAAGACAAGGTGATATCCTGTCACCTTATCTTTTCATACTCCTCATGGACGATGTCATCAAGGCATGTAAGGAGAGAACAAGAAAGTATTCAGTGGGGTACTGGAAGATGAGACAGGTCTATATTTCGGAGCTGGCATTTGCTGATGATGTTGCCCTGATTGCTAAATCAGAGGCACATCTCCAATCCAACCTGCAAGTCTGGAAGGAAGAGCTGGAGAAGAGAGGGATGGTCATAAGCAGCTCTAAAACAAAATCCATGGTGATATCACGAGAAGAAAGAAAACATCAGATTAAGTTGGGATAAACAGGTCCTGGAGCAGGTCGACCACTTTAAATATCTCGGAGCTATTATAGACCGAAAGGGAGGCATCAAAGAAGAGTTGGCCACTCGAAAAGCAGCGGCTCTGGGAGACTTTTTCAGGCCATAAATCGTGGATTCCTCAGCAAGAAAGAGGTTGGTAAGATAAAACGAAGATGGCTGTATACCGCCTCCACCTATGTCCCAGTCTTGACATATGGATGCGAGTCATGGGCAATGACTACAACCCCACCAAAAGCCAGATCCAAACCTCAGAAATGAGGTATCTGAGGAAAGTGGTTGAAGTAACAAGAAGAGACATGGTCCGCAACCAGACGATCCGTCAAGGCCTAAAATCATCCGCTGCAGACCCAAATAGAACAGTCCCAACTAAGATGGTTTGGCCATGTCTGCAGAATGGGAGAAGATCGGCTACCACGACAAGCATGGGAAACAAAGAGCCAGGATCCAGACCTCCAGGACGACCCAGAGTCCGCTGGGAGGACAACATTAGACAATCTTTGAAGGACCGAGGACTAGAATGGAACCAGGCCAGGAAGAAGACAGCTGATAGAATGGTCTGGCGCTCTCTCTTCCAAACCTCTACACCTCACGGTAGAAGGGGAACGACTAAGTAAGTAAGTAAGGGATGGGATTAGATTATTATAATATATTAGTATGTCATTAGATATTTGTATGGTATGAATGCTGCAGTTTACCCGTCGTCTGAAAACTTTTAGTTTTCAGTTCGAAGAGCGAACATAGTTTGCGCACCAATTGGGGATTTTGTATTTTGAGCACATATAGTGCTCAAGGGCGCCACGATTTGCCCGAGCGGTAAACATCGATGGTTCAATGATGCTTTTAATTTTTAATACAGGCTAACCTCTAGGTGTACGAAGATAAGAAGCGCATGCATTATGTTTTTGATTTTCGTTTAATTAAATCTGAAACAGATAGTTGTATATGTTTTGTTTATTTTAAAATAATAGTTTTACAAAGCTTTAGTAACATGTCATATTTATCCATGTAAAGAAATAGGAAAAACAGTTTAAAAAAAATTGTTTTTAAACTGAACAAATATAACTTCATTCAGAATCAATAAAATGAGCTCCAAACAAGATCCTCAGTCTTCTCAATGTGCAACACATGCTTAACATTTTTAGACGCTATCTTTAATTTTTTCCCCCATGGTATTTCTTGTGACATGGTCCGCAACCAGATGATACGTCGAGGCCTAAAACCCAACACCTGCAGACCCAAGTAGAACAGTCCCAACTAAGATGGTTTGGCTATGTCTGTAGAATGGGAGAAGATTGATGTTGCGTGATAAATTCTCGCAACATCATTTTATTACAATATCTATTTTATAACGCAAGGGCAACAACTGCTTGAAATTTATAGTTACTTTTCTCGGTAAGCATTTGTCTTCTCGCGTTGGTATTGAATGCAGTTGAGTTTTTGAGCTGTGGTCATTTTTCGCGCCGGACTGCGCATGACCGGTCTTGCTTTTTGGTCGATCGGTTTCCGCCCACCACTAGTGGGGTGAGCGATTTGAATGGCGAAAGAGATGCCTCGTTGAAGAGGGGATCTCCGCTTTTTTTTGTTCTGTCAGGAATGTGAGAGTCCTCTTATGGATATTTCGTTTATTCGAGATAATACCTCTAGTGTATTTGCACATGCCGGGAGGCATAATATTTCTGTGTATTTCCGGAAGGCAAGGTAAATTAACATTTTCATTAACTCTATCGATTTTTTGGTCGTGAGCGATTTCTGGTTCATAGCCTGTCTTCGAAAGTCGTCGTCACGAGATGTTTTCCCAGCTCACATGTCGCTGTATTGTGCTGCATCGGTTGATGCAGGTCCCAAGGACTATTACTTGCTACTTGGTTACCTGAACTAGGTTTGAAAAACCTTTGTTATCTAGAGGATATTTTTGAGGACATTATTTATACTTCGGCAGACGTGTCTGTCTTGCTGAAGTCAGACTAAGGAGAGTGAACTGATCTCATATATCTGGTTATCTCCTGGCTGTTATAGAAAAGGATGGAGTTTTTCACCTGACTACATTTACAGCACTATGAAATATAACATGCATCTGACTCATCATTGTAATGCTGTCTACCGTCTATTGCTGTATTGAATGTTGCTGTGATAATGACTGTTTGATGTGTCTACATATTCGCGTAACCATTTTGTCACTGTGGCGTCCACAATAAATAATGAAGAAAAACGTCAACGGCTGTTTCAAGAATCATTGACTTTATACGTCGTGAGTTTACTGACGTCCTATGTGGATTGCCCTGTTATTTTTGTATGAACATTGTTTTGACTGAACACATCTGCACACTACACAAAACCAGACATGCGGATACCATCCATCATCATATGGCATCACGCATCATTTGGTGGCCCTTCGAATGTCTTTATTACACGAATCTCATCACTGCCGATGATATTAGCGATGAAACTCAATCCTCATATGAGTATGTCATTGCTCTTAGACAAAAGATCATTGAGGCATGTAAGCTAGCAACTGCTTCATCAGAAATTGCTAAAGAGAAGGCAAGACAGTTTGCTAACAAGAATAGATGTCTACGACAACTTTGTCCAGGTGACAAAGCATTCGTCCTACTCCCCAGTAGGGAAAATAGACTTCTTATTGCATGGAAAGGTCCGTATGCAATAGTCTCTCGGATTTCCGATGTTGACTATGTGGTAGATATTGATGGAAAGCATAAAACTTTCCACATAAACATGCTTTCGGAATTTCACGAACGTCCGGACTATTTGCTGCCTATTTTCCAGGCAACGGATGATGCTCCTGCACCTCACGGTCATTATTCATCCCTGTCTGTCATACAGGATGAGGAAGCTACCTTCTCTGATGTCAATCTTCCCCTTCCGGTGGTTCCATTACATTCCACGGAATCTTGGAAATACGTTTCTGTTTCTCCTAATCTTTCTGGTGACGAACATCGACAAGTCTCGTCGATGTTACAAACATTTCAGGATGTTCTCACTGACATTCCTGGACACACAGATGTCATAGAACATGACATAATTCTTACCGACAATAATCCAATTAGGGTTAGGCCGTATCCTATTCCTATACACTTTCAGTCGCAAGTGGAAAAGGAATTGGATGAAATGATTCAATTAAATATAATTGAACCATCGACTTCACCATATTCTTCTTCCATGGTTATTGTCCGGAAGAAGGATAAGAACATACGAATTTGTGTTGATTATCGCAAATTGAATCAGGTCACAAAGTTCGATGCTGAACCGATGCCTTTGTTAGAAGATCTACTGATTAGACTTTCTAATTCTAGATTCTTCACTAAACTTGACTTGTCTAAAGGTTATTGGCAAGTGCCTTTAGCAGAGCATGCCAAACCTCTTACTGCTTTTTCTACACCTAGGGGTCTATTTCAATGGAATGTTATGCCTTTTGGTCTCATGAACGCCCCTGCAACTTTCGTTCGCATGATGCGTCGAATTCTGTCACATCGTTCGGATGTCATCGCATACTTAGATGACATCTGTCTCTTCAGTGATACCTGGGAAGATCACTATTTAGGGTTATATGACTTACTGTCCACTCTACGTGAGAATAATTTGACAGCGAAACCTTCTAAAGCTTTTGTTGGTTTTGGTGAAATCTCTTTCCTGGGTCATCGTGTTGGTCATGGTCTCTTGAAGACAGAAGACCACAATACTTCAAAAATACTGAACATCTCTGTTCCTAAAACGAAGAAACAAGTTAGGAGTCTCTTAGGTTTAATTCAATTTTATGGGAGATTTATTCCAAATTTATCTTCGATCATGGCACCTCTCTCAACATTGTTGAAGAAAGGTTCGCCTAATCTGGTCCGTTGGTCTGAAGAATGCCAATCTTCATTAGACCAAATCAAGAATATATTTTCTTCTCCTCCCATCTTAAGATTACCTACTCTTGATAGGACTTTTGTTCTTCGGAGTGATGCTTCATCCACTGGGATTGGAGCAGCACTGATGCAAGAATATGCAAATACTCTGCATCCTGTTATGTACATTTCTAGAAAACTAAATGCGGCAGAGAGGAACTACTCGGTTTTAGACCGTGAGTTGTTAGCGATGGTTTGGTCAATTCTAAAGCTACAAAGATTCCTCCTGGGCGCACATTTCATTCTAGAGACTGATCAGAAAGCTCTTACAGCTATTCAGACTAAGAATTTGAAGAGTTCGAGATCCACTCGATATGCTATAGCTCTTCAACCTTTTCACTTCACGGTACGAGCTATCCGTGGTGCGGATAATGTGATGGCTGACATTTTGTCTAGATGCCCACATGACTCTAACTAATACTTCTGTCCTATATTCCTATATATTACAGAGTCATAACACACCTATATTACTACAATAGATTAGCACATCTGTACTCACTTTATATGTACACACTATCGTGCTTTGTTGTCATCTTCTTCTGTTCGTTTTTAAGATGATAGAGGAGGACTGAGTAGTTAATATAAGGGCCGTTAGTTTACTAAACAGCCACAATTATTAATAATGTATTGTACCTTATGAAGCATATTAGTTATTAATTAGCATTATATTGCTTGTACTTTCTCAGAATGTCATTGTTGAGCTGAGGACTTACCTTACTAGTATCAAGCATGACGAGTTCTAGATTGTGTACTTACCCTCGGAATACCAGAGCATATGTCCTGGATCGTCATGTAGTTTAACTTTACTATGTACTTATGTCATTACATGTCAAATAATGTACTATTTAAATTTTCCTATCAGATTTGTACATCCATTTTTAAAGACAATATTAGAGTATGCTGTTTAATGATGATTATGGTAACTTGCATACGTATATTGTGTTTACATGCTAACGTGATGTGTGTTGGTGACACCTCCCCGATGTGAATATTTTTTGAGACATATTTATTTTTCTGTTGAGGTATATCCTCACCAGACACTCTATATTTAGCCTCATGTTAGGCAATTTAATTAATTATCAGCGCATAATTCGTGCGTTTTGAGCCGCTTATCGCATGCTCTTTGATATTTAAAAAAAAAAAAATATGTTCCACATTTTTTTTTTATCGGGAGGAGGTGGTGATATGTTGCGTGATAAATTCTCGCAACATCATTTTATTACAATATCTATTTTATAACGCAAGGGCAACAACTGCTTGAAATTTATAGTTACTTTTCTCGGTAAGCATTTGTCTTCTCGCGTTGGTATTGAATGCAGTTGAGTTTTTGAGCTGTGGTCATTTTTCGCGCCGGACTGCGCATGACTGGTCTTGCTTTTTGGTCGATCGGTTTCCGCCCACCACTAGTGGGGTGAGCGATTTGAATGGCGAAAGAGATGCCTCGTTGAAGAGGGGATCTCCGCTATTTTTTGTTCTGTCAGGAATGTGAGAGTCCTCTTATGGATATTTCGTTTATTCGAGATAATACCTCTAGTGTATTTGCACATGCCGGGAGGCATAATATTTCTGTGTATTTCCGGAAGGCAAGGTAAATTAACATTTTCATTAACTCTATCGATTTTTGGTCGTGAGCGATTTCTGGTTCATAGCCTGTCTTCGAAAGTCGTCGTCACGAGATGTTTTCCCAGCTCACATGTCGCTGTATTGTGCTGCATCGGTTGATGCAGGTCCCAAGGACTATTACTTGCTACTTGGTTACCTGAACTAGGTTTGAAAAACCTTTGTTATCTAGAGGATATTTTTGATGACATTATTTATACTTCGGCAGACGTGTCTGTCTTGCTGAAGTCAGACTAAGGAGAGTGAACTGATCTCATATATCTGGTTATCTCCTGGCTGTTATAGAAAAGGATGGAGTTTTTCACCTGACTACATTTACAGCACTATGAAATATAACATGCATCTGACTCATCATTGTAATGCTGTCTACCGTCTATTGCTGTATTGAATGTTGCTGTGATAATGACTGTTTGATGTGTCTACATATTCGCGTAACCATTTTGTCACTGTGGCGTCCACAATAAATAATGAAGAAAAACGTCAACGGCTGTTTCAAGAATCATTGACTTTATACGTCGTGAGTTTACTGACGTCCTATGTGGATTGCCCTGTTATTTTTGTATGAACATTGTTTTGACTGAACACATCTGCACACTACACAAAACCAGACATGCGGATACCATCCATCATCATATGGCATCACGCATCATTTGGTGGCCCTATGTCTTTATTACACGATCTCATCACTGCCGATGATATTAGCGATGAAACTCAATCCTCATATGAGTATGTCATTGCTCTTAGACAAAAGATCATTGAGGCATGTAAGCTAGCAACTGCTTCATCAGAAATTGCTAAAGAGAAGGCAAGACAGTTTGCTAACAAGAATAGATGTCTACGACAACTTTGTCCAGGTGACAAAGCATTCGTCCTACTCCCCAGTAGGGAAAATAGACTTCTTATTGCATGGAAAGGTCCGTATGCAATAGTCTCTCGGATTTCCGATGTTGACTATGTGGTAGATATTGATGGAAAGCATAAAACTTTCCACATAAACATGCTTTCGGAATTTCACGAACGTCCGGACTATTTGCTGCCTATTTTCCAGGCAACGGATGATGCTCCTGCACCTCACGGTCATTATTCATCCCTGTCTGTCATATACAGGATGAGGAAGCTACCTTCTCTGATGTCAATCTTCCCCTTCCGGTGGTTCCATTACATTCCACGGAATCTTGGAAAAACGTTTCGGTTTCTCCTAATCTTTCTGGTGACGAACATCGACAAGTCTCGTCGATGTTACAAACATTTCAGGATGTTCTCACTGACATTCCTGGACACACAGATGTCATAGAACATGACATAATTCTTACCGACAATAATCCAATTAGGGTTAGGCCGTATCCTATTCCTATACACTTTCAGTCGCAAGTGGAAAAGGAATTGGATGAAATGATTCAATTAAATATAATTGAACCATCGACTTCACCATATTCTTCTTCCATGGTTATTGTCCGGAAGAAGGATAAGAACATACGAATTTGTGTTGATTATCGCAAATTGAATCAGGTCACAAAGTTCGATGCTGAACCGATGCCTTTGTTAGAAGATCTACTGATTAGACTTTCTAATTCTAGATTCTTCACTAAACTTGACTTGTCTAAAGGTTATTGGCAAGTGCCTTTAGCAGAGCATGCCAAACCTCTTACTGCTTTTTCTACACCTAGGGGTCTATTTCAATGGAATGTTATGCCTTTTGGTCTCATGAACGCCCCTGCAACTTTCGTTCGCATGATGCGTCGAATTCTGTCACATCGTTCGGATGTCATCGCATACTTAGATGACATCTGTCTCTTCAGTGATACCTGGGAAGATCACTATTTAGGGTTATATGACTTACTGTCCACTCTACGTGAGAATAATTTGACAGCGAAACCTTCTAAAGCTTTTGTTGGTTTTGGTGAAATCTCTTTCCTGGGTCATCGTGTTGGTCATGGTCTCTTGAAGACAGAAGACCACAATACTTCAAAAATACTGAACATCTCTGTTCCTAAAACGAAGAAACAAGTTAGGAGTCTCTTAGGTTTAATTCAATTTTATGGGAGATTTATTCCAAATTTATCTTCGATCATGGCACCTCTCTCAACATTGTTGAAGAAAGGTTCGCCTAATCTGGTCCGTTGGTCTGAAGAATGCCAATCTTCATTAGACCAAATCAAGAATATATTTTCTTCTCCTCCCATCTTAAGATTACCTACTCTTGATAGGACTTTTGTTCTTCGGAGTGATGCTTCATCCACTGGGATTGGAGCAGCACTGATGCAAGAATATGCAAATACTCTGCATCCTGTTATGTACATTTCTAGAAAACTAAATGCGGCAGAGAGGAACTACTCGGTTTTAGACCGTGAGTTGTTAGCGATGGTTTGGTCAATTCTAAAGCTACAAAGATTCCTCCTGGGCGCACATTTCATTCTAGAGACTGATCAGAAAGCTCTTACAGCTAATCAGACTAAGAATTTGAAGAGTTCGAGATCCACTCGATATGCTATAGCTCTTCAACCTTTTCACTTCACGGTACGAGCTATCCGTGGTGCGGATAATGTGATGGCTGACATTTTGTCTAGATGCCCACATGACTCTAACTAATACTTCTGTCCTATATTCCTATATATTACAGAGTCATAACACACCTATATTACTACAATAGATTAGCACATCTGTACTCACTTTATATGTACACACTATCGTGCTTTGTTGTCATCTTCTTCTGTTCGTTTTTAAGATGATAGAGGAGGACTGAGTAGTTAATATAAGGGCCGTTAGTTTACTAAACAGCCACAATTATTAATAATGTATTGTACCTTATGAAGCATATTAGTTATTAATTAGCATTATAATGCTTGTACTTTCTCAGAATGTCATTGTTGAGCTGAGGACTTACCTTACTAGTATCAAGCATGACGAGTTCTAGATTGTGTACTTACCCTCGGAATACCAGAGCATATGTCCTGGATCGTCATGTAGTTTAACTTTACTATGTACTTATGTCATTACATGTCAAATAATGTACTATTTAAATTTTCCTATCAGATTTGTACATCCATTTTTAAAGACAATATTAGAGTATGCTGTTTAATGATGATTATGGTAACTTGCATACGTATATTGTGTTTACATGCTAACGTGATGTGTGTTGGTGACACCTCCCCGATGTGAATATTTTTTGAGACATATTTATTTTTCTGTTGAGGTATATCCTCACCAGACACTCTATATTTAGCCTCATGTTAGGCAATTTAATTAATTATCAGCGCATAATTCGTGCGTTTTGAGCCGCTTATCGCATGCTCTTTGATATTTAAAAAAAAAAAAATATGTTCCACATTTTTTTTTTTTATCGGGAGGAGGTGGTGATATGTTGCGTGATAAATTCTCGCAACATCATTTTATTACAATATCTATTTTATAACGCAAGGGCAACAACTGCTTGAAATTTATAGTTACTTTTCTCGGTAAGCATTTGTCTTCTCGCGTTGGTATTGAATGCAGTTGAGTTTTTGAGCTGTGGTCATTTTTCGCGCCGGACTGCGCATGACTGGTCTTGCTTTTTGGTCGATCGGTTTCCGCCCACCACTAGTGGGTGAGCGATTTGAATGGCGAAAGAGATGCCTCGTTGAAGAGGGGATCTCCGCTATTTTTTGTTCTGTCAGGAATGTGAGAGTCCTCTTATGGATATTTCGTTTATTCGAGATAATACCTCTAGTGTATTTGCACATGCCGGGAGGCATAATATTTCTGTGTATTTCCGGAAGGCAAGGTAAATTAACATTTTCATTAACTCTATCGATTTTTGGTCGTGAGCGATTTCTGGTTCATAGCCTGTCTTCGAAAGTCGTCGTCACGAGATGTTTTCCCAGCTCACATGTCGCTGTATTGTGCTGCATCGGTTGATGCAGGTCCCAAGGACTATTACTTGCTACTTGGTTACCTGAACTAGGTTTGAAAAACCTTTGTTATCTAGAGGATATTTTTGATGACATTATTTATACTTCGGCAGACGTGTCTGTCTTGCTGAAGTCAGACTAAGGAGAGTGAACTGATCTCATATATCTGGTTATCTCCTGGCTGTTATAGAAAAGGATGGAGTTTTTCACCTGACTACATTTACAGCACTATGAAATATAACATGCATCTGACTCATCATTGTAATGCTGTCTACCGTCTATTGCTGTATTGAATGTTGCTGTGATAATGACTGTTTGATGTGTCTACATATTCGCGTAACCATTTTGTCACTGTGGCGTCCACAATAAATAATGAAGAAAAACGTCAACGGCTGTTTCAAGAATCATTGACTTTATACGTCGTGAGTTTACTGACGTCCTATGTGGATTGCCCTGTTATTTTTGTATGAACATTGTTTTGACTGAACACATCTGCACACTACACAAAACCAGACATGCGGATACCATCCATCATCATATGGCATCACGCATCAATCGACTACCACGACAAGTATGTGAAACTAAGAGTCAGGGATCTAGGCCTCCAGGACGACCCAGAGTCCTCTGGGAGGACAACATTAAACAATCTCTGAAGGACCGAGGTCTAGAATGGAACCAGGTCGGGAGGAAGACAGCCGATAGGATAGTGTGGCGCTGGGAGGACAACATTAAACAATCTCTGAAGGACCGAGGTCTAGAATGGAACCAGGTCGGGAGGAAGACAGCCGATAGGATAGTGTGGCGCGCTCTCTTCCAAATCTCTATACCTCGCGGTTGAAGAGGAACGACTAAGTAAGTAAGTAAAGTATTTCTTGTGACGAATATACTTTCTAATAAATTATAAAATTACTTTTAACACTGCACAATGCAGCCGACTTATCTGGCAACTGGAAAGTTCAAATCTTGCTACAAAAGTGTTCTCGGTAAAAGTTTGCGGGAAGCAGCAGTGGGCGACCACTCACTATGATACTTTATCAACTTGTATCTCTGCAGAACGGAGAGCTTCGGTTATATCTGTCATTGTCAGGTTCGTGGAGTTCTGTGTCAAAGCCCGTGGCAGGCATATTTATGGCAAATGTCACTGCCGATTTCCAGCACAGTTCAGACAGTTGTTGTCTTGGTGTATTCAGTTTAGAGTTTGATTGTCGTTTTCCATTTGTTTGTTTTTTAAATTTTTGTTTCGTACGTTTTCACATGAAAATCGAGTTTTTAAAAACAAATACGCAAACATACAAACGAATACACTCGTGACACGCAGCAATAAATACTCAAGATTGTTAAATAGAATCATCATCATTTGGGGTCGGAGTGGCTCAGAGGTATAGTGTCTGCCTCTAATTTTAAAGGTACGGGTTTCACTCCTAACGCAGGGAATATAATTGAAGGAAATTTTTTTTCAGAACAGTGGTTCCTTATGACGTCATACTCCCCCCTGATCTCTTAGGTAGTGAGATCGGACGCATAGCCTTCTCGGATAAGGGCGAAAAATCAGGAGGTACCATGTGCAAGTTGCGCTCGTTAAAAATCCCTCTGCAGTTGAAAATCGTTTAGAGTAGGCCATACGACCGCTGCCCTGGCAAAACAAAGAAATTAGGAACCCTACCCATCACAAAAAATATGTATAGAATGTGTGATTCCTGTATACAAACATTGGGATCCTTGCCGGTGCTACGGAGTTAGTGCACTGTGCTGAGATCCTCCTTGTGTGATTTCAGGGAGGAGACTGGGGCATTGATAGAATTGTCCGTATGCAGTGAAGATGGTCCTTAAAAACCCAAACCAAATCAAACCAAATCAAACCAATCACCACTTTTATTTCCGCTCCTTATGGAGCATAAGGCAACCACTGCAGCTAGTCTCCCTTTACAGGAAGCCTGCACCAAGAGTTCACACGATCTTGTAGCTGTGGTTCTTGTAGCCATTTGTTTGACATGATGAGGTTGCATTATGAGAATAAATGCAAGAAATGATAACAAGGTTGAACTTGAAGAAACACCACTAAAAGATGTAAAATCGTACACATATCTTGGCAGTAATGTAGACAGATTTGGAGGGACAGACAGTGATATCAAAATAAGATTACAAAAAGCAAGAGGGGCTTTCACTACATTGGGAAACATACGGAGATCAAGAGAAATCAAGTCCAACACGAAAATAAGAATCTTCAACTCAAATGTCAAGTCAGTCCTATTGTATGGCTCTGAGACATGGAGAACAACAAAAACAACAACCAAAAAGCTAGACTTTTATAAACGGGTGCTTGCGTAGAATAGAAGGACTGAAATGGTATGACAAAGTCACAAATGTGGAATTGATGACAAGAACCAGACAAGTGCCAGTGGAACAAGAGTTGAGAAGAAGACGCTGGCGATGGATAGGACACACATTGAGGAAACCTGTTGATAGCATTACAAGGCAGTCCTTGTTCTGGAATCCACCGGGAAAGAGAGGCACGTAGACCAAAAAACACATGGAGAAGAGAACTGGATACAGAGGTGAAAATGATGAGGAAAATATGGAAAGAACTTGAGCGGATGGCACAGGACAGGAAGACTTGGCATGTGTTTGTTGAAGGCCTATGCTCCTCGGGGAGCTATAAAGGGTATTGATTGATTGATGAGGTTGTCAGCTCCCACGCACAACCTCATATAAGTTACCTTGTACGACACGCCTAAGGGAGCAGCAGTTGTATTATTCTGTCTTTGTCTTATCAGACACCCGGGAACTATACGGGAGACTTAAGTAGTAGCACATATACAAACAAACAAAACATAAACACAAGGAAACATGAATACGCGGGAAAAAATCCTATGTACTGTATACCACAAACACAAGGGCAAAAACAAATAAACGTACACACAAAGACAAACTATATAGTACACATACACACATACTAATAGACACAGGCGAACTTTTTTCGCGCGCACATACAGAAACGCATAGTTACACTTACGTATGAGCACAAGACTTGCTGAAGTATGGAAAGACTTTCATAAACAAAGAAGCTCGCGCACACGCACACACGCACGCACACACACACACACACATATATATATATATATATATATTATAAACATCCATCATCATCATTACGCTACAGCCCTCCAGCGAGCATAGGCCTTAAACAAACGACTACCAAGTCCTACTGTCGCGTGCTATCACCTCAAGGTCGCACTAGTCTTCCTCATCATTTTCATTTCTTCTTCTTACACTCTCAGACGTCTACTTGAATATTTTGAAAGGAAGCTTCTTCTTCGTACACTCTCAGACGTCTACTTGAATATTTTGAAAGAAAGCAACTTCATCGTACACTCTCAAACGTCTACTTGAATATTTTGAAAGAAAGCAACTTCTTCGTACACTCTCAGACGTCTACTTGAATATTTTGAAAGAAAGCAATTTCTTCGTACACTCTCAGACGTCTACTTGAATATTTTGAAAGAAAGCAACTTTTTCGTACACTCTCAGACGTCTACTTGAATATTTTGAAAGAAAGCAACTTCTTCGTACACTCTCAGACGTCTACTTGAATATTTTGAAAGAAAGCAACTTCTTCGTACACTCTCAGACGTCTACTTGAATATTTTGAAAGAAAGCAACTTCTTCGTACACTCTCAGACGTCTACTTGAATATTTTGAAAGAAAGCAACTTCTTCGTACACTCTCAGACGTCTACTTGAATATTTTGAAAGAAAGCAACTTCTTCGTACACTCTCAGACGTCTACTTGAATATTTTGAAAGAAAGCAACTTCTTCGTACACTCTCAGACGTCTACTTGAATATTTTGAAAGAAAGCAACTTCTTCGTACACTCTCAGACGTCTACTTGAATATTTTGAAAGAAGACAGTGGTCAGCTTGAGGCTATTTGTATCTCCATAGAGCTTTTTTCCAAGAATGATACTGGTGATGACCATATATGTTTTCTCTGTTCCTCATATGTCGGGCATCTTTGAAGCAGATATTTAGCAGTCATTTTATCGGTGCCACAGTTACACTCGTCTGTAGTTCCTATCTTTAGCTTGTTGAAAAGATGGTATCTCAGTCTTTTGTGGCCGATGTGTGTGACAGTATTGCCTCCCTTGCTTTGCAGTAGTGGTCCATCAATGGCCAAAATGAAAGAGTATCTAATATGGGCTTCAAAGGTATCTACCTTCGCACAAGATTACTCTTGGCAGAGATGTAGATTGAAGGGTGATGACACTTCTTTTACAAAGGGAGTCTTCACAAGATATTCAGAATAAGCGAGAACAATACTGCTTTGGCTGAGTATGTTAACTGTGTAATTCTGCCGACGCTTTTGTGAAGGATTTAAGCACTTCTTAAGTTCAGCTCGTTTAAGCTCCCACCCCTGATTTACTCAGTGGAATTCTATTATTCTAGTATATCTCTGTTTAGAGTGTGTGTAGTAATTTGACTGAGACAAACATGCAGTAACTTTAAAATGATTGAACCGCGCTAGCGTAGTGGTTACCACACCGCTCTGGCGACCGGGTGATCCAGGATCAAACCCGGGTGACGGCATTTGAGCATTTTTCGTCGACCGGGATTTGGACTGAATTAACTCGAGACCTGGCGAGGACATTTGAAGGAGTGTCGTCGACCAGGAACTGGCGGCTCCTGAGCCGACCCAGCTGTAATGGGTACCTCCGAAATCGGCGAGTATTTGCCTGAATGGCGAGGGACACCTGTCTCTGTACAAGAAAAAAGGGATACTCACGTAAAATCAATGTCAGGTTAGACATTAATAATAACCTGAGATTTCGCCTCGAGTATTAGCGGGCGTACGAAAAAAAAAAAAAAAAGATTAAATTGAAGTTAAATTTGTAACATTACAAATAACAAAATTTAATAATCACTTTAGGTTTTAACAGTTGGAAAATAATTTGAATAGTTATGGATCAAGAAAAGTTATCATCACAGTCTTTAGGGAATGTGAGATGTTACAAGAAGTTCAAGTGGTAGCATATATTTGAACTTAGATGCCAATGATGCTCCTTCTTAAGGGTTGGTTCTTTTCACTCTGCTCACGCTCGTCTCTGATCAAGGTAGTCGGGTGTAGCTCGTTTCCCAGAAATGTCAAGGAGAATCTACCACGTGGGTTCTTCGTCTTAAAGATTAGGCCACGGTTCCCTTCTTATTCCAGAGATAGTACTTTCTGCTGGTACCACCAATAGCTATGGTAAAAGAATAGAACGAAACGCTCTTCTGAGTATGGCGTTTTCCACCCCATAGTTATGGGTTCCTATCTTCCAATACCACCATCCCAATTACTCAGACTTTACCCTCGATGAGAATTAAATTTAATCCCTCGGGATAAAACTTTCTTTACATTTAAATAGAACAGCTTTCATAATTACTTTATATTTAAATGAAAAGGTTAATAATACAGATAGAGTCTGTTTACATATACATCTCTACTGATTGAAAAGAGTTCACAATATAAATTTAATCTGTTTTCATTTATGTTTTACACTGATTGAAAAGTTTGAAACTTCCATTACTGTGACGTATGTAAATATAGCCTCAGTAATCCTACAGAAATGCGACCACCTTCGCTTCCTCAGTTAGTGTTTACGTTTTGCGAATTCAAAACCACGCAATTCGCTGTCTGTTGACTCACTTTGGAAGCCACGCCTATTTTTCCTGTCTTTCTTGCGCTATCGAGTTGTTTACCTATTTTAGCAACATGCCATATAACAGGGGAGTGAACCGGTCTGTTTACATGAGTTCTCACGCGAGCTGGTCTGACAATCATCGGATAGTGACAGAAAGCACGTGGGGAAAAAGATCAGACTCGGTAGCAAATTCAAGGGCGATAAAATTACTTCCAGACCACCTGTCGTGTGGTGAGTCACTGGGGCAACTACGACAGTAGTTTTTGCCAGGAATAGTCTATGAGATATTAGATATAAGGTCTCTAGAAATTGGCTCGTTAAGAAAGAAAAAAAGACCTATTCGAGATAGGGACAAGAAGACAGGAATGCGAATGCTTTCCACTAGACAGTGTTTTCTAATAAATTATGGAAAGAGTTCTGTTTCCCCACGACCTTAGCTTCTGCCCTTAGATCCCGTAAAGAAAAAGCCCCCAACCTCATCTGAGTAGAGAAAGGTTCCTATAGGTGAATATGTAACACCGACAGCACGAGTGATACATTAACAAACTCTTGATAATGATCAACTGATCGTTGGGTTTATTAATGAAATATCCACACATATAGGGTTAGTAATGGTTAGAACGTGATGATGGTGAAAGACGATTCACACAAAACACACAGATGAGATAATAAAATTACAGTTAATTAAGTAATAGTTAATTAAGGATGAACTGGTGTAGAGTGAAATGATGATGTGATATGATACGTGTTACCAAAATGGTGAGTACTCTACACAGTCCATGTGTCTCTAAATGCTTCTCCTAGATATGAGGATTCACATGTATGCATAAAATGTCCCAAGTTGTTATACGTTATGTCGAATGGGGTATCTCTAAGTCGAGGACGTTCTGATGAATACTGTTGTCGTACGGAGAACGCTGACGAGATATTTATGTATATTCCTTCACTGTTTGAGTATATCTCTGTAGTGTGGATCAACAGTTAATAGTTGTCATATGAACAAAAGGTCTGTGGTCTAATCTCCCGACGGTACTGGTCAGACTGGATATCTTCACGAAATGTTAGTGATATGTAGACTCATAATCTTGCGTATGTAGTCGTGATTCATATACTTTCGAGTCTGCTTCATAAAATGCGCTTAAGAGTGTGTTGCACGTGGTATAAATATGCGATTCCTCTTTTGAGCTCTTTTGCTTGACTTCAGATAATAATGATCTTTCGAGTGATTAGAGTTTATGATGACTCTGTATTGAACTTGTGATAACGATGTATTGAACTTGTGATAACTCTGTATTGAACTTGTGAGCAAGCAGTATATGGTGACGAAAAATGCTGCGTCCACCTTATGACTTGTGGGTGAGACAATATTCCTTTTAAATTGAGGAATGAAAGATGTCCTATGGCGAATTCTGCTAGCCAAATGTCCGTTTTTGATAACTTATTTCTGGTTAGACGTCAGACACGTTGCGTGTAGACTCAGACTTCTGATGAACTGAAGACACACAAAAGTCTTCGTAAGTTTTTCACATTTAACATCACTGGTTGACTTTCATTTAAACTACTGCTCTTTATTCATCTCCCTCTCTCTGAGTTCAATTCTAATGATGTTAAATATCTTGTGCATGAGAGTGTGTGCATATGGGAGACTGTGATGATGATAAAGGTGAAATATGAACTATTAATTACCTTCTATCATCCTATCATCTTCTATGAAAATCTTCTGATTTTATTAATCAGTTATGCCAAGAATTATTTGAAACTTTATCTTCCGCACATTTTAGCTGTGAGGTTAAAATAAACAAAATTAAGAAAATGTATTAATAAGTATAAGATCTACTAACCTTCTTTTCCCTTCGCAAAATCCTTTAAGAACACAGTTAATCACGGAACTGAATTATCATCCACTCTGAATAAACACGTGTATTAGGCTATGCGTTTTTGGGTTTGATCTCTTCCTCACAAGGTAAAAACCTGGACTGCCTCACTCTAGTAGATTATGCGGTATTATATATTTCTGGAAGTCACCCTGCCCAAGCTGGGCGTCCAATGTGGTCAACCCACGCTTGTCTGAACCGCGGCCACGTTTTCCCCTGGCCAATCTGGGCGTCCAATGTGGTGTCACAGAAATTACAGTTTGATTAGGATGACCATATGTGTTTTTACCAGATTTATCACGATACAATGTGGGCTTCAAATGATAATGTCAGGCATGTGGACTCAATCAAAGGACTTTATTTCCCCCGATGAAAGAACAAATGTGGTTCTCTAGATACCGGTCGCGAGTAATCACAACAATGAAATAGCAAATGTGGATCGCAAATATGAGATGAGAGAGCAAATGTCGGAGAAAATACAGTATGAAGAATGTAGGAAAAGATGGAGCAATAAGGCCTTTGCGCTCGTTTATCACAATAGCCCCTCCTCAAGTGTGATGTCAATCGTACTCAGGAGAGCTTAGACTTCTTGCTCGGGATTCTTTAATCCTTTTCCTCATCTTCGTTTTTCTCTCCGGTTTCCACCCTTTCCTCTACTTGTCCGTGCTCTTCGTCCTGCCTCATAGGATGACGGCTTAAAAAATCCGCTCCTACGTTATGTTTTCCTTGGATATAGTCCACTTGGAACGTGTAAGGTTGTAGAACAAGCGACCACCTCATCAGTCTAGCATTCAAATTCTTTGAATTGGCGAGGAAGGTCAGAGGTTGGTGATCACTCTGGATTGTAAATTTCCTTCCGTACAGGTATGCTTGAAATTTTTGTATTCCCCAGACGAGGGACAAACATTCCTTTTCGATTGTGGAATAGTTTTGTTCTGCTCGGTTTAACTTCCGACTCGCATATGCGACCGGAAATAGATTTGGGGGGCTTCTGTCATCTGGCTGTAGTAATGTAGCCCCGATTCCAATGTTACTGGCATCTGTGCGCAAGATGAATTTTCTAGTTAAATCCGGAAGCCGTAAAATAGGTTTTGTGGTGAGTTTCTCTTTTAAGAGTGCATATGCATGTTCACATTCTGCTGACCATGTCACTTTATCTGGGTTTCCTTTCTTGGTTAGCGACGTAAGCGGCGCACAGAGGCTATTAAAATCCTTTATATATCTCTGGTAGAATCCACAGAGAGATACAAATGACCGGACATCCCTTTTAGTGGACGGTCTCGGTGCATTTCTCAGCTTCTCAACGTTTCGAGTCTCGGGAAACATGGTCCCATGGGATATAGTATGTCCTAGGAATTCTAGCTGTTCACACCCAATTTGACATTTGGTTGGGCGGGCGGTTAGTCCCGCTTCTCTGAGTCTGTTAAACAGCAAGGATAGCGCTGATATATGTTCTTCAAACGATTCAGTAGCTACTAGGATATCATCCATAAAATTGCTGATGGCGGGATGATTCAAAGGATCCAATAACTTTCGCATCATCCTTGTGAAGACACTAGGAGCATTGTTCAGTCCAAATGGCATCACATTAAATTCGAAGTGTCCATCTGGAGTACTGAAGGCTAACAGATTCCTCACCTCAGCTTTTACCGGTATTTGATAGTACCCTTTACTGAGGTCGATCTTTGAAAAATAGCGAGCCCTGCTCAGCTTAGTAAATAGCTGGTTCTGGTCCGGTAACGGTTCTGGCTGGAACTGTGTTAACGCATTCAGCTGTCGGTAGTCGATGCACAGGCGGTGTTCTCCACTGGGTTTGCGTAACAGCACCACTCCCGCACTGTAAGGGGACTCCGACTTCGAAATTATGCCTTCCTTAAGTAAGTAATCAATTTCTTGCTTTAATGCCGTCGCCTTGGCATACGGAATCGGATAGGTTCTCATTCGGACGGGCGTAGGATCCGTGACTTCCATGTCAAACTCCATCAGGTTTGTCCGGCCCGGTTTGTCTGTCAGAGAGTCGGCGTGGTTTTCCATCAATCTCCTCACACTTTCTTGCTGGGCTTCCGTTAGGGTGGAGCTTATTTTCACATCTAAATGTGATTCCTCCTGTTTCACCGGGTACTCTACGGATGATAATGGCTCTTCTTCCATTTGCATAGCAATGGCCATAGTCATGAGGTGCGCTGGTTCGGCAGGGGCTCGCTCGTAAAACTTCTTAAGCAGATTTAAGTGATAAATTTTCTGCTTTCCGTTCACGGCGATTTTATAGTTGGTGCGAGAAATCTTTTCCGCCACTTTGTAGGGTCCCCTCCAGCAAATCTGCAATTTATTACTGCTACTTGGCAGAAGAAGTAGCACCTTCTCTCCTACTGCTAGTTCTCGGTCCTTCGCATTGCGATTGTAATATTTGGCATGTTTCCGCCTAGCCTCCCGTACTTTCGCTGTGGCTAATTCCCAGCCAGTCTTCAGGCGTTGTTTCAAGTCTGTGACGTACTGGAAGGCTGATGTGACAGTGTCGTCTGCCTTGGCATCTGTCCATGTTCTTAGTAATGCTTCTAATGGACCTTTAATAGGTCTTCCGAAGAGTAATGTGGCCGGAGGAACTCCAGTTGACGCATGCGGTACTTCCCTATAAGCAAATAATGCGGCAGGAAGATACTGATCCCAAGTTTCTGGCTTCTCCTGTGCCAACTTCCGAAGAATAGAGGTGAGCGTCCCGTTAAACCGCTCTACTTGCCCGTTACTTTGGGGGTGATAGGGCGAAGTATGGATATGCCTAGTCTTGAATATTCTAAGCACCTCCTCTGTCAACTTGCCTCTAAATTGTGACCCGTTGTCTGTGAGAATTTCATGCGGGAAGCCCAATCTAGTAAAGATATTCAGTAAAGCGTCAGCTACATGCACTGAGTCGCATGCTGGCATGGCTATGGCTTCGCCCCACATGGAACAGGTGTCCACTAAGGTAAGGATATGGGAGTTCCTCTTCTTAGTTCTCAGCAGAGGTCCAATTATATCCACGGCCACTCTTTCAAATGGGGTGCCCAAGATTGGCATCTCCCCAAGGGTCGCGGGTGCCGTCCAGTGTTTTGGTGCAACTTTCTGGCACTGAGGACAAGACTTGACGAAACGTTCAATGTCGCCGGTGATCCCTGGCCAATAATAGTGGCAGGCAATCCTTTGAGTCGTGGCGCTCATTCCCATGTGTCCACTAAATGGGATAGAGTGGCCCATCTCAAGCACCTGGTTCCTATAGGTTGCAGGAACTACTAATTGGTTGTGTTCCTGTCCTTCATTTCCAGCTCGGCGATACATCAATCCATTTTTCATAAAGAAGTCTCCCTTGGTAGGTGGGTTGTGTGTTCTAGGTAATTTTTTTAAAACAGGGCGCCAGTGTGGAATCTTCCATTTGGGCCCTCTTCAATTCCTCGGGGAGGATATTGGTAGGAGGTTCCTGCTCTGCGTCTTTTCTTGACTGTCCTCTAGTCTGTACGGCCGCCATGACTAGTGGTTGAGTAGGTTCTCCAAGGAACACATATCTACATCCCAAGATTAAAGAGTAGATTGGTTCTTCCATGATAGCTGCACGAATCTCTCCTGTCACATAACGAGATTCCACTCTGATAAGTGCAATTGGCAGTGTCATGGGTGCAACATCCTTCGTCGGACCTTGGATGTCGACACTCTCTTCTGTTATCTGGTCAGGGGTGACAAGAGATGCCCTGACCACCGCATCAAAAGCAAGTCCTGTGTCATAAAGGCACTCAACAGATTGTCCGTTTACGAGGACTGATTCGATGACAGGAGGATGAGAAACGTTTCCGGTTCTCTGCTCCTTCCGGGGTGACGATTTTGTCTGCAGACAGGCAGCATGTTGGGGAGGAGGTCTGCGCTTGCACTCATTAGTGTTGTGATTGTTCAAGCGACAGTACTTGCACCATTTATCTCCCTGTCTCTGGTGTGGCGCAGCATTTTTCTTGTTTTGCTCTTTGTAGTTATCTTGTTTTGCGTGCTGTTTATGCGAGATGTGTGGTCCTTTGCTTTGTTGGTCTGGTTGGGAGCGAGCAGGTTGCTTTGGCGCCTGATCCGAAAACTTCTTTCTGGCTCCTTGAGACTCCATGAGAGCATTTTGGAATCGCTCTGCCAGTGTAAGAATATTTTCTAACCGGTCAGCGCCGTTTTCAGTGAGAAATCTACGCATTTCCACCGACATAGATTCTTTCAGTTGCTCTATCACAATCAGCTCTTTCAACCCGTCATAGTTCTCGGCAAAGTTTCCCAGTGTACACCACTTCACTAGGTAGTCTTCAATACGGGCTGCGAACTGTGAGAAAGTCTCTCCTGCATCCTTCCTAGAACCTCGAAATTTTTTCCGGTAAGCCTCTGAATGAAGCTCGTACCTCACCAAGAGAGCTTTTTTCAATGCCTGGTAGTCATCTTGCTCTCCGGCCGGAAGTTTATTAAAAACTTCGTAGGCGGCTCCTCTTAGGCCCTGGGAAAGTTTCAAGTTCCACTTCCGTTCTTCAAGTCCAAACCCTGTTGCAAATCGTTCAAAGCGGTCTAAAAAGGCGTCCATGGTATCATTCCTTTCTGAAAAAGGTTCCAGCGGAAAGTTCATGGCATTGGGTGGCGCAGGTTGCGAAGTAGGCACACCATCTGAGCGGGGTGAGTACCCTCCATCACAGTTGGAAGCCGCTGCACTTTTTGCCAGCTCTATTTGATTGGTCTGTCCCTGGATTTCCAGTTGCTTCATCATAAGTGCATGCTCTGCTGCGGCTTTCTCTTTTCGCTCCGCTGCTTCTGCTGCTTCTTTCCGCTCTTCGCTGCTTCTGCTGCGGCTTTCTCTTTCCGCTCCGCTGCTTCTGCTGCGGCCTTCTCCATTGTAAGTTTCTGCATTTCCATCTCTCTTTCATGGAGTTTATCAGTTTCCTCGCTTACATATTTCATCAGGTCTTTTCCACTTAACCCGAATTCACGGCCTGCCTCCATCAAACTATTTCTAATTTTCGCAGCATCTGCCATGATATGCAGTACGGGTTTGCGAAGGGAAAAATTGGCAGTGACCTCCAAACAAATTTAATAGACTCGCACAAGTAATTATCTCTTTAAAACCAGCTAGGTTTAAATTAGTAATCAAGTTCAAATAGTTCTTAAAAAATCACTCACTCAGCGTATTCTGAAAAATTAATTAACAGATTATCTCGAAGTTTCTATGAAAAATTTACTAAATATTTATGATAACAGTTTCTCCAGCAGTTACTGAAAAAAAAAAAATTTTCAGTTCCCTACAGTATCCTCTGTTCTCAAAAAGTGTTTACTCTGTCCGTTTGATACTCAATTTAAAAAGTATCACTCGTGCTTTAGAGATATAAAATTATCCCACCTATGAAATAGACAAATTATAGTAAGTGTCAGTCTAGGAGATAATCCCTCGAAATGCCAACAAATTTTGCAATTATCGCAATTGTAAAGCAGGGATGAAAATGTGATTTATCACACTTCTAAGTCCGGGTTCACTAATCCCAAGACGAGCCCCCAATTGTCGTGTGGTGAGTCACTGGGGCAACTACGACAGTAGTTTTTGCCAGGAATAGTCTATGAGATATTAGATATAAGGTCTCTAGAAATTGGCTCGTTAAGAAAGAAAAAAAGACCTATTCGAGATAGGGACAAGAAGACAGGAATGCGAATGCTTTCCACTAGACAGTGTTTTCTAATAAATTATGGAAAGAGTTCTGTTTCCCCACGACCTTAGCTTCTGCCCTTAGATCCCGTAAAGAAAAAGCCCCCAACCTCATCTGAGTAGAGAAAGGTTCCTATAGGTGAATATGTAACACCGACAGCACGAGTGATACATTAACAAACTCTTGATAATGATCAACTGATCGTTGGGTTTATTAATGAAATATCCACACATATAGGGTTAGTAATGGTTAGAACGTGATGATGGTGAAAGACGATTCACACAAAACACACAGATGAGATAATAAAATTACAGTTAATTAAGTAATAGTTAATTAAGGATGAACTGGTGTAGAGTGAAATGATGATGTGATATGATACGTGTTACCAAAATGGTGAGTACTCTACACAGTCCATGTGTCTCTAAATGCTTCTCCTAGATATGAGGATTCACATGTATGCATAAAATGTCCCAAGTTGTTATACGTTATGTCGAATGGGGTATCTCTAAGTCGAGGACGTTCTGATGAATACTGTTGTCGTACGGAGAACGCTGACGAGATATTTATGTATATTCCTTCACTGTTTGAGTATATCTCTGTAGTGTGGATCAACAGTTAATAGTTGTCATATGAACAAAAGGTCTGTGGTTGTTGAAGGCGATCTTCTCTGTTGTTCTGGAACATTCAATTTGACAACAATGTTCCATATAATGTCAATAAAGTGGTTATAAATTCTGGCCATGTTAGTTGAGTTCTTATATGGTTTCATTCAATATTTTCATCGTGTCAATTGGTGTTGCTTTACGCGAATGCGGGGTGGGGTAGAAAACGTGTGAGCAAACATTTGAAAGTTGCAATTATATTGAACTTGTAATTCCATTGACTTGATAAGTCGGTTCATTGAGTCCACAAATATTTAATACAGTTTACACGTCAAGACGATTCATGCATGTTGATCACAAAAGTACATATTATAACTTGAAAATATATGGCATATATATGTAGATATCCTATCAGTCCTTGTCCAATAATCAAATTACTGAATGCAGATTGTCATAGCTGTATGCACGCGCGGTTGGGGTTTTCCAACGGCCGACAGTGAGTCTATGAGTCTGGCA
This sequence comes from Oreohelix idahoensis, assembly GCA_024509875.1. Classification (NCBI taxonomy): domain Eukaryota; kingdom Metazoa; phylum Mollusca; class Gastropoda; order Stylommatophora; family Oreohelicidae; genus Oreohelix; species Oreohelix idahoensis. The sequence continues at coordinate 25,338 of JAMPIV010008631.1, forward strand.
AAATCAAATACTATGGACTGTAATTCATCCTTCCTTAATTTTCACTTTCGTACTGACCTTTAATCATTTCAAATCTTCGTAATAGCAATGGACTGACCCATGTCCGTACTTGCATAAAATATATCTGTATGGCAATACCATGCCCAACATTGGAAGGAAAGTCAGACGCGTCTTAACAGCTTGACGGTCAATGTAAAAAGGGTAGCGTTTCTTAGTTACCGACTGTGTCCTAAACAACGCTATACACGTCATAATCGATCGTGTATGAAGCGTTCAGTAATTGAAACATCTATCGCAATATATTAAATGTCTTAACCTTTACAATTGCACGTCTGGTACCCTTTAGCAGACGGCGTTAATATCATATACCGTAACAATTCCCTGTACACCGGGGAAAAAAAAATCGATAGATTTTTTTTCAAGATCTATCCGACTTAACAATTTTTTCAAAAAAAATTTAACACAATTGTGACATATGGCCGACGATGTTCTGAGTAGAACCGTGTTGCGGTCGTGTCAACTAACTATTTGTAATAGTCATCTAACATAAATCACATTATATATCAATATTATACATATTATTATATCAACTAAATAAATGTCCAATGTTAATAGTGAATGATAAAATTAAATTAAAGTAAGGTCTGTCGTATTAGTATGTCATATAGGAATTAATTTGACTAATTAAAATTAAATTAATTAATTAAACTAAGAGTTAAATTATTAAGGTTCTAATGTAACGCGATGTTATGAGAGAAGAAAAAGACAAAATAAGTGAGAAGAAATAGAAAGAAATTCGAATATAAGTTTTAACTTAATTGTGTGTGTTAAGTGTTAGTGAATAATAACTATCTAATTTAACTAACTAAATAATGTATAGGTACATTAAAAAAAAAAAAATTATTAATCTAATACTTGTGTGAGATTTATTTTCTCTTTTCATAATTTCTTCTTTTAGTATTTCGTTCTCTTTTTTTTTTTGTTCTTTCATTTCATTTTTTTCTCACATTTCATTTTATTGATAATAATTCAATTAAGAAGTTAAGTTAACTAATTAATTAGTATAGGATATGATGATCCATCCGTAGTCTTGATCCTGATGAATTTTTTTAGGCAAAAATGTTCAAACGTTTACGTTGGAAAGAAATGTCATTTATCCCAGCATCCAAGAATTAAGTATACACAGGAACATCAGTTCGGTTTGTCGTCAGACATAAATCCATGATTGTTCAAAGAGTATTCATATCTCGTGTATGGACGTTAGACGAAGTTTGAATGTCTATATATACCTTGATTGTCTTTTAATTCAATTCTGTGATGCATATAGTGTTTATACAGTTTAAATTAAAGGCAAGGTTAGTTCCTTTATAGTTGATACTTCGTTCAATCCAATGTAGTGCTGATTAAAATAGGTTAAGAGTGTCAATGTTGATTATTCGTCGTCAATAGGATTACGTGACAATGCATCTGCCACACAATTTTCAGTGCCAGGTATGTGTTCAATGGAGAACTCGAATGGCTGTAGGATGATTGAATATCTGGCAAGTTTCTGGCTTGTATGATTTGATCGACGCAAGGCTGCTACAGCACGTTGGTCCGTCTGTATGGTGAAGGGAGCACCGAGCAGGAACTTTTCAAGTTTGGTTATTGCCCAGATCACAGATAAAAGTTCCTTGTCGACTGTTGAATACTTCGTTTCTGCCGGCTTCAGCTTTCTTGAAATGTATAACGTAGGATGTAGAATGCCATCATGGTTCTGGAGCAGGCATGCACCAATGCCGTAGTTACTAGCATCTGTTCGTAAGAAAAATCTTTTGGAAGCATCGGGAAGTCTTAAAATTGGTTCATGCGAGAACAAATTTATAATTTTGTTGAAAGTTTCATTGCATGTACCAGTCCATGTCACCTTCACCGGCATATCTTTTTTTAACAATGAAGACAATACAGCCGTGATGGATGACAAGTTTGGTATGAATCTACTGTAATATTGAACAAGTCCTAACAAACTCCTGACCTGTTTCTTCGTCTGAGGAACTGCTATGTTTAGAATTTTGGAGACTGTACTAGGTAACGTTCGGATATATCCCGATCCAATGATATGTCCCAAAAAGGTTATCTCATTACACGCGATTTGCACCTTTGTAGGTTTAGCAGTTAGATGATAATTCCTTAGAGTGTCAAAAACATATCTAAGTCCCGAAACATGTTCCTCAAACGACGAACTAAACAAGCATATGTCGTCAATATATGTAATAACGTCTGGTCTACCTGATAAAATTTGTCGCATCAGGCGAATGAAGGTAGCTGGCGCATTAACAAGCCCAAAAGGCATCACATTCCACTGGTATAGACCTTGTGGAGTGGAAAATGCGGTGTAGTACTTAGCCTTTTCGGTCAGTGGTATCTGCCAATAACCTTTAGTTAAGTCTATCTTACTAAATATAGTTGCGTTGGATAGACGTGGTAGTAAGTCGTCAATAAGTGGATGTGGTTCGCTGTCAACTATAGTCTTAGCATTTAATTTTCTATAATCAACACATAGTCTGATGTTATTGTCCTTCTTCCGGACAATCACTAATGGAGAAGAGAATGGCGAATTACTAGTCTCAATGATTCCGAGAGACAACATCTGTTCAAGTTCCTTAGTAGTTTTAGCAAGGAAATGTAAAGGAACAGAATAGGGATGTACACGAATAGGTGTATCGTCATTGAGAGTAATGTCATGACTGATAGCCGATGTGCGACCCGGAACGTCGGTCAACACATCTGGATAAGATTGTAATAGATTAGCAATCTGTAGACGCTGTTGCGGTGTAACCGTTGAAGAGATGGTTACATCCCGCCAAGATTCAGTAGGTTGAACTACTGGTACAGGTAACGGTAACTGTACCTCAGGAAAAGAAGATTCTTCTTCCTGGATGACAGATAAGTTAGTATAATGACAAGTGGATACTGTGTTGTCATCTAGTTCATGAAAAATTGACTGTAAGTGTTCAGGACGTGTATGAAATTGCTTGAGCATGTTAATATGAAATATCTTTTTGTGTCCCTTGATATCTAAGACGTAATCAACGTCGGAAATTTTATCAATGACTTTGTAAGGACCATTCCAAGATATCAATAATTTATTGTTATTGTGAGGAAGTAATACATAAGCTTCGTCGCCTGGGAATAATTGGCGTAATCGTCGAGACCTATTGTGTAGAGATCGAGCCTTAGCTTTTGCAGCCTCAGAAGAAGCTGTTGCCAACTGGCAAGACTCAATAATGTTCTTCCGAAGATTAATTACGTACTCGTAAGATGACTGAGTGTCCTGAGTCATCTCCTCGTCAATTAATAAGTTTTTTATTAGTCCCATAGGACCTCTTGGGGAGCACCAAAAACTAATTCAAAGGGAGAGAAGCCAGTTTGTTCATGCGGTACCTCCCGATAAGCAAATAGAACAGCTGGGAGTGCTCTGTCCCAGTCATGAGGGTGCTTAGCAGTAACCTTATGTAGTAGTTGTTTAAGTGTACGGTTAAGTCTTTCAACCGCACCATTACTCATCGGATGATAAATACTACTTAAATTCCTGTCAATGTCCCAAGTTTTCATGACTTCCTTCATGGTGTCAGATATAAACTGTGACCCATGGTCTGATAAAAGTTTTCTAGGAAACCCTATTCTAGAAAAGATGAGATGTAGTGCATCAGCTACATCTGTGGTAGTGGTGGTCTTTAATGGGATAGCTTCTGGCCATCGTGTGCACAAATCAATGCACGTAAGGACGAATCTATGTCCTCTGGCCGATGGTAGCAATGGACCAATAATGTCTATTGCCATTTTGTCAAAAGGTCTCACTGAGATATCGCAAGCCTGAATAGGCGCCGTGTGAAAAGCTCCACGTGCTTTCACTTCTTGGCATGTAGTACAGGAACGTACATACTGCGAAATATCTCTTGACACCCCTGGCCAAAAGAATGAAGACAGTACTCGAGATCGTGTTCGAGTATATCCCATATGTCCAGCACAATGTGAGTCATGTGCATGTTGAAGAATGTACCGTCTAAAAGTATATGGGACCATAACTTGTTGTTTCATTTGTGATTTGTCATTAAAACATCTAATCAATATGTCATTTTTAATAACAAAACAATGTTTGTTATTATTACCTGAGGATAGATTGTCAACTTTATCAACCAACTTAAAAAATTTTTTTAAAGATTTATCCTCTTTTTGTTTGGTTGCAAATGTTTCCCTGTCAATAGGTGAATTGACTACAAATTCCTCTTGGTTGTCTGCATCCATTTTATTATCATCAACTTTCTCCATGAGTTGAGTCTGCGCTCTAGTCGTCACGGCGTTTCCAGTGCATAGGTTATGTTTCTCCCATTCTATAATCTCATCTGGAGTACAATCTTTACTGCCGTGTATACGACCAACCATCAAATCAGCTATAGGCTTTTTTAGCATACATACTTTTACGTTCCCTGTGAAGAAAGGAGTGTTAACATGAATAATAGCTGTGGGGTAAAACTCTATTGTTCCACCAAAAGTCATGCAACGGACATATTCCCCTGTTGCACAGCTGGGATGTACCAGCGACTGTCGTACACCAATCGTTGTGGATCCCGAATCCCTCAACACTGAGACGACGGATCCATTAACTAATCCTCTGTTAAAAATTAATAGGCCTGTTCCATCGTTGACTGCAAGACCTACCTGTGGTATAATATGTCCGCAGTTAAGCACTGTTTCTTTCGCCTTCTGAAAAATAAGATTGCATTGCTGGCAACTATTTGCCACATTATAATTAATAGCAAAACATGCAGCAGAAGACTGTGTTGTATTATTGTCAAGTGGGACCTGAGCTATAGGGGTAGTATTATTTGTAACTGCCGCCCCTGTATTATGGTTGTAATGAGATGATCCCCGAGAATGAGATCGATTCCGAGTATAATTGTTAAAATTATCTCGTCGCCCTCTATAGTAACTATTATCTCGATGTCTCGAGCCATGATTATTACCATTCCAGTTGTTATTATTATTGGGAGTATGTGATCGATTATAATGAGTGTTATGTTGACTATTGTGGTAGTTTGTTTGAGGTGAATAATTTCTATCTCGTGATCTACCTCTGTTGAACTCATTTTTATTGTTGAAATCATTATTATGTCCCTTCTGAAAGTTAACGTTATGATTTCTTTGGAACCTGCTTCTGTCTACACTGTGATGTCTTTGTTTGTTATTGTGATTGTAGGCCATATTAGACGCCACAGGTAGAGGTTCTCTTAATGAGGAGTTAGAAATGGTTGCATTCGGATGTGCCGAACAGTAGTTTAAAGAAATTTTTTCTAACTCATCCATAGTACCTGGTTTACGCTCCTGCAAATATGCAAAAAATGGCTGGCTAACTGAAGATAATACCTTATCCCGCAGTAGTAAATCAACTAATTTGTCGTATGATTTGTTGACTTCTGCCAGTTCAACCCATCTATTAAATGTATTGCGTATGTTCGCAATGAATCCTGCAAAATCCTTTGGAGATTCAGGTAAAATTCCCTTAAGTTTTAACCTACAGTGTTCCTCGTCCAGGTGAAACCTTCGTAAAAGCAAGGACTTAATAGCACCGTAGTTATTAGCTATTGATGGGTCAGCATTTTGAGAAGCTGTCAGTGGTTCTCCAACCAAGAATTCATTTAACTTGAGTACCCATGACTCTTCAGGCAAATGGTTAGATTTGCAAGTCTGTTCAAAACGTGCCAGGAACGATGAAAGGTCGTCGACGTTCAAGTTGAAAATGGGTAATTTAAAGTTGTAGAAATGTTTAGGTTGGCTGGATGATGATCCATTTTGTGCGTTATTATTCTGGTTTGCATCAGCACTTTGTGCTTGTAATCTTGCTGTCTCCAATTTAATACGCGCCAATTCCATTTCTTGTTGTAAAATAATTTCCTCTCGTTTCAATTTATTCTCTTCTTCCTGTTTGGCGATTGTTCTTTGCTCTTCTCTTTCACGTTGAGCAATCTCTCTCAATCTATTTTCCTTGGCAATTTGCTTCATCTCAAGTTCTGCTTCCTCTTTCTTTAATGCTGCCTTTTGTTCCTCTTCCTCTTTCTTTAATGCAGCCTTTTTTCTCTTCTTCTTTTCTTTCATATTTTTCCAGTTCTGATTCAGCAAACTGACGAAGTTCTTGAGATTTATAACCATATTCACGACCAATCTTAACGAAATGGTCTATAGTAAGCATTTTGACTTTTATCTGTAAGTAATTATTGATAATTACTGATTAAAATAGTCAATAGTAGCTTCAGAGTAATTATTATACTTACTCAACTTAGAAATATTCAATATAAGTAATCACAATAGTACTGAACTTAATGTCTAAGTTCAACTAATAGACAATATTTTGTAACAATATTGTATCTAAATAATACTATATCATAAATAGTTATGATATATGTTAAATATAATATAATTATATCACACAATTAATCTCAATATCCAATAATGTTGGGTATAATTCCTAGTAATTATATTGTTTAATGTACTAAGTCACTCTCTTAGTACCAGAAAAGTATATTAAATAATATACAATGGGTCTATTACCTCAAAGGTAGCTATAAGATTATTTTATTTTGTCAATATATATATATTATATTATTATGCCCTAGGCATCTATTATAAATTGTAGTGCTACTTTCTTGGACTATCACTGCATAATTATGCAATGTCCCATATTAACCTTAAATTTCAGAAAAAATTAATTAAATTAAATTACAAGTGTATTATTGCATATAATTATCATATTATTAATGTAATATTAATATATATTATGAGGACAGACAAGCAATGATACAACTAAAGGGTACAAACAATGTTAAGACGCAAACAAGACATTTTCACAATTAAAAATGAATTTATGAACTAAATAAAATAAGCGGAAATGTCACAGACCAAATGAAGGGCAAGGTCTGACCGGAGGTCAACTGAATATTCAAGTACACAAAAAAAAAATGACTGCAGAAAATGATGACGTCACAGGACTCATAACGGACAAAAATTTAACAATCATCAAATAAATGATAGTCAGAGGAGAATGGACGAAATAGTAACGAACATGGTACAGAACTGAATAAAATTATTAACTGAATACGAATAAAATACACCAATTATCTACGGGACAGTACAGCTAACGCAAATCGCCAAACGATAGCAGATTTGGACAACAAGTCCAATGTCAAACCTCAATGGGGTTTCCAAAGGTGCAATCGTTTAACTGCCCTAAGAAACGACCGAAATTAATTCAGGCATCGTGAGAGCCGCAGAATTTAATTTCAGTTCATCCTCCCTACCTCCCACGAATTAACAACAAATACATACGATGGAAAACAAATTTAACATATATACATGAAAATACATAGACATGCCTGATCAAAGCAAAATGGACTCAGCACTGTTATTTATCGACCGACAAAGGTCACACCTAAATGACTTATCTTTTGTGCTCAGTTCGGACTCCTGTCGATGACGGTATGCACCAACGGTGTAGAAGTGTGTCTGACTGTTTGCTCTTGATGCATATACAGGGTTTATTCGTTGACTTTGTTATTTTTTTCTCCGTAGAAACTAGGCTTGCTGCTGTCAACTTATGGCATGTACACGAACTTTGGTGACGTCACGTTGTTAGGGATTATACTGAGTACTGCGTCATAGGTCATAATTCAGCACATCATGTGATCGTCCTTCAAATGTAAACAATTGTTAATTTCCGAATTTTTTTTTCGATCCCCAATCAATGGACACCATCTGTTGAAGGCGATCTTCTCTGTTGTTCTGGAACATTCAATTTGACAACAATGTTCCATATAATGTCAATAAAGTGGTTATAAATTCTGGCCATGTTAGTTGAGTTCTTATATGGTTTCATTCAATATTTTCATCGTGTCAATTGGTGTTGCTTTACGCGAATGCGGGGTGGGGTAGAAAACGTGTGAGCAAACATTTGAAAGTTGCAATTATATTGAACTTGTAATTCCATTGACTTGATAAGTCGGTTCATTGAGTCCACAAATATTTAATACAGTTTACACGTCAAGACGATTCATGCATGTTGATCACAAAAGTACATATTATAACTTGAAAATATATGGCATATATATGTAGATATCCTATCAGTCCTTGTCCAATAATCAAATTACTGTATGCAGATTGTCATAGCTGTATGCACGCGCGGTTGGGGTTTTCCAACGGCCGACAGTGAGTCTATGAGTCTGGCAAAATCAAATACTATGGACTGTAATTCATCCTTCCTTAATTTTCACTTTCGTACTGACCTTTAATCATTTCAAATCTTCGTAATAGCAATGGACTGACCCATGTCCGTACTTGCATAAAATATATCTGTATGGCAATACCATGCCCAACATTGGAAGGAAAGTCAGACGCGTCTTAACAGCTTGACGGTCAATGTAAAAAGGGTAGCGTTTCTTAGTTACCGACTGTGTCCTAAACAACGCTATACACGTCATAATCGATCGTGTATGAAGCGTTCAGTAATTGAAACATCTATCGCAATATATTAAATGTCTTAACCTTTACAATTGCACGTCTGGTAACCTTTAGCAGACGGCGTTAATATCATATACCGTAACATCGAGTGAGTTGAATTTATGATGACTCTGTATTGAACTTGTGATAACGATGTATTGAACTTGTGATAACTCTGTATTGAACTTGTGAGCAAGCAGTATATGGTGACGAAAAATGCTGCGTCCACCTTATGACTTGTGGGTGAGACAATATTCCTTTTAAATTGAGGAATGAAAGATGTCCTATGGCGAATTCTGCTAGCCAAATGTCCGTTTTTGATAACTTATTTCTGGTTAGACGTCAGACACGTTGCGTGTAGACTCAGACTTCTGATGAACTGAAGACACACAAAAGTCTTCGTAAGTTTTTCACATTTAACATCACTGGTTGACTTTCATTTAAACTACTGCTCATTATTCATCTCTCTCTCTCTGAGTTCAATTCTAATGATGTTAAATATCTTGTGCATGAGAGTGTGTGCATATGGGAGACTGTGATGATGATAAAGGTGAAATATGAACTATTAATTACCTTCTATCATCCTATCATCTTCTATGAAAATCTTCTGATTTTATTAATCAGTTATGCCAAGAATTATTTGAAACTTTATCTTCCGCACATTTTAGCTGTGAGGTTAAAATAAACAAAATTAAGAAAATGTATTAATAAGTATAAGATCTACTAACCTTCTGTTCCCTTCGCAAAATCCTTTAAGAACACAATTAATCACGGAACTGAATTATCATCCACTCTGAATAAACACGTGTATTAGGCTATGCGTTTTTGGGTTTGATCTCTTCCTCACAAGGTAAAAACCTGGACTGCCTCACTCTAGTAGATTATGCGGTATTATATATTTCTGGAAGTCACCCTGCCCAAGCTGGGCGTCCAATGTGGTCAACCCACGCTTGTCTGAACCGCAGCCACGTTTTCCCCTGGCCAATCTGGGCGTCCAATGTGGTGTCACAGAAATTACAGTTTGATTAGGATGACCATATGTGTTTTTACCAGATTTATCACGATACAATGTGGGCTTCAAATGATAATGTCAGGCATGTGGACTCAATCAAAGGACTTTATTTCCCCCGATGAAAGAACAAATGTGGTTCTCTAGATACCGGTCGCGAGTAATCACAACAATGAAATAGCAAATGTGGATCGCAAATATGAGATGAGAGAGCAAATGTCGGAGAAAATACAGTATGAAGAATGTAGGAAAAGATGGAGCAATAAGGCCTTTGCGCTCGTTTATCACACCACCTTTGATGTCCGACTTTTTCAGGGGAATTAAGTATTTGATCTACGGAAGGGGGAGGAAATCTAAGAAGGCCCGTTCGCACTGGATGTCTTCTGATGTCGTTCGACATCGCGAGTGAGCAAACTGTAGAATTCTTTATCTCGGAAGCCAAGCTCGTTGATTTTCCCTGATACGTCCAAGGTGTGAATTGTCACATCTTTTAGAGATATTGCACAAAATCTGTATATATACTGCGTTCTCTCCAAGTCAGTTATCAAGTCTCTCAAGAAATTTTGGATAATCTAAACGCGTACGCTAGAACCTATGTGAAATAGTGCGTTAATAGCCTTCGTGGGGATTATTCTGTTTTTCTGGTAATAATATATGTTGTGCTTAAGTGTTAAATGTGTTAAAGTTTTACCATTTTATTCACTGTGAGTCCCTAGCGTTAAGACTAGCAGAATAGCAAACGCGTAGATATTTTCTTACCAGTGGTTCAGTTTAATGTAAAAATCCATCAACCATTTTTTTTACACCAGAAGATGCGGTTTAGCTGAGTACGTAAAATGCTATGAGTGACGGATAATGTGACAGAGTAGAATGCGCATTATATTTTCATTGTGTGTAATTATATAGTGACTAGTGTTTAATATCATGTGTAAAAACTATAGACGCCAACAATCAACTAGCTAGTAATGACAGGCGATATTTGTTAAGGGAGCGTAGTCATAATTAAATTATAACTGACATTGTGCGCTGAGTGTTTTACCGGGTCGGAGGGGGGAAAGGCGGCATGCCTTTACCAAACCCGTACTCGTTAAGCGACGCGCGATAGTACAGGCTTAAGATACAGTGTGCCTTTTAATTTAATTAGGTGACGGAAAGGATATGAGATCATACCTTACGCTTGATAGCATAGGATATTGTCAGTTTGGTTAAATGTTTTGTTTTCTTCCTAATACAGTGCTTGATCGAAACCCAGCGGCCAGCTATTGTGGTCTTTTCCTCAGTTACTGAAGGAATAATAGTTGTCGTTTTTTCCTTGGCGTTCGTCCCCGTACGGGTGTGAACAGGAATTGCCAAGGCGACACACTAACATTTTTTAAATGTAAATTTGAGTAACGGGACTTACAAAATACCCAGATTTTTCCATTCAATTTTATCAGCCCGCTGTGGCAATATACATAACATTTTTCCCGACTTCTGACAGTCGTTTACCCAAGTGGATTTTATCCAGGAGAATACGCTGTTTCATAATCGGTACTCACCCCAGAGCAAGCCGATAGGAGTATCATCATCATCATAATTAACAGTTTTAGCAATCATATGTTTTCCTGCTGTTTACTGGGAATGCCATATCTCAGAGAGTTCCGGCATTAACTATTCTAGGTGACAATTGTGTATCCAGAAATCTACCACCAAATTAGGCGTCCCCCTCGTAAAATTTAATTATTATTGGAGGGACTGGGGTCCGATTCGGATGATACTAACTACTGGACTTTATATACACATTCATGGATTATTCTTCCAAAAGATTGTTTCACCAGATTAGGTAAGGAGCGAATGAGTGGCCTCGTATAGCAGAGAAAGAAAGAGAGAGAGAGAGAGAGAGAGAGAGAGAGAGATTTTATTTTGTTACAGGAAACATTGTACCTGCAAACTTCTGTTTTTTTTAAAACTATTGTTTAATTTTTACTGGATAGCATGTTAGTGGGACTTGTTCTTTTCTTTACTGTCTATTCTACACCCTAGTGTTAATCTTTGACCTTTTGGGTTATTAACTTCCTTTGGGATCCTTTTTTTCACAACAAGGGGGAGGGCACTTATTGGGTTATTTTCCTATGAATGTAAACATGATTATATATATATATATATATATATATATATATATATATATATATATATATATATATATATATATATATATATATATATATATATATATATATATATATATATATATACAGTCATGCGCCGCTTAACGTCCACGATACGTTCTGTGAAATAGGACGTTATGCGATTTGGACGTTGTGCGAACACCATACTTTATACTTAGCAAAGTTATATGGGATACTGTAGTGTACCTGTATTGACTAAATAGCCAAGATACTGTACACATACAGTACTGTATTTCAGCTAATGTACTGTATCTGGCAAGGTAATACTGTACAGTATATGGGTTAAGTAGAAAAATAATGTAAAATACTGTATACTGTACATAGGCTAATATGTAATCTGTACTTACCACAATTGGAGCTTGCAGAGCTAACGTAGAGTTGGGTGAGTCTGGAGGCTGTTGCTGGTACAGTTCTGTACTGTACAAGATACTGAACTTACACTAAATTACTAATGTATTTTCGAAAGTTCACATTAAAATAACGATATTAATTACAGTACAGTACATACATAGGCCAGTAACATAGGCGTTTATTATAACTATAAAGACATAAGTACTGTATTATAGGTTATATATGTACTGTACCATTATGCGCTTGGCATCGCAATCGCTTTGTACTGTATACAAGAGACATGAGATACACGTGTTGCGTGCGGGAAGCTGTTGCTTTCGCTACGTCCGGTTACGTCCGCTTCGTCCTGTTCTTCGATCGGGATTTCTGAACTCTATTATAACCTTTTGGGACCACGGACGTATATGCGGTCGGACGTTGTCCGAACGGACGTTATGCGGCTCATGACTGTAAATGTTTGATGTTGTAAAGTTTAAGTGATAATAAACTAAACAAAACTTAACTTAGTGTGTTGGTCAAACCCGTACCCAATTTTCCATAGTTTTTCACGTTTGTGCGTATTGTTGTCACATAATTGTGTGTGCGTGGGCGTGTGTAGTGTAACATATCTCATATAGGGAAAGAAAGGTCGTCTGGTATTAAAATATAGTCGTATAGATAGGCTGGACTAGAGAAACTACTCACTTCAGAGACAGATCTTCCTCTTACACTATTCCCTCTTGAAAATCTATTTCTTACACCTTTATTCTCACATATTTACCACTATCACCTCTGCTCAGACGGGACCATAAATATCTTCTGGCCTATCTTTAAAAATTTACGACAATTACTTTAAAATGAATATTTTCACATAGAAATCTACACTGGTTTAAAGCTTGAAAACTTACATTCATTTTAAAGTGACTGTGTTTATAGGGACATTTACACTGCTTTGAAAATGTAAGTATTATACTTAGAATGTACATCATTTCTTTCATCTTCCCCTCCCTGCTCCATAGGGAACCTGGAACTACTTTATGCTTTTAGTTCTTTTTACGAAACTATAAATAAAGCAATCACCAGCCCGTGCAGTGGTGGTTCATGAACCATCATTCTATACTCTGTGGTTGCCAGCCTCAAATGACTTTGACATCCACTAGCGCGTTTCACATATTAAAATTCACATGGTAATATATATATATCTATATATATATATATATATATATATATATATATATATATATATATATATATATATATATATATATATATATATATATATATATATATATGTTAGTTCACATGTTAGTAATAAAACATGAAAGGTAAATCACAACTTACGCCAGTCCTGACTCACAGACTTTATGCTCAGATGAATAATAGAGACGAGTCGGTCTCCAACACGCGTCTGGGGTGTCTTTAATTTGACAATAGATTCCCTCTCTGACTCTAGGTGTGTCTTCAGTTTCCTAGTCCCGGTGTTCCTTATTAAAATGTAGAGATTTCCTGTGCTTTGTAAGTCTTATTTGGTTCTCCAATAAAAGGTCCATTTAAAAAAAGGATTTATGAATCTAGTCTTCACTCTGGCGAGGTCTGATGTTGTCTTGGCAAGCGTGAAATTCACAGTGAAATAAAACTGCGAAATGGTCAGACTATATTCCTATCTTCCCACGCATTGTTGTTATGAATCTAATCAGAAAGATCCAATCATTTCAAATCATGCAGATAGGGTGTGATATTTTCAAAATAGTCCCACGTGAAATAAGGTGCGTGCCTGCAAAGGTCACGTATTACCATATATGGACATCTGATGCCTTGCATACACTCTCACAGGCAGATCGGTAGACACACATGACAATATGGGTAAGCTGTAATAATTATTACTTTATTAAAAAGTAATGTTGGTGTATCAAGGATGACCCGGAAGCGCTTATGTCACACTTGTCTGCCCACATGTGTCACACAGACAGTAATCTCGTTATCTGTCGTATGAGTACGCAAAAACTCCGTGTTTGCCCAGCTTGTTAACAAACGAGTCGCTTATCAGCGGTTTAATCTAAACACGCCGGCGCTCATCTTATCTAGTTGCTTCTCGCAGGCTGGGATAAACATTATCTGCAAGGAGTGTCACAAATGTTTCAACATACAAACTACTTGCTCCTTAGCCGATAATGAGAAGAAATTGGTACTTTTAAAAATACACAAATAAAAATCAGTACAAAAATATGTCTCTAATCCTGTCGGAGTGAAACAGAGATCGTGATGAGGTTGTCCATTTCGTCACAGTGTGGAGTCTGAAGATTATCACCAGTTCTCTTCTTTTGAGCTGGGTAGCGTTGCGTAGGCACAAATGTGGAACGCTATTCCCGCTTTTTGCATGTTGCCATTGAGGTCCACAACTCCTTGCCCTTTTTTCCTTAGTTTCCGTCAGAGCCAGAATTTCCAATTTGTTCTTCCTCATCTCCTCCACCAGCTCCTCTTCTTTCCCGTTTATACTTCTAATATTCCATGTTATTTTTCTCAAATATCGTAAATAATTCTTCATAATATAAGGGTGTGTTTATAAATAAAATAACAACGGAAAATGGTAATGCCTCTTACTAGACAAACGAAAAAGAAAATTTGCCTACGTTGCGGCCACAAGGCCTTTGTCAGGGAAAGGAAAGAAGGTAAGAGCTATGAGACATGAGACAATTAAAAACATAAATTAAAAAAAAAAAAATTAAAAACACCACCATTGCTCTTCTTGTTCTTCCTCTTTCAACATCAGACTTCCTTATTAATGACTCTAATAAAGGCAGTAGTCAGCTCAAGGTTCCTGACATCTCCAAACAGTTTACATGTGTCAACATGCGCGTGTTGATATCCATAATATAATGAATTTAACAGCACTGTCATTTTACTTTCGACTACTACGCGCTTACAAGTTGCTATCACAAAAAATAGGAATGTAACGTTTTGGCACACCGTATGTCTAGAAGCAATAAAAAACAAAAATACCTAATGTTCATCTAGAAGGTTTTCCTGCTGAAAGAATGTATGCAGAGCTAAATCTGTCAATATAATCACGCTTGAGCAAGATCTTCAATTTTACACAAGGGATGTTCATATGAGTTCATCTATTTTTGGAGGCGCCAAGGATTTCTGGAAAACAAATTGAAGCAAATTGCGACCTTTGTTGAAAATATGTTTTGGCAAACGCAGCAAGAGTAATGCCATTTCGTTTGTGTATGAATTAGAATTTTTCTAAATGCTTAATACGTGCTCTATGCGTTGGCGAGTTGGGATAACTTCTCAACTGGTCGTCTTTCAACTAGCAGTAACCACGCGACGGTAAAACCTTAAGTTACCGCCACTGTCTTAAGTTTAGTACTACCTTTGACACATTAAAAAAGTGGCGTCACACAAGTAAAACCTTGACTATAGTTTGTGTATTAAGTTCAGATTAATACTTTCTTACTTAGCCTGACAAATTTATTGTTTACATTATGCATTTTATATTTCTCTCTTATTCTTGAGATTATGCCTTCTTTTATTCGTATTGATTATACGGGGAGCGGCAGTAGCGCAGTGGTTAGTGCACAGGCTTTCTGGCTCGGCGGTCCATGGCTCGATTCCCAGTTGAGGCGGGATTTTTTAGACTGCAAGTGGCTCCGGGGTCGACCCAGCCTCATGAATTGGATATCATGGAAGGTTAAAGGCGACCGGCGGGATGCTGACCATATCACCCCTAGTGTGCCAGTGGTCAAGAAAATATGGGCCTTTCCATATTCCCAATAAGCCTCAGTGCCTTTTATTCGTGTGCTAATTATTTCTCTTTGTAGGTGATCCTCTTTGCAGATTATTTTCTTTGCTCTTTGCAGTATGTTTTTGTCTGCTAGGTTTATGTCACCCCCGCCCCTCTCGTGTTGTCTGCTACTTGATCTTGTCCCGTAGTTGGAGTAGAAGTATTGTAGTTACACCTATTTATATCAACAACATTGTCATCTTTCTGGCAAATTCTTCTTGGTAGCAAATGTTCTATTGTATTTTCTGTCTTACATAACGTTTCCAATCCTCATTATCTCTAATTCTGTCGCTCTTACCCAGTGGCGTACTAAAAGGGCGGTGCGAGAGGGGCGATCCGCCCCGGGTGACATCCAGGGAGGGACGGATGTACCATCTGACACTATTACAACAGTACTGTGATGACTAAAAATCTACTTGCACATAATACATTTTTGTGTGATTATTTATTGCGGGGAGTTGGGTACCAAAGGTACTTTCCGCCCCGGTTGCCAAATACTTTAAGTACGCCCCTGCTCTTACTTGCCCCGTCTTTCTGATATCTAACGTAATTGTCACATCAAGGGTTCTGAACCTTTTTTTTACTCATAGCCGCCTTCCGAGTCTTATTTACCTATGTGATTTCTCTCCCCTACCCCCACCCCCATAGTCGCTGTAAGCTGGAAAAAAGGTACTTTATCAGAAATATAGCACTGGCCCCCCTAAAAATATGTCATGGCCCCCTGGGGGGTAGGGGGGGCATATGGCACACGTTAAGAATCACTGGTCTACATCACCAGCATTCAACCGCTTTTACTGATTACCGTTTTTTTTCTTCTTCTAATTTTTCAATTTTCCATCCCTTAAATCTGTGTTCTCCGCACATAACACTCAGGGATTTGTGTTCTCAATTCACATCTTAATTTCTCATTTCACCAGGTTTTACCTTGCTGAACGACACTTTTTTACTGCTAAATTCTTTACCTAAACAAGAGCTCATGTTTTCCATCTTTTGTGAAGTGTGTGCCAAGGTATTTTTTATGCATTTACGTGCTCAGTATTACTAACATAAATATTCGATACAACCGTAAGTTAATTTTACCGGCATTGCTTCGAAATGGAAAATCTGGCCCGGGTGGGAACTAGCGAACGAACGAAAATTTGTATTTATTCAGGGTACAGAAAATAAGTATTTAACCTTTTTGCATCTCTGCCCTGAATAAGAAACAAATTAATATCTTATTAATGAAATTTACAAGTTTGTTTTACTTTCGTTTTTTCGTAATGGAAAATCTGGCCAGGGCGGGAACGAACGAATGAAGGAACAAAAACAAAAGCAAAAATCTTTATTTATACAGGCTAAATAAAATAAGCATTTAGCCTTTTTTCACATTTCTGCCTTGAATAACAAATTCATAAAGTGTGCATCAAATGTTTAAAACCCAGCCCCTGCAGACCAGAGTGTAACTGTTCCAGTTAAGATGGTTTGACAATGTCTGCAGAATGGGAGAAGATCGGCTACCACGACAAGTATTGGAAACTAAGAGCCAGGGATCCAGACCTCCAGGACAACCCCAGAGTCCGCTGAGAGGACAACATTAGACAATCTCCGAAGGACCGAGAACTAGATTGGAACCATCCGGGAGGAAGACAGCCGATAGGACAGTGATGGCGCTCTCTCTTACAAATCTCTACACCTCACGGTAAAAGAGGAGTGACTAAGTAAGTAAGTAAGAGAAAAATAACATGCTACAAATGGCTGCCTCCACAACAAATATCATTTGTAAGGTGATCACACCCAATATCCAAGCCTCTAATGTAAACATAGCCGTGTCACACACTAGCTAACTTGCTCCATTCATTGACAAAATCAAATATTGCAAAGAAGTTCACACAGCTGCGGTGTGTACTTGGATATCTTAAAACTTCAGGATATGCCATTTACATAAGTTCACTGGAAAAAAAAATTAATAAAAAAAGTTATGGTCATTTAAAACTTGAAAGTAACTTTTGGCACACCCTGGATGTGCATCATTTTATTGACAGATTTAGCTCTGGATATATTCCTTACTCTGGGTACCTTACTCTGGGTACCTTACTCTGGGTACCTTACTCTGCTCGTGAGTATGGAAAGGCAAAGGCAGCGAGGAATGGAACTGGTCACCTCACTTCTCGAAACTAGTATACTGAAGTCTCTAACACTGCTGTCTCCCTACGGCAGTATTTGCTATGGGATTACCATTACCTTAAATTCCTTCAGCTGAAAAACACCTTCTTGATGAAATTCCGATATTATTGTTATATTACCTGTGGATTAGAGCTTCTTCACCCTGTACGGATGTCTAGTACCCATTTTTATGTTACTGGAAATGTTGTGAAAGTATATTTAAACATGGAGACACCGTACTTTTAAGTGCGTAAAGAAAGGGCTGCCTGCAGTTTAAGTAGGTGAAAAATTCTGCCCCCCCCCCCCCCCATATCTTCTCCCGAGCCACCTAGAGATCTACCTTACGATCCTGTGGGCTTACCGGTAGATCATGATCTACCAGTTGCCGGCCCCTGTGCTAAATCAATCAATTTAACGAAGATGTTATTAGACTGAAGATATATATCGAGAATACACTCTGTCAGCCTTATCTATGTGGTTTACCTTATCTGCTATATATATAGATACTTCACAGCTCAAAGCGTGTTGTGTGTGTGTGTGTGTGTGTGTGTGTGCGTGCGTGCGTGCGTGCGTGCGTGTGTGTGTGAAGAGCTAGATCAATCACTCTTAACGAAGATGTTATTAGACAGTGGATGTATACTGAGAATACACTCTGTCAAACTTATCCATGTAGCTTACCTTATCTGCTATATAGATACTTAGCAGATCCAGGAGTTTTTGGTCTGAAGTACAAGATCAAACACTTTAACGAAGATGTTATTAGGCCGAAGATATCCCCATATTCCTAACTGTCTAAATAAAACGTTCTGTAACTAACAATGAAAAAATCCGCCAGTTTTTTGGGTAAATACGGAAAAGACGCGCATTGCACCGGGACAACTAAATTGAGCACCCATAATGTGCATGGCGTGCCATCTCTTCAAGGTGCATTTTCGGGAAAATACGAAACGGCACGAATTGTATCGTGAAAGCTATGTTGAATACTTATTCAGGTCTTTCAGTTTGTCTTTTTTTTTTCAAAATGCATTCACCATAAGTCATGATAAGTTTGACTATGAAGATCCAAGAAAGCTGAAATAGGATGGCAAAGAATGAAATGACCACAGAATTAGTACTGTCATCAGGACTTGCACCAGAAAGAGAGCAACACAATTAGTTCTCGGCCATGTTTTGGCAGTATATCTAGAAAGCACTCTTGTCAATTTTATCTATGTGATTCACCTTATCCGCTACATAGATATTTGAGATATTTGACTGCGCACAGCGTTTTTGTGAAGAGCTACAACATTCACTTCTCAGCTTCATCTAGGTAACACACCCATAACTCCCAGCCGAATATTTATCTGTTTATAGTTGCATTAGATAAAGTTAAAGCATCTGTTTCACTCTTTCGATTAAAAACAAAACAAAACATTAGTTTAAGTTTGTATTAGATAAAGTAAGAACATCTGTTTCATTCGCTCGTGAAAGAAAACATTAAAATTTGAATTAGATAAAGTAGAAACATCGTTTTTTACATTTTGTGAAAGAAAACATTATTCAAAGTTTACACTAGATAAAGTAAAAATTCCCTGTTTCATTCTTTCGTGAAAGAAAACATTTCAATTTTCATTCCCGGTAGTGCACGTAACCACCTCTTCAGCTGGGAACTTTCCATCATCATAAAGGCAACACACCCGCTACTCTTTCCCGAATATTTATCTATTTACAGTTTGCATTAGATAAAATAAAAACACATGCTTTACTCTTTCGTGAAAGAAAACATTAAAGTTTCCATTAGAAAACATTAGTTAAAGTTTACATTAGATCACGTAAAAACATCTACTTCACTCTTTCGTGAAAGAAAACATTAGTTAAAGTTTACATTAGATAACGTAAAACATCTGTTAGACTCTTTCGTGAAAGTAAACAATAACAAAAATGAGTACATTGTATGATACCAAAAAGTCACCATTATCCTCATCGTCAACATCATCAGAATCTCAATTTTCGTTCCCTGTGGTGCACGGAACCACCACTTCAACTGGTCCCCTTACAAGAATCCTGCACCAAAGCATTCATGTGGTCTTGCGGCGGTAGTTTCTGAATCAGCTCGTTTTACATGAGGAGGTTGCTCGGCCCATGCACCCACTGTATTAGTTGCTACCACGACATGCCTGAGGCAACTGTAGTTCTTTCCTTTCTTTGTCTCCTCAGTCTGACTACCCCTGGGCAAACCAAGAAGTGAAGCTGGGAAATCACTAGAACCATTACGAAGAAGGCCATCTCCTTTCAGATTAGATATTTACACTAATTTAGGACAACATCTTTAGACAAATATTGTTTAAAAACACCATCCCCAGGACAGCCGAACATCCGCGCCACTCCTGCCCAACTTACATCTGTGAACGGAGTGGTATTTGGCAACAATCCACTTATCTCCACGAAAAACTGTTTGGAGATGTCAGAGACCTTCAGCTGGCTACTGCCTTTATTAGAGTCATTAATATGGAAGTCTGAGGGCGAAGGAGGAAGACAAGACGTTTAAAAATTGACTTTAATCGGAAGGAATAAAGACGGACTATAAAGTGTTTTTCTCCGTGTAGTTCCCGGATGTCTCTAATGAGACAAAGAAAAGAACATCTGTGATTTCATCCCTCAATGATTGCCTGGCTCATAATATCTCCTCAGACGTATTTTATCTGTATTAATTACACAGAAAAGGTCTGGGCTAAAGAGATAAGCCGATTATCAACCACGTACTCAAATCTTTCACAAGACAGATAATTGCTGATACAGTACGGCGCACAAATATTATTCGGCGACACACCTGGCCATCTATTGTTCTTCCTGCTCAAGGTGTCGGAAGGCGCTGTTATAACCTCGAATTCCAGGTGGTCACTGGGTCTGGGCCGGAAATGAGTTATGACAAAGTCACTATTACTCTTTACGTTTACCTTCTGCATTCAAGGTGGCTAGACCACTTAAGTGATTACAATTAATCCTCAAGATAGTCAATTCAGCCGTAAAATAACACCAATGCAGTGTGAATAGAGGTTAACAACTCTAAGAGGTGCGACTATGAGTAGACGAAAATGAAGAAATGAAGTGATACTGCTGGAGAGAACGAAAGTTATAAAAGTTCACAACTGATTCGTCACATCGATAAGGAAATCAAAGAAAGATGATGATGATGGTGATGATGATGATAATGAATTAAAAACACTTTCTTAATTCCTAAGTTTGATTTAGGGGTACGGAGTGGCTAAAGGTATCTAAAGGTACCGGGTTCGATTCCCAGTAGAGGGCATATAATTTATGGAAATGTTTTCTTTCAGAACTAGTGGTCCTAATGATATCATACTCCTCCCTGGTCTCCTGGGTAGTGAGATCGGATGCCTAGCCTTCTCGGAAAAGGGCGAAAACGTAGAAGGTCCCGTGTGCAAGTTGCGCACGTTAAAAATCCCAATGCAGTTGGAAATCGTAAAGAGTAGGCCATAAGGCCGCTGCCCTGGCAAAATGTAAAAATTAGAAACCTACCCACCACAAAAATATTTATAGAATGTGTGATTCCTATATACACACATTGGGATTCTCGCCGGTGCTACGGAGTTCGTGCACTGTGCTGAGATCCTTCTTGTGTGATCTAATGGAGGAGATCGGAGCACTGATGGAATTGTCCGTGTACAATGAAGATAGTCCTTTAAACCAAAACTAAGTCTGATTAAATTTTTCGGTTTCCGACAACTTTTTTTTCTCTATATTACTTGCATAGAGACGTCACTGATCTGTGTATACACGTAGTGTTTGACCCTCCATGTATGTATGACCCTGGTAGGAGACACATACTAAAGAAGACGCGAATAATTTTGCAGATCCCTATTGTGTTTACTCTGTGTATAGACTCGTGTGTGTTATCCAACCGATACTTGTGTGAATAGACAAGTTATGAAGGTAATAGTGTTTACAGAAATGTCTGGATCGTTACGCTACTCTCACTCCTCGTGTGCACATTTGCGTTGAACGATGGCGTTTGAAAGCTCAGAATTTCCAGGATTAAAGTTACAAGGCAAATCACTTGTCAAGAAATGTAATGCTGAGAGACATTTCGAAATTGTTTTATCTCCAACTGAGACTGATTTTCAACTTAACTTTACAGACATTATTTAATCAAGGTTGATCTTAAGAAAGCTCAGTGTTTCTAAAGTAGATCACTACAACTTCTGTGCTGGTATTGAGGGTGTGTCAAGATTCCAGCCCACTGAGGACATCCTCTCCATGGTGACACGCGCAGGATGTAAGCCTGCGTTTTCAGAAATTTGCTTTGACAATTTTCCATGTCGTTCTTGTCGAATCGCTTGGCATCTTTTGCACTCGTCTACCGCACTAATTCCAGTTATGGATGTAAGATCACGCACTGCTGTTTGCTTGCTTACAGAAATCAGTTCCTCAGCGCGTCGAATATTCACATCCATTTTGGCTGTTCGTAGAACGTAAGCATGCTGAAGATCGACATCGTCTTCCCATCGGAAAACTCTCTACACCAATCATTCAGGGTGATTATAACGTCCTTGTGCAAATTTATGCTTTAATAACTTTGAACTCTAAAAAATGGCATAAAAAACGTAATTTATACAGTTGAAACTGCTGTCTACTCACCAAAACCACATCTTTTGGACTAATTTCACGATCACACATGCAAATCCTTAAGCAGCAACTGGAAAATGTTTTCAATGAGCTGGAAAATCAGATTCAGCGAGGTGACACCAAAGATAGCGGACATGCTGAAGCCGTAACTGTGAATTATATTGCGTTAAACTTAATAAATTATGCTTTCCTGTGCCATTTGGATTGTGCTTCTATCATGTGTAGATACAAAGTTAATAAAGTTTAAAGTTGCACAAGGAATTTATAACCACGCTGTATATAATGTATTTGCTTTTGGCAGAGTTTCATTTTTTCATATCGTGCAGTTAATCTTCGCAGAATTTCTGCAGGTTTCACTTTCTATATGATCAGAAATTTGTGTATGAAGATATGAAGCGATGCCATCTTAGGTTTCAAGTTCTTTCCATGTCTTTTTAAAAATGTGTCCTGCCTCCGTGAGTTTTTATATCTCCCTTTATTAATTTTACCATGGAGATTTTAGAACAAAGACTGCCTTGTATTGGTATCATCTGGTTTCTTCAGTGTTTGTCCAGCACCAACGTCTCTCTTCGCCTCTTTTTCTACCAAAGCTTCTGCAATCGTGCTTTCTTCATGTTTCAAATCCATGCTTTACTACAATTTTGACATCTTGTGATGTAAATGAACGTCCCATCCCGTCGTTCAATTTTGCTTTCTCCACTCCTCTTAGTCAGTACTCACTTTCCTTCCATCCGCTGATTATTGTACTCTGCACCTACATCTTTCGATCTTATCTTGTCTTCCGGCTGACAAACTTCGTCACCCCCATACGGTTGTCCAGACCGTTTGACATGTTCATCTTTTTTTGTGTGGCCTGACGGGCGCTTAGCGAAATGGGGAACAAATCCACCTTGCCTTGTTTGGTTAATCGCCAGCAATAAACGGATTAACACCTTTTAAGATTTCCGCACTGCATTTCCTTACCTCCATCAGTAGAAATCATAGACAGCCAGAAGAAAAAATAACAATAAGGATTCCAGTATAGGACCATTGTAATTGCAGTGGTCCAATTCTAGGTGCCATAATTTTAAATACAAAGTGGTAATATTTACTTGACGTTTTAAACGCACGGTGATTTTTGTTTTCTTTTAGTGCGTTCTGTTTTTGAACACGAAAAACAGGAGTGCGGAGCTGAGCGGAAAAACGACGGTTAAAGATAGACTCCAGGAGATAATACATTTCTATGCATGAATTATCACAACAAAAAACTCCTCAAGAATGTTGAACCTTAAATAGATTTAAGTATAGACTCCATTTGGGTAAAATTCAACTCGGGAGATGAATCCCGATGCCAAGAACGATGGCACAGAACAATAAATCTACAAATGTTTTATGTAAACAAAGATTATCTGGGCAGATAATTTCAAAACCAATTTTATATCATACAGCTGTAATGTTTAAAAAAGACTAATTAATAAAATGTTTTGTCCGTGAATAAGTGATGTTTTCCGTAATCCAATTATCAAAAATTATGATTATCCAAACAGTCATTGTCAGGAATTATTTCGGATAATTCGAGTTCTGCTGTATTTTTATATTTATGTCGCTGTTCGTTCCCCATCTAACCAATCTCGCTGTCAGGGACAACCACTTGTCTTGGCCCGTGATACTTATTCAATTTTCACAAACTAACAACCTCTACATTTGTAGTTCGTTCAACCATCCGCCACCTGGTTGACGCACTTGGTAGGATGACAGGCTCGACCCCCAGGACAGTGTCATCAAGAAACGTACTGGTTTAAACAGTTCCTTTCTTTAACATAATATTTATTTAACTTCACGTGAGGTTTATATATTTGTCGCATTTTAAATCTTTGACGTTCAGAATCTCTATGTTCCACTCTTCTTAGAAAGCTGAAACTTTGCATGCATCTCTCATTCCTGGTACATTTTAATATGTCAAGTTTTGATCGGCATTGGCTCCGCCCATGTTATATAATAATAACTGTACATAATATGGAATAATGTGGAAATAACTTTATTAAAGTAAGAGAAATAATGAACTGCTAATATCGATTGTGTTTAGTATTTCGTGCCCTTCGCAAATTTATATTTTACGTTAAAGATACATCGAATTACTGTTTAACGATAACTTTCCACCCACTTTTATCCTATGCAGAAGAATATATGGACACATTACTGTGTACGTTTTTTAAGTACATTTGGTGATCCCCCCTAGAATAGTGGACCATCCAGCTCGTGGCATTGCATCTACCCTCCAATTAGTGGGTCTGGTATGTTTTACCAATTTTGAGCCTGCTGAGTTGGGGAAACCCTCTGGGTTTGCAAGAAAGCCCTGGAACTCAACCCAGATACAAAAAGGTCAAGAGTGAATACTCAAATCTCTGGGGATCGAAAGAAGAAGGACATTTGGTAGCAACAGTAAAAATGGATCCCTAACACTTGGTTTGGTTTGGTTCGGTTTAGTTTGGTTTGGCTTTAAGGACTATCTTCATTGCACACGGACAACTCCATCAGTGCTCTGATCTCCTACCTTAGATCACACAAGGAGGAGCTCAGCACAGTGCATGAACTCCGTAGAACCGGTGAGAATCCCAATGTGTGTATATAGGAATCACATATTCTATGAATATTTTTGTGGTGGGTAGGTTTCTAATTTCTAAATTTTGTCAGGGCAGCGAGGCCTGATAGACCTACTGTTGGGTCGTTTCTTCTAGAGGTAAAGACCTTCATTACGCGAATGTTTTCTCAATGAAAAATATTTCAGAAAATGTTCTTAAGTTGAAACGAACTCCAACAAGTAGTGATCAACTGATCACTGATAGGCAGCACGCAAGGCTGTGATGAATGTACATAGATTTTATTGAACGTGACATATACGGCGTTGAACAAGACAGTCATAGTTACAGGTGCAAAAAGGTCATACATCACAATGTTGATCATCACTTTTCAAGGGATGAAGATTCTCTAACAATTAAGTCCTCTTATGCAAATGTCTAAGGATCCCTTCCTTTGCCATAGTATATGTATTGTAATAACGTCCGTTAACCTTCTCTCAAGGACGTATCTTATGACCAACGGATTCATACTCAATGAGTAATATTTCTTATCAGACTTGCCATGATTCCAGGCTTCCTTCCTACAATACTTAGGCAGCATATATATATAAATATCCAAATAAAGTCATCCACAACAATACGACCAGGTTAGAGTTCTGTGTTGACTAACCTCTCTATATCCATGCCATGACTTTGGCATTGACTAACATACGGCATATAAAACATGAGAAGCATATAATTCAATCAACTTTGTGTACTCGTAGGTATTCTTCATCTACGGTAATTCAAAAGGCTACCGACTCCGTCTGTCCATTCTAGAAAATAACATACAGTGATGGATTTCCCGCTAGATCAGAACTATGAGCGGCCTTACACTTTAATTTACTCAATAAACATTTAATGACATGGGGCGACACTTACTTGATCCTACTACTGTTGGCTTCAACATGAACCAGTAGAGATCATACAACATAATAGCTTCTTCCAAACTTGCCAGCAAAATTCCAAGGAAATATATATCGGACATAAACATGGTCCGTACAGCCCCGACCAAACATGACGTCACAATCCCTAAACTAGGTTACCCGTGCGTCCAAAGCAACTCACACTGCATTGTGCACGTCAGTGAGTGAATCAATCGAACGCTCAAATAATATAACTATATAAAACTGGTGCGTACATTTGGCAGGACCGAAGACTACCCCCTTAGGTAATAAATGTACGTAACAGCTCCCTTATCACCTCCCCTTAAAAAAATTAATTCTATTAATTTTTTTTTTTTTTTTGAACTAAGTACCCGAGAGAGGTGAGTCAAAACTACAACAAGATATATGAAATGCATAAAGTTATACTATATTAAGAAAAGAATATTAAAAGAAATCAATATAACTAAATGATAGTATGCATTAAAGCACACATCCACAATCGACCTACTTTGGAACGATGTGGTAATATTCGAAGTAAAAACAAGTTTGAAAATGAAAAAACCATTTAAAAAAAATGATAATAAAATTCAACTAAGTTTTCAAAAAAAATTTGAAACATATGATTTCAAAAATGAAAATGAACAGCAACACTGATGATGATCAATGACAAGAGAATCAATAAAACAGAGAAATTGAAAATACAATGTGCAAAAATGAAACAATGCAAAATTAAACACATTAAGAATTAACACACTTAATGTTTTTCTAACACTAGTACGGTTGACTAGTGATCTAACAGTGAGATATCATAACTAAGACCCGTGAATGTAGGTATTACCTGACAACTAAGAAAGTTAGTTTGTGTGTGATCCATAATCAATTAAATATATTAAATTGAATTAATCTAATTTATATATTCCTTAATTACTAACAAATAACTAGTTAACAATATATTCTAAGTAATTTCAATATCACTATCAATATGTCACTGTTCCGTTACAACTAGTTAGTAATCGACGAGATAATGTTCTCAATGTTCCATACACGATATAATATATTCTCTAACACGTTATGTAGTGTAATATGTTCCATAGGAATAACAAATGTATATTTGTCGCTCTTAACAATGTTGCCATATTAATAAAAAGTTACTGTAGTACCAATGTTCCCGTTCTAATAAAACGTTAATATAATATCAATAACAATGTACAAAGTTATTCATGTTATCGGTGAGGATGTTCCAACATCTGGAAGTGGTTTAGTTTCGACACGTTCACTTGGGCATCTTGATAGACAGTCTGCGAACACATTCTGCACTCCAGGAATAGCTCGTATCTCAAAATGGAACGGTTGAAGCGCTATAGCGTAACGCGCTGACTTTGATGACTTAACGTTCCCTGTATTCAGTGCGGTAAGAGCTTTCTGGTCAGACTCCACCACAAAGTGTGATCCGAGGAGATAACGATCCAGTTTAGTGATTGCCCAGACAAGAGCAAGGAGCTCTTTATCCAGAACGGAATATTTCGTCTCGCTCGGCGTGAGCTTTCTGGATACGTACATAACCGGAAATAAGGTGCCGTTATATTCCTGCATCAAAACTGCAGCAATAGCGTAAGAACTTGCATCACTGCGGAGAAAAAGGTGAGATATTTGTAAGGAAAACTTAAAAAAGGTGCATTTGAAAAAAATTGTTTTATATAGTCTAAAGCCGTTTGGTGATCCTGCGACCACTTTATTACATTAGATGTGCCTTTCTTCAGTAGAGAAGAAAAAGGTGCAGTTATAGTAGACAAATGAGGGATGAATTTTGAATAGAACTGTATTAGTCCTAAAAGCGACCTAACTTGTTTTTTTTGTCTTAGGTGCTGAGATGTTTAAAATTTTAGAGACGTTACTGTCTTCTGTATACATGAAACCATGACCTATGCGGTGACCCAGAAATGAGATGTCATGAAAACCGACAAAAGCCTTTGAAGGTTTCGCTGTTAAGTTATAATCCCGTAAGGTAGAAAGTAAAGATTTTAAACCCTGAATATGTTCATCCCAAGAGTCACTGAAAAGACAGATGTCATCTATATAAGTAATGACATCGGGACGATGAGACAATATGCGGCGCATCATGCGTACAAAGGTAGCTGGCGCATTCATTAATCCGAATGGCATAAAATTCCATTGAAAAAGACCCCGTGGCGTCGAGAAAGCGGTGAATGGCTTTGCTTTAGGAGTGAGTGGCACTTGCCAATAGCCCTTTGAAAGGTCAAATTTCGAAAAGAATGTAGCATGAGATAATCTCTCCAATAAGTCATCTAAAAGAGGTAATGGTTCCGCATCGAATTTTGTAACTTTGTTTAATTTCCTGTAATCTACGCAAAGACGTATATTGTTGTCTTTCTTCCTAATGATTACCATGGAAGAAGAATATGGTGATGAAGATGGTTCAATTATATTTAATTGGAGCATCTCATCCAATTCCTTATCAACCTTATCACGAAAGTGTAAAGGAATAGGATATGGGCGAACTCGAATAGGCGTATCGTCAGTCAGAATAATGTCATGTTGGATGACTGACGTATGACCTGGGATGTCAGTGAGGACATCCTCATACGAGTGTAGAATATTAGAGACTTGCTGACGTTGATCAGCCGAAAGAGTAGATGAGATCGTAACATCATTCCATTTCTCAGTGGAATGGAGTGGTACAACTGGTATTGGTAGTTGTACATCATCGAAAGAAGATTCCTCTTCTTGGATGACTGACAAACTAGAATAGTGTTGAATAGGAGGTGTAGGATCGTCAGTTGCCTGAAACACTGACTGTAGATAATCAGGACGTGAGTAATACTCCTTCAACATGTTAATGTGGAAGGTTTTATGTTTACCATTAACATCAACGATGTAGTCGACATCGGATATTCTTGAGATGATCCTGAAAGGACCTCTCCAGGTAATTAAAAGACGATTGTTATGCGCAGGTAGTAAGACAAAAGCTTCATCACCAGGTATGAGCTGGCGAAGACGTCTATACTTGTTTGCAAATAGACGAGCTTTTTCTTTGGCTTGTTCAGATGATGCAGTAGCTAGTCTACAAGCATCTATGATTCTCTTTCTCAGAGAGATCACATACTCATAAGTCGAGGATTAAGTTTCCTCTTCACTCGTCAAAAATAAGTCGTGGATTAACGACATAGGACCGCGTGGTTGCATGCCAAAAACAAGCTGGAATGGAGAAAACCCCGTGGCTTGATTTTGTACTTCGCGATACGCAAAGAGACAAGCGGGTAGGACCCGATCCCAGTCTTGGGGATGGTCTTGAGTCATCTTACCCAACAACTGCTTGAGTGTCCTATTGAGACGCTCAATTAACCCATTTGACATCGGATGATAAATAGAACTAAGAGATCTGTCTATACCTAATGTCTTCATAACTTGAGACATGGATTCAGAAATGAACTGAACCCCATGATCCGACAAGATTTTCCGTGGAAAACCAATGCGTGAAAAGATTAACATCAATGCCTCTGCTACACTGGCAGATGAAGTGTTCTTGAGAGGGATGGCCTCAGGCCAACGAGTGCACATATCAATGCACGTAAGGATATGCGTATGCCCTCTAGCAGATGGAAGCATCGGACCAATAATGTCAATGGCCATTTTATCAAATGGTCTAATCGGGATGTCCGCAGCTTGAATAGGAGCCGCATGAAATGGACCCCGTACCTTAACTTCCTGACATATCAAACAGGACCGACAATAGAGAGTGATGTCCCTATGGACGCCTGGCCAGTAGAATGCCGAAAGCACTCTGGATTTGGTACGCGAAAAACCCATATGGCCCGCACATTGCGAGTCATGCGCATGTCGTAATATACGAGATCTCATAGAGGATGGGACTAAGATCTGATAACATAAGGATGAGTCCTTTTCCCGTATTACTCTAACCAAAATCCCATTTTTAAGTATAAAGTCATGTCTAGATTTTGCAAGTTTGTTGCTTGTATTCTTTTTGTTCACATACTGAAAAAATTTTTTTAATGAATCATCATTCTTTTGCAATGTTGCAAACAACTCCCGTGAAATAGGAGCATCATCATCACAAGTGGTATGAACTGTAGGTTCAATAGGTGTATCATGCGACATATTAGTAGCTTGCGCTCTAGTCACTACTGCATTTGCAGTTTGAATATGTCGCTCTTCCCATTCAGCAATTTGCTGTGGTGTACACTCTTTAATACCATGTATGCGACCAAGTATTAAATCACAAATTGGATTCGGAAGGAGACATGCTTGGATCTTTCCTGAAAAAAATGGTGTATTAAGATCAATAATAGCAGTGGGAAATGTTTCAACGGTGCCACCAAAAGTCACACACTTGACAACCCTGCCCGTGGCACAACTTGGGTTGATCAGCGAAGTCCGGACGCCCACAGTGCTACAACCTGAGTCAAATAGGAGAGAGCATGAAATGTTGTTGACAAATCCCTTGTTAAACTTAAGAGAGCCCTGTCCCTGGTGTACTGACGCAGCAGTGGCCGTACAGACTGCAGGTAGACTAGGCAAGGTATGTCCGCAACGCAGCGTCGTGATCGCCTTAGGCTGGAAAAGAGTCGAGCATTCTGGACAGTCTTTCACCTGGGTACAATCAAGAGAACAAGACATAGCATTGTGAGTTTCAGCTACTTTACCCTGTTCAATGTTAGCCTGTGTATCAATTAAAGAGACATTAGAATGTCTACCCGTATTACTCGACGATCTTTCTCTGCGACGCGATCGATTTTGATTATTTGCATTAAAATTGCCATAATTGTCTTTTCTACTAGAGTTAAAATTTGGATGAGTCCGATAGTTTGTATAATTAAAGTTATGCTGTTCTTTAAAATTTTTATTCCAAGAACCTTGTCTGTTTTGCGGACCCTGAGATTTTGATCTCCAGTTTTGTTTATTATAATGTCCTTGATTATTTTTAAAATTATTGTTACCAAAATCTCGCGATCTGTGAGCTTGGTTCCAAGAAACATTAAATGGAGCAGATTGTTGAAATTGCTTCCCTTTGTAAAAGTTATCATTGTTAAAATTGTAATTATTTCCCTTATTGGCATACCTGTCAGCACTAAAGGAACGATTTCGTGAAAAATTGTTTTGTTGTGCTGCAAAAGCAACAGGCAATTCATTCTTAATCTGCGCATTACTTAGATCCATGGTTGGGTGAGCAGTGCAAAAATTTTTTGCATGTTCTTCTAAGCCTTTCATAGATAAAGGTTTCCGTTCGTGTAAAAATGCGAGAAATGTAGGATTTACAGACGAAAGTACCTTATCGCGCATCAGTAAATCGAAGAGACCTTCATATGACTTTTCAATTTTGGATAATTCGATCCATCTTTCTAATGTTAGTCGTATCTGTGACAGAAAATCACTAAAATTTCTGCCAGATTGAGGTAGTAATGTATGAAATCTTAAACGATATTCGTCTTCTGTCATTTGGAATTTTTGCAGAAGTGCCGCTCTAAGAGCATTATAGTCATTTTTCTCACCAATGCTGGTGGTATGATAAACTGCTAATGCATCCCCTGTAAGTAACCTGGATAAATATGTGCAATACAGTGTTTTATCCACGTTGTAAGACCTACAAGTGGCCTCAAATCTATCTAGGAAAAATATTACGTCATCAGACGGGGGATTAAATTTTGGTAATTTAAGGTGAATTCCTTAAAATGATCATGTCTGGATGAAGTTTGGCTTTCAAAAGTTCTCTGAGAATTAGCTTCCTGAGTTAACCTAAGTCTCTCATATTCTGACTCTGCTAATTTCAGTTCATGCTGTCGTTTTCTATCATTCTCTTCCATCTCAAGCTGAAGTCGTTTTGTGTTTTGTTCAGCTATTAATCTCCTTTCTTCTATTTCTTTTTGTTTCTGTTCCATTTCCTTTTGTTTAACTTCCATTTCATTTTAAGTCTTTCTTCAGCCTCCAATTTTTGTCTTTTCTGTTCTGCCTTCTCGCTGAAATCGTTTCTCTTCTAATTCAGCGGCCAATCTCATTTTTTTTCCTCTTTTGTTTCTCATTTCTTTTGAACTCGCTATAAATTTAATCTCATTTTTTTCTCCTCTTCCTCAGCAATTATTCTCATTTTTTTCTCATTTTCCTCAGATTCAATCCGTTTTTGATCTGCCTCAAATTGAAGTTTTTCTAGTCTTAAAGTTTCTAACTTTCTCTGTTCGGCTTCTATTTCTTGAGCTTTCCTATATTCTGCAAGTGCAAATGTTTTTGCTTCATCAGGAGCCATCTGAAGAGCTTTTGCTTGCTTAATGAAATAATCTAGTGAATACATTATGCTTTATAAGTAGTCACAATACTCTTGATTTATAAAAATGATAATTAATCAATATAAATTAATTAACCTTGTTACTATAACAAGTGTTCTTCGTTCCTGTCCTAGAACGGTATCTTGTTATCATATAGTTATTAAATATGTTATTAATCAATAAATTTATGTAATCAAATGTCATGAAATGAACAACGAGAAAGACAATAGAAACATAACCGACAAGACACGATAATCAAAGACGAGTAACTACAGTCGCAGAAATCCAATAAAAATAAAAATGTGAAACTAAAAATAGAATGTCGTAAAGAGTTACGATGATAACTGCGATCAAATAATCAACAAGACAATAGACAACACAGTGTAAAAACATAGGTTTTGTAAAAAACTGAACGACAGGAAAGGTGAGAATGACGTAATATACAAACAAAATACATTATAAAACTAAGGTACGAGTAAAATAAATACCAAAAACAACAATTAAACGTGACGAAACAGCTAAATAGATACTATTATAAGAAGCAACTAGCGATCGGAACTTCGGCAAGGTTTCTAGCCTTGTACCGGAACTATCGCTCAATTGAAACTTACAAGTTGAGCCCTACAGAACGTCTGACGAAGAGCCCGAATTGGCTTCGAGATGGATCTCGTTCGTCAGATCAACCTCCCTACCTCCCACGAAGAATGCACAACATATAACATGGAAAATATAAATGTGGACATTAGTATCGAAGGCACATCTAAACGTGATAAAATGGATAACGAAAACACGTTATACTCATCTCGCGTGCAGGTAAAAAATCAATGTGCCTCGTCTCCGTGGATGTACGTCTACGGATAAAATACTTCGTTCTGCGTATCCAGATTACAGCTCGCACGCAATAATGATGAAGAGGTAATCCCCAGGATGTCAGTCACTGTGAAACTTAACGTGGAGGTTGATTGAAGACCTTGACCTTGGTAAACGTAAGTTGTTTCTGATTTCTCATCCCACTGGGTTCCAAGTTCGAGATGTTGGCGCCTTGAAAGTTCAAATCTTCTTTTCAATCGATAATTCGAATGGGCACGTTCCTTTGAAATTAATTCCAGACCACATTGGCCCACCATTTACTGTTGGGTCGTTTCTTCTAGAGGTAAAGACCTTCATTAAGCGAATGTTTTCTCAATGAAAAATATTTCAGAAAATGTTCTTAAGTTGAAACGAACTCCAACAAGTAGTGATCAACTGATCACTGATAGGCAGCACGCAAGGCTGTGATGAATGTACATAGATTTTATTGAACGTGACATATACGGCGTTGAACAAGACAGTCATAGTTACAGGTGCAAAAAGGTCATACATCACAATGTTGATCATCACTTTTCAAGGGATGAAGATTCTCTAACAATTAAGTCCTCTTATTCAAATGTCTAAGGATCCCTTCCTTTGCCATAGTATATGCATTGTAATAACGTCCGTTAACCTTCTCTCAAGGACGTATCTTATGACCAACGGATTCATACTCAATGAGTAATATTTCTTATCAGACTTGCCATGATTCCAGGCTTCCTTCCTACAATACTTAGGCAGCATATATATATATAAATATCCAAATAAAGTCATCCACAACAATACGACCAGGTTAGAGTTCTGTGTTGACTAACCTCTCTATATCCATGCCATGACTTTGGCATTGACTAACATACGGCATATAAAACATGAGAAGCATATAATTCAATCAACTTTGTGTACTCGTAGGTATTCTTCATCTACGGTAATTCAAAAGGCTACCGACTCCGTCTGTCCATTCTAGAAAATAACATACAGTGATGGATTTCCCGCTAGATCAGAACTATGAGCGGCCTTACACTTTAATTTACTCAATAAACATTTAATGACATGGGGCGACACTTACTTGATCCTACTACTGTTGGCTTCAACATGAACCAGTAGAGATCATACAACATAATAGCTTCTTCCAAACTTGCCAGCAAAATTCCAAGGAAATATATATCGGACATAAACATGGTCCGTACAGCCCCGACCAAACATGACGTCACAATCCCTAAACTAGGTTACCCGTGCGTCCAAAGCAACTCACACTGCATTGTGCACGTCAGTGCGTGAATCAATCGAACGCTCAAATAATATAACTATATAAAACTGGTGCGTACATTTGGCAGGACCGAAGACTACCCCCTTAGGTAATAAATGTACGTAACACCTACTCTTTACGATTTCCAGCTGCTGAGAGATTTTTACTTGCGCAACTTGCACACGGGACCTCCTATTTTTTCTCCCTTATCCGAGAAGGCTAGGCATCCGATCTCACTACCCAGGAGACCAGGGGGGAGTATGACATCATCAAGACCACTGGTTATGAAAGAAAAAAATTTCCATAAATTATATTCCCTCTACTGGGAATCGAACCCGGTACCTCTAGAATTCGAGGCGGACGCCATGCCTCTTTGCCACTCCTACCCCCAAACATCTTGTTCTTCCTCCCTCCCCCCTCCCTCACTTACTTATTATCCCGCCTATCTCATCGGAGTCCGATTCGAATCAAAATATAAATTACTTCAGTAAATCTTTAGTGGAACGCGGGTATACCGTTATCATGGTAGAGAGCTATTTGGTGTATGTATAGGTAACTGAATGATAATCATGAATGATAGACAGAAAGAGAAAATGTAATCAGAAGAGAATAGATGAGAGATTATCAGCGGGGCTCCTTTCCTATATCTCAGAGCTGAATTCATTAAGTGAGCAACGTGTACGAATTATTATCATCATCATCATCATCATCATCATCAGCATCATCAGCATTATCGTCATCATCATCATCATCAGCATTATGGTCATCATCATCACCATCAGCATTATCATCAACTTCATCATCATCATTATCAGCATTATCGTTATCATCATCAGCATCATCAGTATTATAGTCATCATTAACATCAGCATCATCATCATCATTATCATTATCATCAGCATCATCGTCATCATCAGCATTATCGTCATCATCATCAGCAGCAGCATTATCATCATCATCATCATGTTCCTTTGCACGCCTTACGAAGCATGAAGCCACCACTACCGCTGGTCTACTTGCAGGAAGCCTGCACCAAACATTCACATGTTATTGCTGAGTGGTTTCTGTGGCCATTTGTTTGACATGATGAGGTTGCCAGCCGCAAGCACAACCTCATAATAGTCGTTTTGTACGACACGTCTGAGTGTGCACATTTGATATAAGATAGATGAATTTGACACAAAAAAGATAGTTTACATTGGCTCGTCTCCTTTCTGGACAGAATTTTAATTTGCTGTTATTTTCATTGTTCGTTTTCTCTGCGGAAGATCTTGATGTTTGGTATGCTGTTGCATTTGGTTTCTTGATTCCATAACACTGCTACAGTATGTACTTGTTTATGTTGAATTGTTCACGTAACATACATCTAGCATTTGTCGAAAGTATTTTTTTTTTGCACTCAGAAAATAATTTTTTTTATAAAAGTCGAAAAGGGGTAAAGGTGGTCCCATAGCACATATTGCCGTAATGGAGTGAAGTGTTAGAGACTTCACTTATACTAGGTCGCATCTTGATGAAGCGGCGTGACGGGTTCCCTTCCTCGCTGCCTTTGTGTTCCCTAATTTAAGAGCAGAATCAGGTACCCATTTACAGCCGGGTAGACTGAAACGTGACGCTCCCAGGTTTTGAACTCAGTAATTTTGTCCTCTACAAGCAAACGCTGTAACCACTCTACCCAGGATAGTACTTAAAGTATTTAGTACTCGGGAAAGATTCTTTTGGTAGCCCCCCCCCCCAAAAAAAAAACACAAAAAAAAACTAGCTGACAAATAGTTTCTGTTTGCAAATAGATTTTTAAACAGTACCCTACTGTCATAATAGTGTCCGATGGTACAACCCCCCCCCCCCCGGCTCTCACCAGGAGCGGACCGTCCCTAGCACCCCCCCATCCCCCTTTAGAACGCCACTGAGTCTACCATATGAGGCCTTATTTTTGGATTACTATATTCAATATCCTAACTTGCGCAAGACTGAGAAACTGAGTTTCTAAAGAAAGTATATATATATATATATATATATATATATATATATATATATATATATATTATATATATATATATATATATATATATATATATATATATATATATATATATATATAATACCTAAAATAATATATTTTTAAAATTGAAGTTAAGAACAAATTAAAGTGTTAAACCTCCTTAAACCCCCACCCCACTCCCCCCGACTCCGACCCTGTTTCTTTGGGGGTTTTTTC
This sequence comes from Oreohelix idahoensis, assembly GCA_024509875.1. NCBI lineage: Eukaryota > Metazoa > Mollusca > Gastropoda > Stylommatophora > Oreohelicidae > Oreohelix > Oreohelix idahoensis. Next base: position 62,025 of record JAMPIV010008631.1, read on the forward strand.
CCCCCTCCCAATTTTAAAAGTGGTACGTCGCTGAAAAACCCAACCGGAAATTATAGCCACGACCTCTCAGAATAAGAAACAGGGTGCTCGAGAAAACATTACTCGCCTGGAGAGTTTTAAAAGATTTGTGGAAAAGGATATCTATGAATATTCATTCTTAGTTCACAGAATTACGTTGTTGACCCCTCACACGCTAGAAAGAGATTTCCGGAACCGGTGTAGGAGGCAGGAAGGACGTACCCGGCAACATGCACTGTATTACAGTGCTTCCTTACCGACAGGTAGGGAACACTGGACAAGTGATTCTTGCCTAGGTAGCAGGCACTTAACTCAGGCAGGAAGCACTACTGTACAGTAGGAGGTAGGAAGGACATACCCGGCGACACGCACTGTACAGTAATTCTTGTTTTAAAAAAAAAAACTGGTATATCGCACTGCGTTGAAGTTATTATAATCCATTAGGCAGATATTTCCACCTTTCCTTCCTTTATTGGACAAAAGACTGAAGAGATAAAGAGTAAAATGTTTTTATGTTTGCGTCATGATATTCATTTATAGTGTGTAAACAAATTTTATGAAATTTTTCTAATTTCGTCTAAAATATAAGTTGTGAAATTATTATTTCAATGTTCATTCCAAACAGGTATCGATATGGTGCGTGTAGTGCGGTATGGTGCGTGTAGTGGGATCATAATTTGGGCAGTGAATAATAAATATAAGGTAAAAGTGGTCCCATTGCAGATACTGCCGTAGTGGAGTGAAGTGTTAGAGACTTGACTATACTGGGTCAAGCATCGAGAGGTGAGGTGACCAGTTTCCTTTCTCACCGCCTTTTCCTTCCCTAACTCACGAGCAAAGTCAGGTACCCATTTACAGCTGGGTAGACTGGCCAATGTCGATATCGTGAATCGAATCCAGCACCGTTGCCGAGAGAGACGAGCGCTCTAACCACTCTTTCAATCGGACGCTCAATAAATATATAAATAAATAATATTGCATATAATTGTACTTCTGAATAAACTTGATTGCATCATAACGGCCCTTTACCGCGAAAGCTTCACGTTAAAGGTCAGAAATACTTCACACCATTAGGGAAGTTGAGATAAGATTCTAGCAACTCAGAGGCACCAATAAGAGAGATAAACCCGTTTAATTATTCAGAGTTGGGACACTGTACGAAGAATGGCCGCCGACCGAACAAAGTGGAATCAATTAGTTGCTGCCCCACAAGACGCCACCAGGCGTGTTGGCCACTGACTGCTTTGACGGTCGGCGGCTATGGATCAAAGAAGAGAAGAAGAATTATTCGGGCATGGAAGAAACACGATCTTTTTATTGCCACTTTAAATTTTCTGAAATTTGAATAGTGGATTGTTCTGAGAATATATGCAACATAAATCGATGCCCAGGTGACGAATAGCCTATTAGGAAATAAGTCTGTCACTCTAACAATGCTTATTGAAGAAATGGACTACTTTTGTCTATTTTGAAATGTTAAAGCTATTTTTTATTTTATTTTAGAAATTAATATTATTTTGTAGTGTATTGTATATTAGCATTAAGTAAACTGAACTAATTTTTTTAAGTGAAACTTAATGAAAAAATAAAAATGAAGATCACTGAAAATCAGATGTGAAAATTGTCAACATTAAACGAAAAATTAATTTTTTTTAAAACCGTTCATAAAGATTCGTGTGTTTTTATGTGCTCTTGTATCGTAATTCAAAATAGCTAGTTATCTACAACAACTTAACTTGATTACAATTAAAACTTATTACGGACGAAAAAATAAGCTTCGTTGCCCGCTCCGCTATAAGTATGTTCTGGCCACAGAGAAGATTTATTTCACAATGCACTGGCGCAGTCATTTCACTGCACCATTGTATGGACATGAGGTAAAGCATACATATGGGCGTGAGATGGCAGGGAAAGCAAACCCGTAAAAATTGCGTGCTGTGCTGAAATCGGATGTGTCGGGCCGAAAGGCGCAGATATCGCAAACTTCGACACAACGTAGGCCTACATACCGCTCAGAAAAGGCCAGTATGTAAGAGTGAGATATGGTCGAGCAAACGCAAACAACAACAACACATTTCACAATGCGAGCATATGACGTTATAAATTATTTGACTTTTTATATTAAGGTAAAAAGAATAGTTTTTAAGGCTCTTTTAGTAATAGTAGTTACTAAATAAGCAATATACCCATGTTTGACAGATTTTTAATTGACGTATACTGATTTCCGTTGGTTAGATCTATAGGCTATTTCGAAGGAATGTAATCTATCCCGTTTTACTTTAACTTAATACTCTTTATTTATACACTGCCAAGTAGAAATAAAAACGTAATTATCATATATTATGGCCTCGGTTTTACTGGCACATCCATTTCTCAATACATACAATACAACAATAATTATATTTATATACGGGTTTCCGTTTGTTTTAACCTTTAAAATGTTAAGTCCTTCCTACCAAAGTACAGTGCTTCCTATCTAGCAGGTAAGGTTCACTGTACAGTGCCCGCTACCGTTAGGTAGGAGGCACTGTACAGTGCTTCCTATCGTTAAGTCCTTGGTGCCTCCTACACCGGTGCAGTTGTAAGGTGAAGGCTGTTATAATAACGATTATTATTGTCTTAGATTCTTAGGACGCATGGACGTCAGTCTGGAGTTGAATAGAGGATTTCAGGAAGAAAACTGAAAGAAAAAAATAATCGAGAAATCAATCATTAAAACTTAGCGCTTGTAACAATACCGATATCATATGAGATGGATCTTCATTGTTGTCACATGCTGGCATTCAAAGCATGTATACACAGCTTAGACAACACAGACTACTCTATGGACAACTGGCAGATGGCACAAGAACAGCTGGGCGACCACAGCTAAAGTCCAAAGATGTGTGCAAGAGAGACATGAAAGGCGCTGAACTTAAATCCATCAACCTGGGAAGATGAAGCTGCCCATTGCCCCAAGTGGCGTTGCTCCCTTCGGCACCACCTCGCCAAAAGGAACACCAGAAAAAAAAAAAAAAAAAAAAAAGGCAGCAGAGGGCTATCACCTCAGGGGCGCATTCCCATAGTCAGTTATGACTGAAGGGCGCTATTACTACTACTACTACTACTACTGCTACTACTACTACTACTACTACTACTACTACTACTACTACTACTACTACTACTACTACTACTACTACTACTACTACTACTACTACTACTACTACTGCTACTGTTACTACTACTACTACTACTACTACTACTACTACTACTACTACTACTACTACTACTACTACTACTACTACTACTACTACTACTACTACTACTACTACAACAACTACTACTACTACTATGACTAGTACTACTACTACTACTACTACTACTACTATGACTAGTACTACTACTACTACTACAACAACAACTACAACAACAACTACTACTACTATGACTACTACTACTATTTCTACTGCTACTGTTGCTACTGCTACTGCAGCTACAACTGTTACTACTACTACTGCTACTGTTACTACTACTACTACTACTACTACTACTACTACTACTACTACTACTACTACTACTACTACTACTACTACTACTACTACTACTACTACTACTACTACTACTACTACTACTACTACTATGACTACTACTACTACAACTACTAAAACAACTACTACTACTATGACTACTACTACTACTACTTCTACTGCTACTGTTACTACTACTACTACTACAACTACTACTACTCCTACTGCTGCTACTGCTACTACTACTGTTACTACTATTACTACTACTACGACTGCTACTGTTGCTACTGCTACTACTACTGTTACTACTACTACTACTGCTACTACTACTGTTACTACTACTACTACTGTTACTACTACTACTACTACTGCTACTGTTGCTACTGCTACTACTGCTGTTACTACTACTACTACTGCTACTACTACTACCACTATTAGATCTTCATATACAGAACAGAGGAACGTACGTACAACCGTGTGCGATAGAATGAGAGAAAGGTGGAGGAAATAAAAAGCGAGATAACAATTAGAAGAGTGAATAATTCACTAAGAAATATAAGTGGCTAAGTATCATTCATCATTTTTATTTGAGCTCCATACGGAGCACGTGGCCACCACTGCAGCTGGTCCTTTAACAGGAATCCTGCGCCAATCATCCCCATGCTGTTGTAGCTGTGGTTTCTGTGGCAGTTTGTTTAACTTGATGAAGGTGCCAACCCCACGCGCAACCTCAAATTAGTGGCCTTGTACGAGATGCTTGAGAGTGGAATAGTCCTGTTCGTTCCTTGCTGTTACCCCCCCCCCCCCCCCAAATCCTTTTCAAAAACATACGAAACTACACGGGCTGTTGGCCAAGTAACGTGTGCAAAGTTGTTCTCTGTTAGAATAGGAAATTCAAATTGAATGAAAAGTAGAAACATAATTTACGAAAGAAAACAAAAGGAGCGGCAGGGCATTTAAGTCAAAATAGAAAATAATTATGAAAGCATTATTCTTTTTGTGATAACGTATAATTTCCTCGGTCTCAATACAGCAATCCCCCGATCTTGCGCTGTTGGCTTTAGAGCTTTTTGATCATGTAACGCTGTTTATATTTTAGAACATATGTCCGTCACATGCTTAAAAACTTTGATCTTACGCTGAGCGCTAAATTCTATGGGAGGTAGGAATATAACTGTCACAAGCTCGTCAAGTTTATTTAGAATGGTTGGATACTCAAGTATTGTCATTATTAGCATAATGAAGCATGACCCCAAAATGGTATGCAGCTCTATGGTAAATGTGACGGTATTGTCTCCCTTGCTCTGCTGTAGGTTTTAAGCGAAATTTCGCTCCCGGAGCATCGACAACCTACGCAATCGGCAGCCCCATCTTACCAGGTTGCTGGATATATCTCTAGTGTCTCTCTTGCACACATCTTTGAACCTCAGCAGTGGTCGTCTGGCTGTCTTTGTTTGTCATCTGCCATTTAACCGTTGAGGATATCTTTAGGGATGCGACCATCTTCCATGGGACGGACGTGGCAAAATCAGTGTAGCCTGCGCCGTCTAAGCAGACCATGCATGCTCTGAAGGCCAGCACGTGACATCACCTCGATGTTTGTCACTTTGCATTCGTTTGTTCCCAAAACTTGCTGGTTCAACCTAACTCTAAACACTCGCCCTTCAAATTTTGAAGTCCACTTCGATATTTTCTTAAATTAGGAACCATACAGGGTTGTGGGTCAGTCAAAACATTTTCCGACTCCGACTTTTGAAATTTTAGAAGTCCGACTCCAACTCCCGACTCCGACTACAGTTTTTTTTACTAGTGATATGGCATAAAATTAACGAAGAAATTAACGAAGTACAGGCGGGTTTTCGACCAGGCAGAGGCACCAGAGACCATATATTCAATATGAGGATCATCATAGAAAAGTGTAGACAATTCAACGTTGACCTATATATTTGTTTCATTGATTACACCAAAGCTTTCGACTATGTACAATATCAACAGTTATGGACTATTATGGAAAATATGGGATTTCCAAACCACCTTATACAACTCATCGCACTGCTGTACCAAGAACAACAGGCAGCCGTAAGAATAGAGGGGGAAACATCAGAATGGTTTGAAGTACAGAAAGGAGTAAGACAAGGCTGTACCCTTTCCCTTAACCTGATTAACATTTATGCCGAGAATATAATGAGAAACGTAAGAGATGACCAAGAACACTCAGAGTTTGACCCATTTAACATCGGCGGGTACCAGATCCCGGAAATCGACCAACCCAGAAGGATTTGAACAATTAATTCTGTCCTCCAAAAAACACAGCGAGGCCCAGAATCTATACCTAAACACCAAGAAGACCAAAGTATTGACAACAGACAAAGTAAAAACCAAACCAGAAATTGAAATTGATAATGAAGAACAAGAAGGTGTTAATGAATTCGAATACTTAGGATCAATCGGGACCCAAAGACGCAACAATAGAGAATGCAGTCAGCGACCCATAGCTTGATTGCTTGCGTCAGGGTCAGCGAACCAGAGCTGACCAAGACCCTACTCCACCTCCAAGTGGTGGTCCTGGAAACAGGCTGCATCACTGCAGTCTGGCTGAGAGAGTAGGGATCGAAGAGGGAAGGCTAACCCGGTCCCAAAAAATGATGTGCGGAAGTCGGATGTGTCGGCCGAAAGGCGCAAATATCGCAGCTTTGCTGTAAACGGACACAACGCAACCACCGTCCTTTTCAGGACGAACGAGGAAGAAGAAGAAGAAGGATCAATCATCAACAGCTCTGGCGACTGTGCAGTAGAAATTAAAAGAAGACTTGCAATTGCTTCACATAAACTAATACAGATGAAAAACCTATGGCAAGGCACAAGCAAAGAAACAAAGTTACAACTGATCAGAGCATGTATATTCCCAGTAGCAACATACGGCTGCGAGACTTGGACACTCAATAAAACAGTTGCAAAAAAGGTTACATCATGCGTTCAGAGTAGCTGTAATGGAGACAACGTTCTGGAAAGAATGCGTCACATGATGGTGATGATGATGGCATAAAATTCGGAGTCGGAATCTGGACATTTTTTAGAGACTCCGTCTCTACTAAAAACGACCTACTCCCGACTCCGAAGCCCTGGAATAATCCATTCTTGTTTTCCCCACATATACATAATTCATTTCGTCCTTACTTTCCATCATTTCCACATGGCTTTATGTTCTCATTTCATTGCCGTATTCCAATAATGCAACAATGTCATATTTTTGAAAATTTAAAATCCCTTCGATGTTTTTTCTGCGTGTCCTGGGAAATTACTGCAGAAAACAGCGGTTTTGTCATCCCTTTCAAGAGCAGGTGGTATTAATACTGTAATATATCAGTGTGTGCTTTATCGTATGTTGGAGATTATTGTTAATAATATTTCCATTATTGTTTTGTAGTAATTCCATCTATCTATCTATCTATCTATCTATCTATCTATCTATCTATCTATCTATCTATCTATCTATCTATCTATCTATCTGTCTGTCTGTCTGTCTGTCTGTCTGTCTGTCTGTCTGTCTGTCTGTCTGTCTGTCTGTCTGTCTGTCTGTCTGTCGGTCGGTCGGTCGGTCGGTCGGTCGGTCGGTCGGTCGGTCGGTCGGTCGGTCGGTCGGTCGGTCGGTCGGTCGGTCGGTCGGTCGGTCGGTCGGTCGGTCGGTCGGTGTGTCGGTCGGTCGGTCGGTCGGTCGGTCGGTCGGTCGGTCGGTCGGTCGGTCGGTCGGTCGGTCGGTCTGTCTGTCGGTCGGTCGGTCGGTCGGTCGGTCGGTCGGTCGGTCGGTCGGTCGGTCGGTCGGTCGGTCGGTCGGTCGGTCGGTCGGTCGGTCGGTCGGTCGGTCGGTCGGTCGGTCGGTCGGTCGGTCGGTCGGTCGGTCGGTCGGTCGGTCGGTCGGTCGGTCGGTCGGTCGGTCGGTCGGTCGGTCGGTCGGTCGGTCGGTCGGTCGGTCTGTCTGTCTGTCTGTCTGTCTGTCTGTCTGTCTGTCTGTCTGTCTGTCTGTCTGTCTGTCTGTCTGTCTGTCTGTCTGTCTGTCTGTCTGTATGCTTGCCTTCCTCTACCTACCTATCTACATAGATGTTCACTTACCTACCTACTTATTTGTTTCTCTGTCTGTATCTGCCATCTGTCTGTCTAGCAGTCGCTTTTTCTTTAATCTCTCTGTCTGACTGACAGTCTGTCTGGTCATCTGTCTACCTGGCAGTCTCGGTCTGTATGTCTATCAGGCAGTCTGTCTGACCATCTTTCTGCCTGGTAGTCTGTCTGTATGTCTATCTGGCAGTCTGTATATCTACATGGTAGTCCGTCTGACCATTTGTTTACCTGGCAGTATGTCTGTCTGTCTATCTGACAGTCTGTCTGAATGTCTACCTGGCAGTCTGTCTGACCATTTGTCTATCTGGCAGTCTGTCTGTCTATATGGCAGTGTGACGTATAATGGAAAGATAGCCTACAGTAATCTGAAAGGTGTGACCTCGTAGCGTTCTATGATTTGCTAGCAAAACCATGCATTTGCAGTCTGTTTACTCACTTTTAGTCCTACCTCTTTTTCTGTTAACACGAGCTAACTTATAGTTTACAAACTGCATGACCTGTCAGTCACACCAGGTAGCGAATCAGGTTTGTTTACCTAGTTTTCTCACGCGAGCGTATCTGTCAATCATACGATACCTGACAGACCGCACGTGAAGAACCAAAGACCCTTTGAAGTTCGTACTCAGGGCCTGGGCTCTTTGATCTTCAGAAGCGGGCATTCGTACGGGCAAAATCTTTCCCCGAGTACGCTTTGAAGTAGACTCACGGGCAAAATCTTCGAGAGACACGTTACCCGTATAAGTCTTTTGATGTCGGAGCGAAAGCGCTCGACGGAAGACTGGCGTAAGCCTTTATCTTGGGAACTATGTTTCTGATTCTCTCGATACACATGGTAACACGAAAAGTAACATCATCTATAGATCAGAGAAACATGATGATATATAAACCGTGTTTTCTTAAACCTGCTATCAGTTGTCACTCAGAATTTTTGGATAGTCTGAGCACGTAGTCTAGAACCATTGTGGAAGATGTGTTAATATCATTCGTGGGGATTTTCATGCTGATTTTCTGGTAATAGAAATTAGTGTTACGCGATTAAGAGTGTTAAGCTTTTACCATTATAATTCACTTAGATTTTCTAGCTGTTAGAACTGGTGAAATAAATAACGCGTAGCTATTTCATACCAGACGTTCAGTTATAATGTTAATTTTCACCACCCGCTTTCTCATACAAGAAGAGACGGTTTTAGTTGACTGATTTATATGCTAGGCGCGAATGATAGTGACAGAAAAGAATTCACGTCTATTTCATTGTGCGTATTTATTATAAGTGACTATTATTTAATAGCATACGACTAAACTAACAGACGCCGACATATAGCTATTAATGACAGGCGATACTTATGTAAGTGCGCGTATGGATAATTGAATAATAATTGACATTGTACGCTGATCCTTAAAGCGTGAGAAATGGGGCGGGGAGAGTGCATACCTCCATCCGACCTGAAATCTCAGCGCTAAACGAAAGCTGACCATATAGGCGTAAGGGAAAGACACCGTGTGCCTTTTAAATTTAATCAGGACTGACGGAGGGGCTTCTTGTTACTTCAACCACTTTCCTCAGATACCTCATTTCTGAGGTTTGGATCTGGCTTTTTGGGTTGTAGTCATTGCCCACGACTCGCATCCATATGTCAAGACTGGGACATAGGTGGAGCGGTATACAGCCATCTTCGTTTTCTTACCAACCTCTTTCTTGCTGAGGAATCCACGATTTATGGCCTGAAAAAGTCTCCCAGCCGCTGCTTTTCGAGTGGCAAACTCTTCTTTGATGCCTCCCTTTCGGTCTATAATAGCTCCGAGATATTTAAAGTGGTCGACCTGCTCCAGGACATGTTCTCCCAACTTAATCTGATGTTTTCTTTCTTCTCGTGATATCACCATGGATTTTGTTTTAGAGCTGCTTATGACCATCCCTCTCTTCTCCAGCTCTTCCTTCCAGACTTGCAGGTTGGATTGGAGATGTGCCTCTGATTTAGCAATCAGGGCAACATCATCAGCAAATGCCAGCTCCGAAATATAGACCTGTCTCATCTTCCAGTACCCCACTGAATACTTTCTTGTTCTCTCCTTACATGCCTTGATGACATCGTCCATAAGGAGTATGAAGAGGTAAGGTGATAGGATATCACCTTGTCTTACACCAGTGGTGGTTCTGAACTCTTCTGACTTATGGTTTGCTGTCCTCACATAATTTCTGCAAGACTTGTAGAAGCTCTGTATAGCATGAATCAGAGGTGCTGGAATATTCTTCCTTGCCAAACAGTCCCAAAGTTTGCTCCAGGGGACCCTGTCAAACGCCTTTTCCAGATCTATGAAACAAAGATGGATCTCACTCTTATACTCAAGGGCCTTTTCACTCAGCTGTCTGAGTGTGAAGATTAGGTCTTGAGTACTTCGGTTTGCTCGGAATCCGCACTGGACCTCATCCAATTGTGGCTCAGCTAGGCGTCGGAGTCTCTGCTCTAGGATTCTAGAGTAGATTTTACCAGGGACACTGAGAAGGGATATGCCTCTATGGTTTCCACATTGTCGATTGTCACCCTTTTTGAAAATTGGTGTTATGATGGCAAACTCCCAATCCTTTGGTATGGTCTTGTTGCACCATGCTGCCTGTAGGACCTTTAAGAGTAATAGGTCGCCTGATGCTCCCATGTACTTAACCATTTCTGGTGTTATACCATCATGCCCTGCTGCTTTGCCCATCTTGATTTTCTCTAGTGCTGCCCTCAGTTCTTCCATCTTTATGTCATCTTCACCATCATTAGTTTTCTCTTCTGTGCTAGTGGTTATCATTTCTGATGCTTCATCATGCTCACCATCCAGGAGTTCTGAGAAATATTCTTTCCATCTTTCCATTACTTCCTTCGGGGCAGTAAGCAATTTGCCTTGCTTGTCCTTTATAAATTTGAGAGGGCATTGTTTTTCTTTCCTCATGTTCTTTAGGGTCTTATAGAACAATTTCTGGTTTTCTTGTGCATCTTTTTCTAGCTTTTCTCCAAATTCTTCCCAGGACTTCTGTTTTGCTGCTAGCACTTTGTTCTTTGCTTCTGTTCTGAGTGTCACATATTCTCTATATTTTTCCATTTGTCCTGTTGTGTTTTTAGCTCCTAAGTATTGTTTCCATGCCATTTTCTTCTCTCTTATTTTCTCTTTGACTTCCTCTGTCCACCAAGGTGTCCTCTTTCTCTGGTTCCCAAGTCGGACTTCACCGCATGCGTCTGCAGCAGCTGTCTTTATGATATCCTTGAATTTATTCCAGAGGGTTTCCAAGTCATCAGGTCGTTCTTCTGTGTTGCTCACTGCTGTAGCAATAAGCCCCTGATATCTGGTCTTAATTTCTGGCTCTCTCAGCTTGTAGGTCCTAATGCTCATTTCTCCTGCTCGTTTACTTGGTATACACATTAACACATATACTCCCGACTTCTAACAGTCGTTTCAAGAGGATTTATCCAGAAAGTTACGCTGTTTCAGAATCGGCACTCTCCCATAGAGTCAGCCGATAGGATTACCATCATCCTCATTTGTAAAAATCTTTGCAACCAGATGTTTCCCAATACTGGAAGTATTTTCCTCCTTTTTAACTGTGAACCTCAAGAGCACGTTTTGCTACACTAACTATTCGCGGTGACATTTTTGTAGCGAGATTTGTTAACACTTGTTTGGTTGTAGCGCGACACACGCCCACGCGACACCCACACACACACAGCGCAAGGTCAGCGCGGCGGTCTTTCTTTGAAGTTTGAAGACGGGAAATGTGAATTACGGTTAAAGCCAGACAATATTACTGAAGAATGAGGAAATAGCTATATATGAATGTATGGCGGACTTTAAAAGTTTGCATTTACTGGACATTAAATTATTCACTACAAGAGAACGCCTGGTTGGAATACAATTAAATAAAAATAATTCAACAAAGGAGATAGACTAGGAATTATATCCAAAAGGATAATATTCAAATATAAATAGTTTTAAAGATAATTAATATTTTTCACCTTCATCACATCTGCTAAAAGTTAGCTAATAATCTTTAAACATTTATTATAACTACATGCCTAAACGGATTTAAATATAAATTGGATAGAATGAAAGCCTCATATGGGGAAAAGGAAATGATACCTAGGAAGGAAGGAAGGAAGGATATAAGTGTGTAGTGAACAGAAGAGAAAACAAGTACAGGAAAAACACAGATTGCTTCAAATTGCCTCAAATCAGGAGATGAAACTAAAATCTTTTGGTGAATTTAGGAGGTGCTTTCTCGGACGGGCGAGAGACTGAAATATAAGGACAGAGCGGCGCATTGGAAATCACACACACCAAATCCAGAAGCCAGAGTGAGAAACTGGAAGACAGTATCTGCAAGAAAAGTTATTTTTTCACGCTGCATGCAGGGCAGATTAACTTCAACCAAAACAGTCTCACCGTGAGCTTATAAATCCTAAGAGGGTATGTAAGTTTATTAAAAATATATGTATTACTAATATCATTTTATTTCAGATTTTATTTCTGATTGATTGTAGCAGATATAATAAAAAAGGGAAAGACGCTAACCAGAGATAACCTTCACCGGCATTGTCAGGAAGCATAACCATTAATTGGTTAACCACATATATCATGGCTAGTTCTTGCCTGGAAGCTTACGACATACCAGCAAGTACATAAGTGACTTGACATCCATAAGTGGAAGACAAAGGTTATATCGTACCCATGTATCATAACATGTGATTTATTCATGTATATTGTTAATTCTGCACAGTATACATTATCTTATCATGCTATCTCTGTAACATACTACTGTGACAGGGGCTAGGTGTGCCTCACACCCAAGACCCGTGCACTAAGAAAATTTATAAAGGATCGTTTGACAGGGGTTGCAATTATTGGTTGCTTGCAACCCTCTCAGCAGCAGACTTAACAATTCAAGCAACCCAAAGCCTTATGCAGATCAACATTTAATTCTACCGAACAGAACCGAACACCAAACAAACAATCAAACAAACACCCAGTCAGTGTTCATAGACTGTCTGAAAAACAATAAATAAAACAATGTCTAAGTGAACATCAATAGCATGGATAATAACACTTACCATACAGAAAACATGCGCCCACCTGATATCCTCAACTATCTCACACACTCATGCGTGTCGCCCAATGCGACTAGTATGGTGTTGTGCTTGGGGCTGGCAATCTCACCGTGTAACATAGATTGCTACCGAAACCACTACTGCAAGAGCATCTGAATGCTTCATGATCAGACAAACCACACCGGTGGCCCCATGCTCCCTCAGGAGCGGAGAAGAGAAATATACATCTCCAAGTACGCCCGCGTACTCTCACAAACCATGTTCACATAACAATAATAATCAACTGGACATAAAATAATATTCTTCAATACATGTACAACAAATAATCTCAATAATGAGAATTAACTACTACCTCTCAACCGACCCACATCAATACTCGTCCCTGCACTCTGAACATGTCGTAAGTGACGACTGGTGCGCCTGGCCACAAGCGTGTCATATATGACCCCTGATGAGATTGGGAACTCATCACATGAAACACATTATTACAGAAACAACCACTGTAATAGCATAAAAATGCTTCTGTTGACTTGTGGTGGACACCAGCCGCATTGGTGTTTCCATGCTCCCCCAGGAGCAAACAGAGAAACACCTGTCTCAACTTGCCTTACGCAACCAAGGAGTGGCTCTCATCTCACCAGAAATCTAAATGACTATTCTCCCTTCAAAGTAACCACTAAAGATAAACAGTAGAATAATCAATCATCGTGAAATACGCTCAATACTTTTACATTAAAGAAATAAAATATAATTATTCTCGACTTAAACCAAACTGGAACTAAATACACAGCGTGTCACCTGGCGTAACATTTACCACGCGGTGCGTGTTATTCCGACTCGCTGGCGTCGCTTTTTATCACCACGAGGCTGCTATCTTGCTATCGTTAATCTTATCTAAATTCCAGTGAAATAGCCTCACACTATATCTGCCTTTCTGAAGAATGAAATAATTGCTCTTAAACTTTCACATCTATCTATCTACCTATTTATCTCATTAAACATTAAAATAGCCACATCGATATAATTTCAGAATCCTAGAAAACTAATGCTAATTTAAATTAACTCACGTGCTCAAGGCATTTACAGCTTGGCTCTGTCTAAGCTCGTCTGTTCTCTTCTGGGCGGCTCTCTCAACAATAGACCAGTTTCGCCGCTTGCTACCTCTTTTATAAGCCCTGGCCTAACCACTCAACTTACTGCGCGCTACGCGTATTAATCTGCGTCACACGCGATTATTGCTCTAGAATGCATGAAAACACAGATTTACACAACTAGAGCAAAAACACAACTAATTTGTAGGCGTTATTGTGGCCTTGTAATAAATCTGCTTGAAGATAACGGGGTGAACAGGCACTAAACCACAGAGACAATATGGCTGACCAGATGGGTGAACCACGGAGACAATATGGCTGACAAGATGCCGCCAGCGCCGAGAACGACCGATCTCAAGATGGCACTGTCACATATTCCCCGCCTGATTTTGTTGTCGTCCCGACAACTACACTAAATCAGGCACCTCAGTCATATTCCCCAAATCTGGAGGATCACCTTTTCCTTCACTTCGTCTCAGGTCGTTGCCGGTGACTCTAATGCCTGGACTCGCTCTGTCTGTTCGTTGGATGATATATGGACCCCCTGTCATTGTGGGAGCACGAACTACAACGTACTCGTCTTCTGACCACATATCACGAATCTCGGATCTCTCAGCGTTGTGCATCCTCTTCTTCACCAATTCTCCGACCTGTAGTGGAGTAGAACACGACAGCTTGTCACATATCTCTTTCCGGACTGCTGCAAAACTCTGCAACGGTGGCTCTGCTCTTACGTGCGCCCCTCGTAGCCTGGAAACGTGTCCTTCAACGAGTTTTAGATGAGTCTCCTCCTCTAAATGTCGACCACTTTTCCTGGCGCCCTTATGGTGACAGTTGCCACGGCCATCTCTTGGCTTGCACTGTGACGGCAATCTAGATGTGTTGGTACGCCTAGAGAGGGCGCTCTTTGATGGACAAACCGATATCAAATTGTCCGGGGACTTACAATGGAAACATCGCTTAGGAAGCGGGCCCTGGGGACACTTGGCTGCCATGTGGTTCGAAAGGTCTCCACAGTTGAAGCATCTTATTTTCCTAGGCTTCCTCGGTGCCTTGGGTCGCCTCCCGCTACCCTTACGTCCCTGGACGCCTTTGACTTTCTTCCCTGCAATAAGCGCCTCACACTCCGGTCGACCACCAACCATCTTTATCTTTGAGTCATTCTGCTCCCCTTCTGTAACCTGACTCCCAGCCGCAGAGGGGTCTAGTTTAACGCCTGTGGACATCGATTCTGTACGTGGCCTAGTTCTCTGCATCTAAAACAACGAACTGTCCTCGTACGTCTCCCCTGCTCCTGAGACATCGCATCAATTTTAGCTTCTAATTGAGCCACCTGTGCTCTCAGCCGCTCTACTTCTGCGTTTAATGCATGCGTATCTGACACAGTCTCTGTTCTTGCCACTTCAACACTGGCAACACCAGCCCCCAAAGCTGCTTCGACACTGGCAACACCAGCCCCAGAAGTGGGTTCAGTCTCCAAAAACCGTAGGGCATAGTCCCTCACCGACGTGAACGAGGCTGTAGGCTCCTTGATGATCATTTCCTTTGCAAGCTTTCTTAGTAGGTCATCTCTCAGACAAGCAGCAAACTGATCACGAAGAAAGGATGGCGCCAAAGGAGTGACGTTGTTCTGCTTTTGTGCCCTTACAACACTTTCAAACACCTCGTGAATGCGATGGGAGAATTCCCAAAGAGACTCCCTTGCACCTTGCCGGGTAGAGTAGAACGCGGCCATTACTTCTGGGATGCTCCGACGCTTCCCATACACCCTAAGAATGGAATGTAGCATTGCTTCTGGGTCACCGTCATCAGCCTGAATCCTCAGCTCCCTGCGGACACTTGGGGTCACACTGTCAAGAATAACATCTGCCTGGTCCTCTTTACTCATCATCCCTACTCTCCAGGCAGCTCTCACCTCTCTGACATATTCCTCGGCCGTAGGACCCGTGCGCTCCCCAAAGCACCGCACTCTCTTGTGAGTAGGTACCACGATGTACTGTACTCGATCTGGTTGACGATCCAGCCCTACTACAGGGTCATCCACCTCAGCCACATCTTCGTTATCAGTTCTACTAGCAGCACGTGTGTTGCGTGCCGCCATCTTGTTGCTAGTAGAGTTGACTAGAAATCTTGACAAACTGGATGATCCCGTCCCTCGCCTTGCACTGAACTGGGTGTTCTACTGTTTCGGCCGTTGCTGCTCTGATTGCTGAAGAGTTGCTTCACTGCGTGCTGTCTGTCAATCCTGCCAACGACGCCACTTGTGACAGGGGCTAGGTGTGCCTCACACACAAGACCCGTGCAATAAGAAAATTTATAAAGGATCGTTTGACAGGGGTTGCAATTATTGGTTGCTTGCAACCCTCTCAGCAGCAGACTTAACAATTCAAGCAACCCAAAGCCTTATGCAGATCAACATTTAATTCTACCGAACAGAACCGAACACCAAACAAACAATCAAACAAACACCCAGTCAGTGTTCATAGACTGTCTGAAAAACAATAAATAAAACAATGTCTAAGTGAACATCAATATCATGGATAATAACACTTACCATACAGAAAACATGCGCCCACCTGATATCCTCAACTATCTCACATACTCATGCGTGTCGCCCAATGCGACTAGTATGGTGTTGTGCTTGGGGCTGGCAATCTCACCGTGTAACATAGGTTGCTACCGAAACCACTACTGCAAGAGCATCTGAATGCTTCATGCTGAGACAAACCACACCGGTGGCCCCATGCTCCCTCAGGAGCGGAGAAGAGAAATATACATCTCCAAGTACGCCCACGTGCTCTCACAAACCATGTTCACATAACAATAATAATCAACTGGACATAAAATAATATTCTTCAATACATGTATGTCGTGGAATATTCCAATCCACATATATAAATTATCAGGTAAATATGAAGCCTGACAAATACATTTAATAAAGAAAAGAGCAATGGTAAAATAACAGTGCTGTCACAATGACTGTACTCGAAATCCCCTTTGTTTTATGCTTCGTCTGCAAATTGTAACGTTTCCACGTTAAATATAAACCACTGCATAAATACAAGCGTTTCCACAACACATTAAAACGGGTATTGCATTTCTAAGAAAAACATTGAGAGGCACACTGCGTAATGACCTAAATTAATCCTAACATTAATTATACTACGTTACCAAAACGAACGAACAGATGGACTCAAATAGAAAGAGAGAGGGGCGAATGAAAGCAAGGACATATGCAACACTAAACTCGCGTCGCGCGATACACAATTACTACTATCACGCGTGTAAGGCCACATGCACTAACTTTTTTTTCAGACGGACAGTGATAAAAAACACTAACTTTCCCAGAGTTAGGTTTTAAAATCCTGAAAAACGCTTATTAGAAAAGATGACATTAGATGGGTTTACGTTTGAAAACATTACAGTACCCAGACAGCACATCTTCGAAACAGGAGGTAGAAGAAATTGCATATTTTGAACGCAGCCACTTAGCTCTTTTAAATTTGTATATTTGGGTTCCTTAGGGCTTGCTGACAAAGAATATGTAAAACGTTACGCAAATAGTCTAGGAATTACCAAATTATAACCAAAATAAAATAGTGGGGGTGCCTGACAGCATGAAATCATTTCTGCTCATAAAATTTTTTATAACGTGTTTGAAAAAACCTTACGTTACGGAAATAGCCTACCATGTTAACTCCAAATTGATTGGAGCGCAACAAATATAAGACTAAACACGATTGGTCGGGCTATACTATCTTGTGTTGTTATGGGAAACGAATAGAAGGGGTACTTTTTTGAAAAGATGGTTAGACGTGGTTTCATTGGGTAGAGCTGCGAATATACTTGATTCAGAGCGTCTGTTCATTGCCACATCTTGTAATAATCCTACTAAGAAGCAGTACGTTGAGCACCAGTGTATATTTTATATAAAATAAAGCCTGGAACATCGGCAGATCGGAGTTGTGCTATATTCATTGCCAGTCAACGAAACTGTTTATTATTCTATGAATTGTGGGACAGTGGTCTTAAAGTTATTGAGCAGCACCTGGTCAGAGCTTTGCTGAAGCCAGAGGTGGACAGCATACTCCTTGGTCCATATAGCAACCAGTGGGGTGGCTCCAGAACTCATCGAGCAGAGGAGCCTTTTTCTGCAGTCATCACTCAAGATAAGAGAGTGTGGCCATGGAGCTCAACATTATGTACCCCCATCTTAAAATGACAGTGTAAAATACAATTAAGAGGGGAATTTAATTGTTTTAATATCAGGAACTGAGAACATCTCCAATACTAGTTCCAATAAAGACAAACTATTGAAGTCATGATGACAAATACCAACAGAGCTTGAACAAAACAAAACCAGTATTACCTCATATTACTACTACACCACTGACACACATAGGATACTATTAAAAATACATGTCACTACAAGATTCATATTGAGAAATTCTGTACATATAACTTGTAATTAAAATTGATTGTGATTCCTGGTTCCATTTGTATTTGAATCAGGACACATATTCATTCATGACAGCACTGAATACATATTGTTATTTGAAAAGTTATCAGTGACTCCTTTAAGATATCCTCATAGAGTGTTTTATGTATGTGAGTGTCACAGTGTTGTCAAGTGTGGTGGAATAAATTAAATTGTTTATCTGTCTGTTGTTGTTATGACTTACACTTCATCATACACATACCCTAGACATATAACGTAGTCATCACACTATTCCAGAATAATTCTGACTGAGGTATACATATGTGGCAGCAAGTAAGGTTATATATAATACACTACTCTTATTAGATATATATACCTTCACAGCTGATCTCAGTCAGTACACTAAGTCCCCTATAAATATTTATAACATCCCACTTCACCACATATATTGGGGTCTCGCTCTTGGGATTTTGAATCTTTCCCTATTAAAAATATTGGGGGTAATTCACTTCAGGGAATAATAAGAATTAAAAAGGTATCCTTGGGTGGAATTAAATAAGGTTGAGCTCTCGGTGCCTGTGTTGTCCATTAGATATATATTTAGAGATTGAATTGTTAGTTAGACATTGTATAAACTTACCTGATAGACAATGGCGGACCTAGCCAAATTTCGATCTGTTGCTGTTCAGACTGCAAAAGAGTTAGGATTAGATGGGCAAGTTATGGTTGCCTATGTCACTACTGAATGTGACAAATTTATTGAACGCGAAGAAAGAAGGTTTGAAGCCGAAAGAAAGTTAGAGGCTGAAAGGGAAATTAAGAAGTTACAATTTGAGGCTGAGGCTGAGACTAAGAGGTTGCAGATTGAGGCTGAGGCTAAGAAATTGGAAGCAGAAAGAGAAGACAAAAGATTGGCTGCAGAAAGGGAAGAGAAGAAATTAGCTGCAGAAAGGGAAGCAGAAGAAAGAAGATTGACTGCAGAGAGGGAAGCAGAAAAGGAGGAGAAGAGATTACAAAGGGAACATGAGTTACGACTAAGGGAGTTTGAGTTTCAAGGCCATGCTCCTGAAAATGGTGCCAGTCCCTTTGCCTCTGATGCCACTGCTAGCCAAGGAACCTCAACCTCAGCTATGAATTTTCATTTAGATCATTTTGTTGAGAAAGACGATGATATAGAGAGCTATCTAAATAGGTATGAACTATTAGCTACCACGTATGGGTTAGAGAGAGAAAGGTGGAGCTTAAAGTTATCTCAAGGACTTCGTGGGGCAGCTTATGAAGTTTTTGCAAAAATGAGCAGAGGTGATCAGGAAAATTATGACATGCTAAAGCAGGCTCTTTTGTTAAGGTATGAAAAGAATGCAGAATTTTATAGGAAAAAATTTAGGAATGCTAAACTACTGTCAGGTGAAACCTATCACCAGTTCTCTGCACGAATAGAGACATACTTGGAGAAATGGACTTCTCTGGGGAAAACCCAAGATCTTAAGGAAATGGTCCTTATAGAGCAATTAAGAGAGTCCATGGCTCCAGACCTGAGAAAGTTTCTCATGGAACAAGGTGCAGTGAGGCTGGGTGAGTTGCTAAATGTTGCTGAAAGGTATCAAGCAGCTCAAGCAGAGGTAACAGGTAATAAAAAGAAACAAGTGGATAACTTTAGGGCACCACAGAACTTTAATAAATTTGATCCTAAGGATCAAAACAAAGGTAAGCACCAATTTGATAGGCCACGGTATGAAAATAAAAATAAATTCCCACAATTCGATGAAAGGAAATATGATGAAAGAAAATCTTTCAACCAAGGAAAAAGGTGGTGTAAAAATTGTAAGATGAACAATCATGACACTGACCATTGTAGAAGGAAACCTCCTCATTGTGCTGCTATGACATCGGGGAAAAAGGAAAAGAAGGTCAAACCTGAAGAACTACAGGAACCATACCACCCCCCAGTGTGTGAAGATGTCATCTGTAATGGTGTCACTATAAGGTGTTTATATGATACCGGTTTAGATTACGATTCCGTTGTGAGTTCTCACCTGGTGCAGGCCGATCAATACACCACAGAAACAGTGGAGATTCAAACTGCAACCAAGGATGTAGCTACCATGACACTTCCCGTCGCCCGAATAAAAGTGAAAACGCGATATGTGGAAGGAATCATAAAAGCAGCAGTGATAAATGAGCCAATCTACCCTCTGATATTGGGGTGTAGATATGTCTTCTTGGGGAATCCCAAGAGACCTGTGATATTGGCAACAGTGCAGACCAGATCACAGTCTAAAAAGGAGGAGGATAATCCAATAAATACTCACCCAGATGAGATGAGGAAGGCACAGGCTGAGGACAAAACACTCAAGCCATGTTTCAAGAAGTTGCCCAAATCTCATACACCTCCAGGCAAGGGAGAGTTTTATATGAAGAACAAACTGATATATAGGAAGGCTGGATCTGAATCCAATGGTCACGGACAGCTGGTCCTTCCCACTTCATATAGGACTAAAGTGTTGGAACTAGGGCATGCGATTCCCTTCAGTGGTCATATGGGAATCAGCGCAACAGGACAGCGAATAGCTTGTCACTATTTCTGGCCAGGAATAACTGAAGATATCAAACGATATGTAAAATCCTGTCCAGAGTGCCAACGAGTAGCACCTAAACATTGGACTGCACCAGCAACTCTGGGGGAAATGCCCATAGTGGGAACACCCTTTGAGAGAGTTGCCGTGGATCTTGTGGGACCTCTCACCCGAACCAAGAGAAGGAACAGCTACATTCTGACTCTGGTGGACACTTGTTCTATGTGGGGAGAGGCAGTAGCCCTGTCATCGATTGATTCTAAACATGTGGCAGAGGCATTGCTCACAATTTTCACAAGGTTAGGCTTTCCCAATCAAATCTTGACTGATAATGGCTCTCAGTTCAAGGGGAAACTAACTGAAGAAGTTTTCAGGATCTTCCAGGCCAAACACTTCCATTGTAGTGTGTACCATCCCCAAGGGAACGGCCAAGTGGAAAGATTTAACGGCACATTGATGTCGATCCTGAGAAAGTTGGCACACGAAAAACCAGATACATGGGACCAGTACCTGCACGCCGCCCTCTTTGCTTATCGGGAGGTACCCCATAGTTCAACCGGTATGGCCCCGGCAACATTATTGTTTGGAAGGCCAATAAAAGGTCCACTCGAAGCTTTGTTAAGAACGTGGACTGATGAAAAGGCAGAGGAAAACATTACATCTTCATACCAATATGTGAATGAGCTGACCACTCGTTTAAAAACTGGCTGGAAACTTGCCAATGAAAATTTGAAACAAGCCAGGAAGAAACATGCTGCCTATTATAACAGGAAGGCGAAAGACAGAAATTTGGCTGTGGGAGAGAAAGTACTGCTTCTTTTGCCCGGGAGTCAGAATAAGTTACAAATTGGATGGCAGGGTCCATATACAGTTTTAGAGAAGGTGTCTAGAACAAATTATAAGATAGATAAGAAGGGGAAAGAAAAAATCTATCATGTGAATCTCCTGAAGAAATATTTGGAAAGAGAACATCAGGAAGAGACACACTTGTTGACCTTGTCCATCGCCATGGAGATGAAAAAGGAACCACTTTCATCATTTGAATATCCATTACACCCCTGTGAGACAGCAGCACAGGTGAAAATCAATACACATTTAACGAAAACTCAGAAAGAGAGAGTGCAACAGGTTCTAAATAATCATGCAGAGGTGTTAACAGACCGACCAGGGCATACAAACCTATTGGAATATGATATGAAACTGATAGACCCCACACCTGTCTGTATGAAACCATATTCGATTCCGTTTGCTAAGGAGAAAGCTTTGAAGGAAGAGATAGACTATCTGTTGAAGGAAGGAATTATTTCGCACAGTGAATCTTCGTATAGTTCCGGTGTTGTACTCTTAAGGAAGCCCTCTGGAGAACATAGACTCTGTATAGATTACAGGAGACTGAATGCTATTACAGAAGGACAGGTGGATCCATTGCCGGATACAAATCAGCTGTTTGCCAGACTAAATAAAGCTAAATATTTCTCAAAAGTGGATCTGAGTAAAGGATACTATCAGATTCCAGTAAAGCCTGAGGTTAGACCATACCTAGCTTTTAGTACCTCAGAAGGACACTATGAGTTTAATAGATTGCCATTTGGATTGAAGAATGCGCCTAGTGTCTTCTCTAGAATGATGAGAAAATTATTGGACCCTCTGAATAATCCATATATAACAAATTTTATGGATGATATCCTTATAGCAACAGAAACATTTGAGGAACACATTGACTCTCTGAACATGCTGTTTAATCGACTTAGGGAGGCAAATTTAACAGCCCGACCAACCAAATGTTGCGTTGGATGTAAAGAATTGGAATTTTTGGGACACAGTTTATCAGGGAAACATGACCCCTGACCCAAAGAATTTAGAGAAACTACAGAAAGCCCCGAGACCACAAACCAAGAAGGACGTGAGATCCTTTGTCTCATTATGTGGTTTCTACCAGAAGTATATCAAAAACTTTAATTCCATATGTGCACCGTTAACTGATTTGACACGTAAAGGACATCCAGATCGCATTACATGGACACCACAATGTGAAATGGCTTACCAAGAATTGAAGGAAAAGCTCACAAGCAAACCTATTTTGAAATTACCTGACTTAAGTCAAGAATTCATTGTAAGAACGGATGCCAGTAATATTGGGTTAGGTGCAACTCTACTACAGAAATCAGATGCATTGGATGGGGAATTAAGCCCAGTGGCATATGCTAGCAGAAAGTTGAATAAAGCTGAAATCAACTACTCAACTAGCGAAAAAGAATGTCTTGCAGTAATATGGGCAATAAAGAAATTCAATATTTATCTGTATGGGAAGGCATTTAAGTTGCAAACAGACCACAAACCTTTATCGTTTCTAGCACAGGCTAGGCATGAGAACTCTAGGTTACTCCGATGGTCTTTACTTTTGGCTCCATATAATTTTAGCATTGAATATATATCTGGAAAAACAAATTTGGGAGCGGATTTTTTAAGCCGCCATCCGTGTGATGAGAATCACCCTAAACCCCAGAAATAATAATAAATTTCTCTATGTGTATATAGAATAAAGGACTGACATATAATGTCTGTTTTAAGAGGGGAGATGTCGTGGAATATTCTAATCCACATATATAAATTATCAGGTAAATATGAAGCCTAACAAATACATTTAATAAAGAAAAGAGCAATGGTAAAATAACAGTGCTGTCACAATGACTGTACTCGAAATCCCCTTTGTTTTATGCTTCGTCTGCAAATTGTAACGTTTCCACGTTAAATATAAACCACTGCATAAATACAAGCGTTTCCACAACACATTAAAACGGGTATTGCATTTCTAAGAAAAACATTGAGAGGCACACTGCGTAATGACCTAAATTAATCCTAACATTAATTATACTACGTTACCAAAACGAACGAACAGATGGACTCAAATAGAAAGAGAGAGGGGCGAATGAAAGCAAGGACACATGCAACACTAAACTCGCGTCGCGCGATACACAATTACTACTATCACGCGTGTAAGGCCACATGCACTAACTTTTTTTTCAGACGGACAGTGATAAAAACACTAACTTTCCCAGAGTTAGGTTTTAAAATCCTGAAAAACGCTTATTAGAAAAGATGACATTAGATGGGTTTACGTTTGAAAACATTACAGTACCCAGACAGCACATCTTCGAAACAGGAGGTAGAAGAAATTGCATATTTTGAACGCAGCCACTTAGCTCTTTTAAATTTGTATATTTGGGTTCCTTAGGGCTTGCTGACAAAGAATATGTAAAACGTTACGCAAATAGTCTAGGAATTACCAAATTATAACCAAAATAAAATAGTGGGGGTTCCTGACAGCATGAAATCATTTCTGCTCATAAAATTTTTATAACGTGTTTGAAAAAACCTTACGTTACGGAAATAGCCTACCATGTTAACTCCAAATTGATTGGAGCGCAACAAATATAAGACTAAACACGATTGGTCGGGCTATAAATACTATCTTGTGTTGTTATGGGAAACGAATAGAAGGGGTACTTTTTTGAAAAGATGGTTAGACGTGGTTTCATTGGGTAGAGCTGCGAATATACTTGATTCAGAGCGTCTGTTCATTGCCACATCTTGTAATAATCCTACTAAGAAGCAGTACGTTGAGCACCAGTGTATATTTTATATAAAATAAAGCCTGGAACATCGGCAGATCGGAGTTGTGCTATATTCATTGCCAGTCAACGAAACTGTTTATTATTCTATGAATTGTGGGACAGTGGACTTAAAGTTATTGAGCAGCACCTGGACAGAGCTTTGCTGAAGCCAGAGGTGGACAGCATACTCCTTGGTCCATATAGCAACCAGTGGGGTGGCTCCAGAACTCATCGAGCAGAGGAGCCTTTTTCTGCAGTCTTCACTCAAGATAAGAGAGTGTGGCCATGGAGCTCAACATTATGTACCCCCATCTTAAAATGACAGTGTAAAATACAATTAAGAGGGGAATTTAATTGTTTTAATATCAGGAACTGAGAACATCTCCAATACTAGTTCCAATAAAGACAAACTATTGAAGTCATGATGACAAATACCAACAGAGCTTGAACAAAACAAAACCAGTATTACCTCATATTACTACTACACCACTGACACACATAGGATACTATTAAAAATACATGTCACTACAAGATTCATATTGAGAAATTCTGTACATATAACTTGTAATTAAAATTGATTGTGATTCCTGGTTCCATTTGTATTTGAATCAGGACACATATTCATTCATGACAGCACTGAATACATATTGTTATTTGAAAAGTTATCAGTGACTCCTTTAAGATATCCTCATAGAGTGTTTTATGTATGTGAGTGTCACAGTGTTGTCAAGTGTGGTGGAATAAATTAAATTGTTTATCTGTCTGTTGTTGTTATGACTTACACTTCATCATACACATACCCTAGACATATAACGTAGTCATCACACTATTCCAGAATAATTCTGACTGAGGTATACATATGTGGCAGCAAGTAAGGTAATATATAATACACTACTCTTATTAGATATATATACCTTCACAGCTGATCTCAGTCAGTACACTAAGTCCCCTATAAATATTTATAACATCCCACTTCACCACATATATTGGGGTCTCGCTCTTGGGATTTTGAATCTTTCCCTATTAAAAATATTGGGGGGTAATTCACTTCAGGGAATAATAAGAATTAAAAAGGTATCCTTGGGTGGAATTAAATAAGGTTGAGCTCTCGGTGCCTGTGTTGTCCATTAGATATATATTTAGAGATTGAATTGTTAGTTAGACATTGTATAAACTTACCTGATAGACAATGGCGGACCTAGCCAAATTTCGATCTGCTGCTGTTCAGACTGCAAAAGAGTTAGGATTAGATGGGCAAGTTATGGTTGCCTATGTCACTACTGAATGTGACAAATTTATTGAACGCGAAGAAAGAAGGTTTGAAGCCGAAAGAAAGTTAGAGGCTGAAAGGGAAATTAAGAAGTTACAATTTGAGGCTGAGGCTGAGACTAAGAGGTTGCAGATTGAGGCTGAGGCTAAGAAATTGGAAGCAGAGGAAGAAGACAGGCTGCAGAAAGAGAAGAGAAGAAATTAGCTGCAGAAAGAGAAGAGAAGAAATTAGCTGCAGAAGAAAGAAGATTGACTGCAGAGAGGGAAGCAGAAAAGGAGGAGAAGAGATTACAAAGGGAACATGAGTTACGACTAAGGGAGTTTGAGTTTCAAGGCCATGCTCCTGAAAATGGTGCCAGTCCCTTTGCCTCTGATGCCACTGCTAGCCAGGGAGCCTCAACCTCAGCTATGAATTTTCATTTAGATCATTTTGTTGAGAAAGACGATGATATAGAGAGCTATCTAAATAGGTATGAACTATTAGCTACCACGTATGGGTTAGAGAGAGAAAGGTGGAGCTTAAAGTTATCTCAAGGACTTCGTGGGGCAGCTTATGAAGTTTTTGCAAAAATGAGCAGAGGTGATCAGGAAAATTATGACATGCTAAAGCAGGCTCTTTTGTTAAGGTATGAAAAGAATGCAGAATTTTATAGGAAAAAAATTTAGGAATGCTAAACTACTGTCAGGTGAAACCTATCACCAGTTCTCTGCACGAATAGAGACATACTTGGAGAAATGGACTTCTCTGGGGAAAACCCAAGATCTTAAGGAAATGGTCCTTATAGAGCAATTAAGAGAGTCCATGGCTCCAGACCTGAGAAAGTTTCTCATGGAACAAGGTGCAGAGAGGCTGGGTGAGTTGCTAAATGTTGCTGAAAGGTATCAAGCAGCTCAAGCAGAGGTAACAGGTAATAAAAAGAAACAAGTGGATAACTTTAGGGCACCACAGAACTTTAATAAATTTGATCCTAAGGATCAAAACAAAGGTAAGCACCAATTTGATAGGCCACGGTATGAAAATAAAAATAAATTCCCACAATTCGATGAAAGGAAATATGATGAAAGAAAATCTTTCAACCAAGGAAAAAGGTGGTGTAAAAATTGTAAGATGAACAATCATGACACTGACCATTGTAGAAGGAAACCTCCTCATTGTGCTGCTATGACATCGGGGAAAAAGGAAAAGAAGGTCAAACCTGAAGAACTACAGGAACCATACCACCCCCCAGTGTGTGAAGATGTCATCTGTAATGGTGTCACTATAAGGTGTTTATATGATACCGGTTTAGATTACGATTCCGTTGTGAGTTCTCACCTGGTGCAGGCCGATCAATACACCACAGAAACAGTGGAGATTCAAACTGCAACCAAGGATGTAGCTACCATGACACTTCCCGTCGCCCGAATAAAAGTGAAAACGCGATATGTGGAAGGAATCATAAAAGCAGCAGTGATAAATGAGCCAATCTACCCTCTGATATTGGGGTGTAGATATGTCTTCTTGGGGAATCCCAAGAGACCTGTGATATTGGCAACAGTGCAGACCAGATCACAGTCTAAAAAGGAGGAGGATAATCCAATAAATACTCACCCAGATGAGATGAGGAAGGCACAGGCTGAGGACAAAACACTCAAGCCATGTTTCAAGAAGTTGCCCAAATCTCATACACCTCCAGGCAAGGGAGAGTTTTATATGAAGAACAAACTGATATATAGGAAGGCTGGATCTGAATCCAATGGTCACGGACAGCTGGTCCTTCCCACTTCATATAGGACTAAAGTGTTGGAACTAGGGCATGCGATTCCCTTCAGTGGTCATATGGGAATCAGCGCAACAGGACAGCGAATAGCTTGTCACTATTTCTGGCCAGGAATAACTGAAGATATCAAACGATATGTAAAATCCTGTCCAGAGTGCCAACGAGTAGCACCTAAACATTGGACTGCACCAGCAACTCTGGGGGGAAATGCCCATAGTGGGAACACCCTTTGAGAGAGTTGCCGTGGATCTTGTGGGACCTCTCACCCGAACCAAGAGAAGGAACAGCTACATTCTGACTCTGGTGGACACTTGTTCTATGTGGGGAGAGGCAGTAGCCCTGTCATCGATTGATTCTAAACATGTGGCAGAGGCATTGCTCACAATTTTCACAAGGTTAGGCTTTCCCAATCAAATCTTGACTGATAATGGCTCTCAGTTCAAGGGGAACTAACTGAAGAAGTTTTCAGGATCTTCCAGGCCAAACACTTCCATTGTAGTGTGTACCATCCCCAAGGGAACGGCCAAGTGGAAAGATTTAACGGCACATTGATGTCGATCCTGAGAAAGTTGGCACACGAAAAACCAGATACATGGGACCAGTACCTGCACGCCGCCCTCTTTGCTTATCGGGAGGTACCCCATAGTTCAACCGGTATGGCCCCGGCAACATTATTGTTTGGAAGGCCAATAAAAGGTCCACTCGAAGCTTTGTTAAGAACGTGGACTGATGAAAAGGCAGAGGAAAACATTACATCTTCATACCAATATGTGAATGAGCTGACCACTCGTTTAAAAACTGGCTGGAAACTTGCCAATGAAAATTTGAAACAAGCCAGGAAGAAACATGCTGCCTATTATAACAGGAAGGCGAAAGACAGAAATTTGGCTGTGGGAGAGAAAGTACTGCTTCTTTTTGCCCGGGAGTCAGAATAAGTTACAAATTGGATGGCAGGGTCCATATACAGTTTTAGAGAAGGTGTCTAGAACAAATTATAAGATAGATAAGAAGGGGAAAGAAAAAATCTATCATGTGAATCTCCTGAAGAAATATTTGGAAAGAGAACATCAGGAAGAGACACACTTGTTGACCTTGTCCATCGCCATGGAGATGAAAAAGGAACCACTTTCATCATTTGAATATCCATTACACCCCTGTGAGACAGCAGCACAGGTGAAAATCAGTACACATTTAACGAAAACTCAGAAAGAGAGAGTGCAACAGGTTCTAAATAATCATGCAGAGGTGTTAACAGACCGACCAGGGCATACAAACCTATTGGAATATGATATGAAACTGATAGACCCCACACCTGTCTGTATGAAACCATATTCGATTCCGTTTGCTAAGGAGAAAAGCTTTGAAGGAAGAGATAGACTATCTGTTGAAGGAAGGAATTATTTCGCACAGTGAATCTTCGTATAGTTCCGGTGTTGTACTCTTAAGGAAGCCCTCTGGAGAACATAGACTCTGTATAGATTACAGGAGACTGAATGCTATTACAGAAGGACAGGTGGATCCATTGCCGGATACAAATCAGCTGTTTGCCAGACTAAATAAAGCTAAATATTTCTCAAAAGTGGATCTGAGTAAAGGATACTATCAGATTCCAGTAAAGCCTGAGGTTAGACCATACCTAGCTTTTAGTACCTCAGAAGGACACTATGAGTTTAATAGATTGCCATTTGGATTGAAGAATGCGCCTAGTGTCTTCTCTAGAATGATGAGAAAATTATTGGACCCTCTGAATAATCCATATATAACAAATTTTATGGATGATATCCTTATAGCAACAGAAACATTTGAGGAACACATTGACTCTCTGAACATGCTGTTTAATCGACTTAGGGAGGCAAATTTAACAGCCCGACCAACCAAATGTTGCGTTGGATGTAAAGAATTGGAATTTTTGGGACACACAGTTTATCAGGGAAACATGACCCCTGACCCAAAGAATTTAGAGAAACTACAGAAAGCCCCGAGACCACAAACCAAGAAGGACGTGAGATCCTTTGTCTCATTATGTGGTTTCTACCAGAAGTATATCAAAAACTTTAATTCCATATGTGCACCGTTAACTGATTTGACACGTAAAGGACATCCAGATCGCATTACATGGACACCACAATGTGAAATGGCTTACCAAGAATTGAAGGAAAAGCTCACAAGTAAACCTATTTTGAAATTACCTGACTTAAGTCAAGAATTCATTGTAAGAACGGATGCCAGTAATATTGGGTTAGGTGCAACTCTACTACAGAAATCAGATGCATTGGATGGGGAATTAAGCCCAGTGGCATATGCTAGCAGAAAGTTGAATAAAGCTGAAATCAACTACTCAACTAGCGAAAAAGAATGTCTTGCAGTAATATGGGCAATAAAGAAATTCAATATTTATCTGTATGGGAAGGCATTTAAGTTGCAAACAGACCACAAACCTTTATCGTTTCTAGCACAGGCTAGGCATGAGAACTCTAGGTTACTCCGATGGTCTTTACTTTTGGCTCCATATAATTTTAGCATTGAATATATATCTGGAAAAACAAATTTGGGAGCGGATTTTTTAAGCCGCCATCCGTGTGATGAGAATCACCCTAAACCCCAGAAATAATAATAAATTTCTCTATGTGTATATAGAATAAAGGACTGACATATAATGTCTGTTTTAAGAGGGGAGATGTCGTGGAATATTCCAATCCACATATATAAATTATTAGGTAAATATAAAGCCTAACAAATAAAATTAATAAAGAAAAGAGCAATGGTAAAATAACAGTGCTGTCACAAAGAATGTACTCGAAATCCCCTTTGATTTATGCTTCGTCTGCAAATTGTAACGTTTCCACGTTAAATATAAGCCACTGCATAAATACAAGCGTTTCCACAACACATTAAAACGGGTATTGCATTTCTAAGAAAAACATTGAGAGGCACACTGCGTAATGACCTAAATTAATCCTAACATTAATTATACTACGTTACCAAAACGAACGAACAGATGGACTCAAATAGAAAGAGAGAGGGGCGAATGAAAGCAAGGACACATGCAACACTAAACTCGCGTCGCGCGATACACAATTACTACTATCACGCGTGTAAGGCCACATGCACTAACTTTTTTTTTCAGACGGACAGTGATAAAAACACTAACCTTCCCAGAGTTAGGTTTTAAAAACCTGGAAAACGCTTATTAGAAAAGATGACATTAGATGGGTTTACGTTTGAAAACATTACAGTACCCAGACAGCACATCTTCGAAACAGGAGGTAGAAGAAATTGCATATTTTGAACGCAGCCACTTAGCTCTTTTAAATTTGTATATTTGGGTTCCTTAGGGCTTGCTGACAAAGAATATGTAAAACGTTACGCAAATAGTCTAGGAATTACCAAATTATAACCAAAATAAAATAGTGGGGGTGCCTGACAGCATGAAATCATTTCTGCTCATAAAATTTTTTATAACGTGTTTGAAAAAACCTTACGTTACGGAAATAGCCTACCATGTTAACTCCAAATTGATTGGAGCGCAACAAATATAAGACTAAACACGATTGGTCGGGCTATAAATACTATCTTGTGTTGTTATGGGAAACGAATAGAAGGGGTACTTTTTTGAAAAGATGGTTAGACGTGGTTTCATTGGGTAGAGCTGCGAATATACTTGATTCAGAGCGTCTGTTCATTGCCACATCTTGTAATAATCCTACTAAGAAGCAGTACGTTGAGCACCAGTGTATATTTGTTATAAAATAAAGCCTGGGACATCGGCAGATCGGAGTTGTGCTATATTCATTGCCAGTCAACGAAACTGTTTATTATTCTATGAATTGTGGGACCGTGGACTTAAAGTTATTGAGCAGCACCTGGTCAGAGCTTTGCTGAAGCCAGAGGTGGACAGCATACTCCTTGGTCCATATAGCAACCAGTGGGGTGGCTCCAGAACTCATCGAGCAGAGGAGCCTTTTTCTGCAGTCATCACTCAAGATAAGAGAGTGTGGCCATGGAGCTCAACATTATGTACCCCCATCTTAAAATGACAGTGTAAAATACAATTAAGAGGGGAATTTAATTGTTTTAATATCAGGAACTGAGAACATCTCCAATACTAGTTCCAATAAAGACAAACTATTGAAGTCATGATGACAAATACCAACAGAGCTTGAACAAAACAAAACCAGTATTACCTCATATTACTACTACACCACTGACACACATAGGATACTATTAAAAAATACATGTCACTACAAGATTCATATTGAGAAATTCTGTACATATAACTTGTAATTAAAATTGATTGTGATTCCTGGTTCCATTTGTATTTGAATCAGGACACATATTCATTCATGACAGCACTGAATACATATTGTTATTTGAAAAGTTATCAGTGACTCCTTTAAGATATCCTCATAGAGTGTTTTATGTATGTGAGTGTCACAGTGTTGTCAAGTGTGGTGGAATAAATTAAATTGTTTATCTGTCTGTTGTTGTTATGACTTACACTTCATCATACACATACCCTAGACATATAACGTAGTCATCACACTATTCCAGAATAATTCTGACTGAGGTATACATATGTGGCAGCAAGTAAGGTAATATATAATACACTACTCTTATTAGATATATATACCTTCACAGCTGATCTCAGTCAGTACACTAAGTCCCCTATAAATATTTATAACATCCCACTTCACCACAATGTACAACAAATAATCTCAATAATGAGAATTAACTACTACCTCTCAACCGACCCACATCAATACTCGTCCCTGCACTCTGAACATGTCGTAAGTGACGACTGGTGCGCCTGGCCACAAGCGTGTCATATATGACCCCTGATGAGATTGGGAACTCATCACATGAAACACATTATTACAGAAACAACCACTGTAATAGCATAAAAATGCTTCTGTTGACTTGTGGTGGACACCAGCCGCATTGGTGTTTCCATGCTCCCCCCAGGAGCAAACAGAGAAACACCTGTCTCAACTTGCCTTACGCAACCAAGGAGTGGCTCTCATCTCACCAGAAATCTAAATGACTATTCTCCCTTCAAAGTAACCACTAAAGATAAACAGTAGAATAATCAATCATCGTGAAATACGCTCAATACTTTTACATTAAAGAAATAAAATATAATTATTCTCGACTTAAACCAAACTGGAACTAAATACACAGCGTGTCACCTGGCGTAACATTTACCACGCGGTGCGTGTTATTCCGACTCGCTGGCGTCGCTTTTTATCACCACGAGGCTGCTATCTTGCTATCGTTAATCTTATCTAAATTCCAGTGAAATAGCCTCACACTATATCTGCCTTTCTGAAGAATGAAATAATTGCTCTTAAACTTTCACATCTATCTATCTACCTATTTATCTCATTAAACATTAAAATAGCCACATCGATATAATTTCAGAATCCTAGAAAACTAATGCTAATTTAAATTAACTCACGTGCTCAAGGCATTTACAGCTTGGCTCTGTCTAAGCTCGTCTGTTCTCTTCTGGGCGGCTCTCTCAACAATAGACCAGTTTCGCCGCTTGCTACCTCTTTTATAAGCCCTGGCCTAACCACTCAACTTACTGCGCGCTACGCGTATTAATCTGCGTCACACGCGATTATTGCTCTAGAATGCATGAAAACACAGATTTACACAACTAGAGCAAAAACACAACTAATTTGTAGGCGTTATTGTGGCCTTGTAATAAATCTGCTTGAAGATAACGGGGTGAACAGGCACTAAACCACAGAGACAATATGGCTGACCAGATGGGTGAACCACGGAGACAATATGGCTGACAAGATGCCGCCAGCGCCGAGAACGACCGATCTCAAGATGGCACTGTCACACTACCATGATTCATTCATTTATATACAAACACTCAAGACATGGTCGCATCATGAACAGCAGTGGGTGGTGAGATTGTTGGAACAACATGGCCACCTATTACCTTTTGTTCCAGGTTTTATGATCAATGTTTATGATCATTCCTGATCGAGAAACTAAAGAGTTGAAGAAGTTGATCCAGCTCACTGAAGCCTAGAGGTCAACCACTCTTCAACACCTTAGTCCCCCGTAGTTATAGGGCGGGCTGAAGGAAAGTCTTCCGTACTCCAGTATGTCGGAGGAACCTCGAGCAGACGTGGCTAATAACATAAGATGAGTTTTATGTTTATCCATCCAACAAATCCTGTGAGCAGTTTCTAAAACGACTGTTTAATGATGACAACTAGATGGCAATAAATAATGTGACAAACTTGTTTGATAAGTTCAGTGGAAGATAAATCCAAGACTTTTTAGCTTGTTCATTTGATTTGTAACTGTAAATAATCATACATTTTACCATCTTACAACAACCATTTCTCATTACAAGAATATATAGATGTACATAATAAATTGGATAATTGTACTCATTTGACTTGTTAAATTTTTAACTGTTAAAATTTTGAGTTACCTTTTCAATTTTAAATATATTATCAAATAGGGTTACGATAGCGAAAGTAGCAACGTATACTTCTGAAGCCTAATCTATTGTCCAGCTCGGAGTATTCACAGCTGTAACTCACTTGTGATACCAGTGTACTTCTCGGGCGCTGGAACTTCATACTTTCTGGAGAGAGATTCTACTTCTGCTCTACCACTATCATCATAATAGGAAAACCTTTCGCTACAATTTTGTTCATCCAGGAAAAATTAAAACACCAGATTTGGCGTTCACCTCGAGTCTTGATCTGTTAAGAGGATGGACTGGGACCAATTTGGAAATTAAACCTGGAAATTATATATATATTCCGGATAATTGTATTTCCAAGGGATATCACCAAGATTAGGTAAGCGTGATTGAGTGGGCCACTGTATGACAGAGAGCGAGAGAGCGAGAGAGAGAGAGAGAGAGAGAGAGAGAGAGAGAGAGAGAGAGAGAGAGAATAATTTTCTTGGTTACAGGAACTTTACCAACATTGTATTTTGCTTAAACTTGTTTACTTTACTGGGTAGCATTTAGTAGGAACTTTGTTTTCTTTACTGTCTACTCTGTAACAAAGTGCTAACCTTTGACCTTTGGGTTATTAACTTTTTGGGTTCTTTTCTCAATAGGGGGAGGGCACATTTATTCTATTTCATATGTATGTAAATCTGTTTTTTTTTTTCATTTGATCTTTCTTTAGATATTTGATGTTGTCAAGTTTAAAGATAATAAACAACAAAGAAAACTTACGTTTGTGTGTTGGTCAGATCCATACCCATTAACCGTAGTTTTTTTCCCGTTTGTGCGTCTTGTTGTCACATAGCTCTGTGTGTGTGTAGTTAAACTTATATTTATATGTATGAGGAGGGCAAGGTTATCTTTTACTAAATTATAGTCGTATAGATAGGCTGGAATAGAGAAACTTACTCATTCCATAGACATATCTTCTTAAACTATCCTCCGTGAAATCTATTTCTCACACCTTTTTCTCACGTACTTATCACCATCCACTCTACTCAGACGGGCTAAAAATAACTCTCAACCTATCTGGACGACTGTCTATCTCAGTCTGTCTATCTGGCAGTCCGTCTGACCATCTGTCTACCTGGTATTCTGTCTGACCATCTGTCTATCTGGCAGTTTGTCTGTCTGTCTATATTACAGCCTTTCTGTCTATCTATCTGTATGTCTGTCTATCTGTCTATCTGGCAGTCCGTCTGACCATCTGTCTACCTGGCAATCTCTATCTGTCTATCTATCTAGCAGTCTGTCCTTATGTCTAACTGGCAGTCTGTCTGACCATCTGGCAGTGTGTCTGTGTGTTTATATGACAGCCTGTCTGTCTATCTGGCAGTCCGTCTGACCATCTTGCAGTCTGTCTGTCTATATGACAACATGTCTGTCTATCTGGCAGTCTGTCTGTATGACAACATGTCTGTCTGTCTATCTATCTGGCAGTCTGTCTATCTGGCAGTACGTCTGACCATCTGTCTACCTGGCAGTCTGTCTACCTGGCAGTCTGTCTGTCTATATGGCAGCCTGTCTGTCTGCCTATCTGTCAGTCTGTCTATCAGGCAGTCAGTCTGACCATCTGTCTACCTGGCAGTCTCTCTGTTTGTCTATCTGGCAGTCTGTCTAATGTTTTGACTTACACGTTATTCACCACCTGTCATCTCAAAGTTAAGCACAGACCTTCAACAAACACACACACACTTAGCCTTCCTGTCACGTGATATCCGTTCCTAGTACGTCCATGTCTTCTTTATCCACGCTGATGTTTTCTCAATGGTATATCCAATCGTTGTTGCTGTCACTGTTTGTATTTTATTTATTTTTAGTTTGTTTAATTCATTGTTATCCGTTTATAATGTCTCCATCAGGTTTCTCTGCTGGTTCTCCCACGTGTTCATGTTTCAATCAACATTAATGCTCGTCTGCTAAATGTATGGGAGACGGCGTATGTATTTTAGTGTTCGAAAAAACAATATGTTCATTATGCGTTTCTAATCAGCCACTGGATGTTTCAAAATGTGGATAAGCAAAAATGTCAAAATAAACTTTAATTTGCGAAAAATAACGCTCAAGAATTAAATTTACAGGGCGATTGAAAAGTCGCTTCTAGTTTTAAAAATTGTTATTTCTTCCTTTCCTATTAAAAATTGTTTTTTCTTCCTTTCCTATCCAACTAATTTTTACGAAACAAACATCAAAATAAAGTAAATGCCATTTCACTGCATAATATGCCATGTCACATCAACAGTTCAACTCAGCGTGAGATCCTTCGACATATGATTTCGTTGTGGATAGCAATTTTAGCTTTCTTATATAACGTCAGATTTTTCCCATTTTATATTTCGTTGTATTTTCAATTAATACCCTTTAGCTTCTCAAGGAGCATAGGCTTCAACATACACATGCCAAGTCTTCCTATCACGTGCCATCCCTCAAGTTCTTTCTATGTTTTCCTCATCATTTTCACCTCTGTATCCAGTTCTCTTCTCCGTGTGTTTTTTGGTCTACCTCTGCCTCTCTTTCCCTGTGGATTCCAGAACAAGGACTGCCTTGTAATGCTATCAACAGGTCCCCTCAATGTGTGTCCTATCCATCGCCAGCGTCTTCTTCTCAACTCTTGTTCCACTGACACTTGTCTGATTCTTGTCATCAATTCCATATTTGTGACTTTGTCATACCATTTCAGTCCTTCTATTCTACGCAAGCACCCATTTATGAAAGTCTAGCCTTTTGGTTGTTATTTTCGCCGTTCTCCATGTTTCAGAGCCATACAATAGGACTGAATTGACATTTGAGGTGAAGATTCCTATTTTCGAAGCATTGTATTATGCTTCAGGGTATTAACTTAAAATAAAATGTATTTGTCAAATTACAGGTGTTGTTCTTTGTTTTGACTTTTGTTTCGTTTATATCTAATAGAGAAAAACTAGGGTATATTAGTTTGGGTTTGGTTTTTTAATGACTGTCTTCGTTGCACATGGACAACTTCTTAAGTGCTCCGATCTCCTCCCTTAAATCTCACAAGGAGGATCTCAGCACAGTGTGCACGAACTCCAAAGCACCGGCAAGGATCCCCTTATGTGTATACAGGAATCACACATACTACACATATTTTTGTGGTGGGTAGGTTTCCTAATTTTTTTGTTTTGGCCATGGCAGGGGCGTATGGCCTACTCTTTACGATTTCCCAACTGCCGAGGGATTTTTAACGTACGCAACTTGCACATGGGATCTCCTATTGTTTCGGCCTTAGGCACCCGATCTCACTACCCAGGAGAGCTGGGGAGTATGACATCACTAGGAACCACTTGTTCTGGAAAAAAAAAAAAAAAAAAATTTCATCAC
Source organism: Oreohelix idahoensis (assembly GCA_024509875.1). Classification (NCBI taxonomy): domain Eukaryota; kingdom Metazoa; phylum Mollusca; class Gastropoda; order Stylommatophora; family Oreohelicidae; genus Oreohelix; species Oreohelix idahoensis. Next base: position 99,323 of record JAMPIV010008631.1, read on the forward strand.
TTATATTCCCTATTTTGGGAGCAAACCCAGTATCTCTATAATTAGAGGCGGACGCCATACCTCTTAGGCACTCAGACACCCCGCATTTTAAAATTAGGGAGTGACTATCCTATCAGCCTGTAGAATGACGTGTATGTTTAATAGTATCAGCTCCAACATTCGAAACATTTAATGTTTAACAAATGTGAAGACAGGAAGTGTAGCAAATGTGATGTATGCTTTGATGTTTTTACTGTATAACAAATTCTAAATTGCCTGAAACGAGGATGCGTTAAAAGAAAAAAAATACATATCGCCATTATCAGAGTCGACTAATTGAAATATGCTGTGGTGGGAAAATACCGCTGTTTCTTCTAAGTCAGCGGTTAGCAACTAGTCGATCCCGATCTACTGTTATTTCCAAGTGGATAATTCGCTAGATCTTCAGGCGTTCAGGCGGCTGCGAAAAAGATTGGATGGGGATGGGGGAGAAACTAGGGATCAAAGGTATTTTTTCCGTATTCCCAATGAAAAACTATCTAGCTGGCTACCAAAATATATTCGGACAGGAACGCGATCTTTTCTTTGTAAGGTTAATCATTCCACCACACCCTCTTTCCCCCCCCCCCCCCCCCGCAAATTAAATTAAATTAAATTAAAATTACACGCACAGACACATACGGACACATATACATATATATGGTAGATATTTAGAGAGCTCAGTGTTAGTAAACTACCCCCCAACAGCTCCTGGTTTGCCGACCCCTGTTCTAAGTTATGTAAAACCGGCGTCCAAAACGTGTTTACTGCTTCTTTTAAATGTTATATTGTTAACGATATGACGATTTACTGATTAATGATAACTTCCATTTTTATTCCATGCTACTGAATGTAAGGAACATTTTCAGTTTTCTTTATTTTTTTATTTGTGTGTGTGCATTGGCTAACAATAATAAAACTGGATGTCTATATCTTCTTTTTTCCCATTACTTGTTTTATAATTTTAAACGGTATTGACTATGTTGTTGTTGTTGAAGGTTTTGCCTTCTTATGACGAGGCACAACCGTTTCAACCTAGACTAAAGTCCGTTGGTTACATCGGAGCGCAATTTTCCATTAAAAAATAAGTGAACTCTGCTAACTAAAGCGCCAGTGAACTCTGCTAACTAAAGCGCCGTGTTGATAATCCTGAAAAGGATTACTAGCATCTATCTGCTAGCATGAAGTAGCCCTGAAAAGGACTAGTCATGAGAAGCACTACTGGCCAGACCAGCGTTGATAGATACTAAGTCCTGAAAAAGGACTAACATTACTTTTCTGCTAGCATGATGAAGCCCTGAAAAGGACTGGTCCTGAAAAGGACTGCCAGCTACGCCAGCGCTGCCCGCACCTCCTCAGTGGTCAGCGAACACCGGTTGTAATGTGAAGAAATTAATGTTGCGATATGTTAAACATCTAATATAAAGTAAACAAGAAGGTTGGTCATTAATAGAGTTCTGATGAAAACAAAAGACTCGCTGACCTAGTTTTTTGAAGAAGAAAAAACACATTGATGTAATCTGCACTTTACCATTCACCACCCGACGCCCACCCCTTTAAATTCAAAATATTAAATCTATATTAGCAGTTCATTATTGCCCGTACTTTAAAACCCTAACGTTAATGGAGTTGTTTCCTGTTATTTTACCTTGTTTTCTTGATTACATAAAAGCGGCTGGGTCAGTGCCGGTCAAAATGTTAAAGATTAAAATGTACCTTTCTGTGGGTGGAACATAGTGATTTTGAACGTCAAATGTTTAAAACGTGACAACAATTCAACGCGATTTTGATCTTCAACAAAGGTGATTTAAAAAGTGGATCAGTAGTAGGGTTACACTGTAACCAAACACATTTAAGATTGTATATTTGTATCATACTCTAAGCATCTTTTCATATTCTATAGCCTATTCATAAATGGTTACTTGCTGCACAGTATAGAAGGAAAATAATATTATGACGAGATTACTAATGTAAAAGTGATGGAAAGAACCAAAATATGAGGAGAAAACGCTGACATCGGATAGGACACACATTAAGAAAATCAGTTGATAGCATTACAAGGTAGTCCTTATTCTGTAATCTCCATGGCAAGAGAATTTAAACGGAGACCAACATGCACCGACAAGATAGTTATAAAGACGACGTGGAAAGAACTTGAAAGGATGGCACAGGACAGAAAGGTGTGGCTTGTTTTTGTTGATGACCTCTACGCCAGGGGGCGCTGAAGTGTATTCATTAACTGATAACCGTAAATAAACGATCAATTTTCAGTCTTTAGGAAACTGTAAAATCTTGATTTCTTATTCGTGCGTTTAATTGGACAAAATCTCCTTTACTACGAAAGCACCGGACAACTAATTAGAAGTAACATCTATTTGACAGCCAGTTTGTTTTAAATTGCTTTAAAAACATATAAGGTTAAAAGGGTTAAAAAGCATATGTTCTACCACATGCACTGCGGAACATTGAATTTTAGATTTGATTTGTCTGGTATAGAAAATATTAATTAATAAATCGTCCACGTTATGTATTGTGACTCTACATGTTGTGAACAGAAGTATGCGTATATACTGAAATATTAATATGACAATTACAGCTGTTTAGACATTTAAACAGTCAAAAATGCATGCACACCATCATTGCAGGCAGACGCTGGAACTGGGTTGGCCATGCACTCAGAAAGAACCCTGACACCATCACCAGAACTGCTATGCTATTGGTCCCCAGAAGAACAGCGAAAGAGAGGGAGACCAAAGACAACCTGGCGGAGAATAGTGGAGGCTGAGATGCAAAGCGTGAACCAGAGTTGGGGCACGGCACTAAGGATGGCCACCGACCGAGCAAAACGGGGACAGTTTGTTACTGCCCTACAAGACGCCACTAGACGAGACGGCCACTGTCTGCTTTGTCAATCAGGGACTAAAGATCCAAGAAGAAGAAAATGATAAAAAAGACATTTGAGACAGATTACTGAAGAAAGTCTTCCTGGGGAGAAATGATGACGAGTTTGGGAAAAATGAGAAGAAATCTGTGAGATCATTGTTGGTGTTATTATGGTTGAGAATCGGCATCGTTACACTCCGAGTAAACTAATAGGTGCTCACTCTCCCTTAGCGAATGTCGAGTGGTATGAATGCTGATTGTTCCTATAGCACGCTGGTTGTATACACGACTTACACATCATCTCATACTTGCATCTCTTCTAGTCTTACGTTTGAATTCCAGCAATCTGAGTCGTGTGGATTCATCGATGGCGGCGATCGTTAATTTTCGTTATTATCTCTCCCTTATACATATCCGATGTGCCCCTTATGTGTACTCTCTGAGCTAATCTGTCAGCTCTCTCATTGCCGCGTACTCCTGTATGACCAGGACAGTAAATCCACATCAATTTCCGAAGTGTTAAGGCCTCGATTTATGTTCTCAATTCATGTCGCAGCCATCCATTTTGGACTATGTTAAATCATAAGAGAATATAACGTACGAAAAGGCGCTACGAGGAGAAAAAGATAGATACTTGTTATCGGCAGCCAACATCCACAATCAAATACATGTCGGTGATGCGTAAGCACGCATGAGAAAATTTATTTTACCTTATTTTACCTTTTCTGAAAATACGTATTTAAAAGGCAGTAAATATGAATACAGCAAATGATAGAAAGATTGCTCTTGGAGAGACGTCTGTACAAGATTTGGACTTTTACATACAGTACCGGCTCTTGGGGGTGTCGCACCTGGCACCATGTTCAGGGAGCGCCAAAACTGTATTTTAAAAATGCGAAAATTATAGTGTACCAACTTGGGAAAGTTCGTAGCTAGAGAGACCATAGGAACCGCATTTGAGATTAGTTTCAGTTGCCGATATCCTTTCAAACGAACAGGACGAAATTCCTTCATTGTTGACTTACGAGAAACATAAGTCCAATTGAAACCAATATGTTACATTCCGCCAAGTAAAATATTACAATCAGGGATTGTCGTGCTTAGATAGGTTTTATAGTTATTTAAGGTCCCGCCTGAGTATAGGAGATGGCGATAGTATGTGAGAAGTAAAGGTGTAAGAAATAGATTTTCACGAGTGAATAGATTAAGGAGAAGATCTGTCTCTGGACTGAATAGTTCCTCTAGTCCAGCCTATCTATACGACTATAATTTAGTATAAGACAATCTTGCACCCCCTTATATTGAGAAATATAAGTTTACTAAACACACACACACACACACACACACACACACACACACAGCTATGTGACAACAAGACACACAAACGTGAAAACTATGGTTAAATGGGTATGGGTCTGACCAACACACACAAAGTTAGTTCTTTTGTTGTTTATTATCACTAAACTTTACAACATCGAATATCTAAAAGAGAAAAATCAAATACCTTGTACATCAGAATTTCATATATAGAAAAATAACAGAATACCTATGCCCTCCCCTCATTGAGAAGATAAGAACACCCCAAGTCAATAACCTCAAAGGTTAGCAATAGGTTACAGTGTAGACAGTAAAGAAAGAACGCAGTTCCCACTAAACGTTATCCAATAAAATTAAAAAAAACAATAGACAACAGAGTGCATATGGTTCAGTGTTTCCTGTACTAAAGAAAAATATTTCTCTCTCTCTCTCTCTGTCATACGTGGCCACACAATCTCGCTTCTTACCCTATTCTTGGTGAGACAATCTGTTGGACGTAAAAATCCATGAATGTATTTATAAGGTCCAGAGTAATTATCGCCCAAATTGGGTCCCAGTCCCTCCTTTCACTAATTACATTTTATAAGGGGGAACGCCTAATTTGGTGGTTGATTTCCTGGATACACAATGTCACCTTGGATAGTTAATGCCGAGAATCTCTGAAGATCTGGTGTTCACCGTAAACAGTAGGAAAACATATGATTGCTTAAAAAAACTGTTAATTATTGTTATGATTATGATGATGGTAAATCCTATCGTCTGGCTCTGGTGAGTGCCGATTCTGAAATAGCGTTGCTCTTCTGGATATATATCCACTTGGAAACGACTATCAGAAGTCGGGAGAACAGTTAGATATTTCACACCCCAGTGGGCTGATTAAGTCCAGTTAAAATTTACTATTAAAATGTTCGTTAGTATCTGTGGCCCGTCCTGTTCCCAGCTGAAACTTGGAGACGCGTCAGCCAACAGAAGACAACTTCAATCCAATCAGTAAAATGGAGACAAGGCCCAAGATAAAGCCAAATAAAAAACCGCTGGTCGCCGTTGATCAGGTCATGCCTGTCGTAGATTTTTTTGATAGGAGAATTAAGGCTTGGGTTGGTCCCTTCTGAATAGGTTAGAATAAGTGATAGACACAGTGAGAATTAGTAAAAAGAAAATAGAATTTCCACAAGTGAGATGATAGACTGTGATATAGAGGCTGTCTCTGAAAAATCGAGGAAATCTTCTCTCTTTCACCTATCCTCTACGACAGATTTTTTTAAGGCGTCAGACAGTCTAAACACAGATATATATATTACATATATTTCTATCTACTCAAGGGCACGCACATACACGTGACGACAGTTAAACACACAGACGTGGGAAATCTATAACAATGAATATATATATATATATTAGAACGAGCTGACCAACGCACTGATTTAGTTCAAGAGAGATTTTAATTATCATCTAAAAAATCTTCTCACAACACCTAAAAAAATACATCAAGGAAAACATATACAAATAGTCATAAAATTCAAGAAAATGCTACAAGGATGATAGCCCCGTTATACTCTGCCCTCTAGGTTTAGCCCACATTCCCGTTAGGAGACAGATGATGGCCCAAAGAGTTACAGATACATATGATTAGGGTCTAATATTGTCCTTCAAAAGGAACAATTTAATTAAGCAGCCAATCTTCCGTAAGGAGATTATAAAGTGGGTGAATCAATAGTTATAAAAAAAAAACTCACTCAGTCCACTTTCACTCGGTTCTTTCATCAGGGTACCCTGGCACACGTGCTTACCTATCTGTACCGCTGTTCGCCGTCTGGCGCAACCTTAGGACACTTCTCTACAGTGAATCTGTATTCTTTGGATAAAGCGAATCCCAGCTCTGCAATTACAGGTTTCTTCCACTGTTTTTCGGGGAGCGTTCACTTCACCAGTTAAATTTTTGATTACTGTTAATGTCACTTGAATCAGTTTGGATAGGCAAGTTTAAACGGGCACACAGAGTCAAAAAACACGAGGGTTCCCTTAATTTGGAAAGATGACCAGAGGACAACTTCTTTCAACACATAGTCTTGGTTCACTATTCACTCTTTCGACAAAATGTCGGAAAATGTTAATGTTATTGATTGTAATCTATTCTCGCCGCACGGCAGAAATTTTACATTAGAGTTCAGGAAGAAATAAGATCTGGCTCAAAGGCCCAGAATTTGACACTCAGTTTTTAAAACCCTTTAGTGGGATTGGTATTTCTGTCTATCTCTGATGGCACATGCACTGTCAGACCAGTGTTACTTGAAACCCCACGTGGGTAAAGCTAAGAAATGTCTAATGCTTCTCAAGTATGAAACTCTTTATTACTAAACGCCGGCAAGTTTGGATCATCCCAGTATTCACTGCATAAAATGGAAAAAGCACGTATAAAATAATTATACATACTATGTATAAGGATATAACTTATATTTTAAACTGCAAGCGTAGAGCTTATCATTTAACACTTCCCGTGAAATAAGGTATATTATAAAATCAATCATCATGAATTTGAAATACATATAAATATATTTCGTCAACACTCATGAGACATCTAGCAGTTATAAGTTAGTTTGGAAAATATATCTCGACTGAGTAGTTAGCAGTTAAATTAAATTCATTATGGCTACATGTTTGTTAAGCTAGAAATATAATTTATTCTGCTTTCCACTGTATGCGTCACTAGAAAATAATACAGACTTATAAATTAATCGCTCTGCACCAAATCTAACTAGGGAAATAAATAAACGATTAACCACTTTAAACATTTCGCAAAATACTAGATATACTAGATATAATATTTTACCTCAAACAGAACTACGTATCACAACGAAACTAAGAGACATCACTTAGAAGTTTAAGTGTTCTAGAACGAAGTGACTACGTCTACTGTAAAATGGAGAATGAGTGAAGTTAGTTTCAAACTCGGGCCAATATCTTAAAATTAGACAAAAGCCCCAACTTATTTCGCAAACGAAATAATCTCCCCTTTCCGTCTATATCACTTACGTAACGGTCATAAACTACCACGTTCTGACCGAGAGGGCGCGTGTCAGTTGCGAATCTCAGACAACTTGTCTGCATTGCAGGGGCAGTTTTTTGCACCTACGTTTAACAAACTGACCGAGAAACGTGCGTGTCAATTGCAAAGGTAGCCAACTTGTCTGAAATGCAGGGCAGTTTTCACACTTCAAGCTGAACTCATCCTGAGAACCATAACTGACACTTTGCTTTCTCGCACCTTACCTAAGCGCTCAGCCGAGAACTCCGTGTGGCAGGTGAAAAATTTGTCAGACGATAAGTCTGCCATCCCATGTCTATCGAGACGAGTTTCACGGTCCTTCGTCTCGTGCCTTGGAAAACTGAGACGAATGTCTGCCATTCGGTCTCTCGAGAGCGAATTTCTGACACCATTCGCTCACATCTTGGGGACTGACACATTACATAAGAAGTTACTGACTTTATCAGCCAAGAAATGCGTTATTAAATGAGAAACGAAACTGGCGAAAGTGAGAATGGGAAAAATAAATATTTCTCGCAAACGAATGAATGCGAAAAATTACAGGAAAAAGGTAAAAAGAGATAATAAAATAGAGGATACGGGTGACAGAAAACAGAAGAAGACATAGGCAATTCAATGATCATAACCTATGTGACAATGCCCTAAAGGATTATAAGAACATTATGAAAAAATTACTGCTAATCTTCTTCTTCTTCTTCTTCTCGTTCGCTGTTGTTTAGAAATGTCTACACAAGAAGTCCGGTTTTCTGGATGTATGTTGCTGTGGTTGAAAGTTCTTCAAGACTCCCAAACAGCTTTGTGTGGATGTGCGTCTCTGTGGGCCTGTGGGCCAATGTTCAGTTCGCAATTGACTAAGCATGTGGCAGTCTTGCAGGATGTGTTCGGCTGTCTGTGCTGCCTGTCCACACGTACATAGGGGTGATGGGACCAATCTCAGTCTGTATAAGTGACTGTTCAGTCTGTTGTGTCCTGTTCTCATACGGAACAGGATCACCTGTTTTGCTCGATCAAGATATTGATAGTTGTCTCTTTGTTGATCAATTTTCCTGATGGCCTTGATAAGGGTCTTCTTTTCCTGGAATGTGATTGTTTGTTCTTTTTGTTCCTGTGTTGCTCCCTCTTTTGCTAACATATCTGCTCTCTCATTTCCTGGTATGCCACAGTGTGATGGTATCCACTGTAGCACTACCCTTCTTTTGATATTTACTTCGCATAGGACTTTGTTTAATTCTGGCAGTTTATCACTGTTGAGGGCTTGCAGAACTGACATTGCATCGGTAAGGAATACAACCTGCTGACATTGGCTTATTGTGTTATTTATTATTCCTGCAGCAATGCTTATGGCCTGTACTTCAGCAGCATAGTTTGAACAGAATATTCCAGTAGGTGAACAGGTGGATTCATTTTCTTTGTCTGGATAGACCACATAAACTCCTGCGCCTCCGTTCTTCACTGCTCTGGTTGCAGATCCATCAGTATATACTTGGATCCATGCTTCTCTGGGGTATAGTTCTTCAATCATGTCACATGCTGCTATTTTCCTTTGGAGAGTATTTAGCTCTCCCATGGGGCAGGTGGTAGTTATGGAGGTCTTAATACTGAAATTTTGATGTTGTTCCCATGGGGTTGGGAGGAGAGTGGGAGTTATTTCCTTAGTGATGTCTGGTAGTTCATCCTTGTATGTTCTAATTAGTTTTTTGGACCGATGCACAAAACTGCTTCTCTTCAACCTCCCACTGGCTAAATCTCCAAATCTAGTTTTCATTGGATGTGCGGGCATGTTCTTGTACTTTTCTGCTTGGATCAGGGTCTTAGTGTCTCGTCTGTATAATAAAGGTGGAATGCCTGTGATTTTTTCCATTTCATTTATTGGTGTGGTCTTCATGGCACCCGTGATCAACCTAAGCGCTTGATTTTGTACTTTATCTAAGGCTTGTAGGTGTGATTTGGCTGCTGTAGACCATGCTGCTGATCCGTACTCTAATATAGGTCTTATTGCACCTGTATACACTTTCTTTAGTGTTGTTTCGTTAGCTCCCCAACTTGATCCAGCTATTTTCCTCAGTATGGAAAGTTTTCTTCTCGCTTTAGCCTCTGTTCTCTCGATGTGGTGCCTCCATGTCATTCTCTTATCTAATGTAATGCCCAAGTACACCGGTTCCTCATCTGTTTGGACATGTATATTTCCAAGTCGTATCTCTCCTGCTTTGTCTTTGTTGGAGAGCGTGAAAAGTGTTGTTGATGATTTTTCAGCGTTGATCTGCACCATCCATTTCTCTGCCCATGCTGCTATGTTGTCTGCTGCCCTTTGTATTCGCTTATTAGCGATAGTTAGATGTTCTTCTACACACCACACCACCAAGTCGTCAGCGTATAGGGCAGCTCTCACACCTTGTGGCAGATCGTGGATGAGGTCATTGATGAATACAAGGAACAGGGTGGGAGACAATACTGAGCCTTGAGGAACTCCATGTTTTAGGAGGATTTTCTTGCTGTTGTGACCTTCCATAGTGACTCTTGCTTTCCGATTGTGTAGGAACGACTGGATCCATTTTCTCATATTACCCTTGATTCCGTTCCTTTGCAGTTTTACTATTAACCCGTCTTTCCATACTTTGTCAAAAGCTTTTTGGAGATCTATCCATAGGGTAAAGACTTTTCTCTTTTCTTGGAAGGCATCTTCAACGATCTGTGACAGGTATGTGATTTGGTCTTCTGTGCTGCTGCACTCTCTAAACCCTGCTTGTTCTGGCACTAAAATTTTCTCGGATTCCAAGTACCATTTCAATCTTCTGTTGATCATCCTCTCATTGTCTTACATACACAGCTTGTTAGGCTTATTGGTCTGTAGCTGGTGGCCTTCCTGTTGTCTTTTCCTTTCTTTATGATGGGACACATGAGCGCCTCTCTCCATATCTGTGGCACACTGCCTGTCATCCAACTGTAGTTGTATATTTGCAACAGTTTGCTCATTGCTGTATATCCTAGGTGTTTTAGCATTTCGTTGGTTATACCATCCGGGCCTGGTGATTTCCTGTCTTTAAGTTTCCACACGGCTGTTTTTAACTCGTCCATATTGAAAGGTTTGGACATAACGTCCGGACTGTTTCCATTAGTTCTAGTGTGGATTATTTCTTGACGAATGTCTCGTTGTCTGCGTAAATTGACGGAGATGTTACTTTCATTTCTGTAGGATCGTGCTAATAATATCTACATATAAGCACACGTTGTCTCTAGCCTATCCTATCGCGCGTCGCGTAGCGGGTGCAAGTTTGGTTGAGGCATGCAGCCTTTTCCCCCTCCTGCTCCGGTCAACGATCAGCGCATAATGTCAATTATGATTAAATTATCCCTACGCGCACTCAACAAATATTGCCTGTCATTAATAACTATTAGATTGTCGGCGTCTGTTTATTTAGTCGCATGAGATAGTCAAACACAGTCACTTACTAAATTACACACAATGAAATAAAAGTGAATCGTATTCCGTCAATTATCAGTCGCCTAGTGTATTATTAGTCAACTAAACCGTCTCTTTCTGTGTGATAGCGGGTGATTAAATTTACATTATAACTGAAACATCTGGAATAAAATTAGCTACGCGTTATTTAATTCGCTAGTCTTCTTCTTCTTCTTAGATCCTTAACCACCGACCGTCAAAGCAGTCAGTGACCATCACGCCTAGTGGCGTCTTGTAGGGCAACAACAAATGTATTCCACTTTGCTCGGTCGGTGGCCACCTCGCTAGTCTTAACACCTAGAAAATCACAGTGAATTTAAGATCCTAAAACTTTTAACACTTTAATGCGCTTAAGCACAAATTTATATATTACCAGAAATCCAGAAAGAAAACACCACGAACTATTAACACATCTATTCCCAGTGGTTCTATATAACGTGTTTAGACTCTCCGAAAAAAATCTGAGAGACTCTGATAACTAATTTGAGAAAGACGCACTTTATATACGATCATGTTGTTATGATCTCTAGAAGATGTGAATTTTCACACTCCGTTTCCCAGCAGAGAAATCTGAAACTACGATTCCCAGATAAAGGGTTTTACGGTCGCTTCTGTCGGCCGTTGCTAATCGGTAACAAAAGCTTAACCCGTGTACCGGGCTCCCGTCCGAGATTTTCCCTGTTTCTCGAGATCAAAGGATTTGCTCCCCTTATAGAGAGTCTTCAAAGGCCGTTACTCTTCCACGTGTTTTCCACGTGCGATCTGCTCGTTATCGTAATATAGACAGATCAGCTGGCGTGAGAAACTTGCGTAAACGAACGTGGTTCGCCCCCTGCTATGAATGACAGGTTGCGAAAGTTAGTAAACAAGCTCGTTTGATATAGTCAAGTAGAAAGAGGCGTGGATTAAAAGGTAAGTCAGACAGGCAGAGAAATGTTAGTTAGCGAATCTTAAAACTACGCCGAGGTCACGAAAGGCTGTCGGATACAGGAGGCTTCATTTCCATTATACGTCACAGGGATGAACTGAGATCGGTCTGCCTGACCAAGTGGGCGATTGAAAACTGCACGTGAGCGTATTTTTACACGCTTTTCTTTAACTTGCCTTGTATGTCACTGTCGTGTCACCTTCAAATCTTGCAATCGATTTTTCAATCACTTCCAGATGAGCAATTGCTCTGAAACTTGGCATAGTTTGTGTACTCCCGATGACAATACAATAATCAGTCTTAAAAATAATAAAATGAATAACATTAAAATTAATATTAATTTTTTTTTTGTATTGTTTCATCAGTGAAATCGGCGATAACTGCAAATAATCTAGGTGTATTCTTTCCAACAAGATTGTCTCTCATGAGAGAAATATTGAAACTTCACGAAGTGAGTGAACTTTCGGCAAATCACTAAAAAGAAGAAAATAAAAAATATTAAAAAAATATTTTAAACACACGCTTTTAATGCACTAAAAAGCCAAAAATAATTTTTCAGGGAGTTTATAGCTTGCAGTCAAAAAATTTAACATCAGATTGACAAAAAGCGTGGGGCGCTTAAGCGTTTATCACATATTTTATTCATAAGTGTCTAATGAAGTATAAAGCAGAAGTTAATTTCATGCAGTTTTTTTAGTGCATTAAAAGCGTGTGTTTAAAATATTTTTTAAATATTTTTTTATTTCGACAGTGGCAAATTGAAATTATTTCTCAACTAAAATATCATGTTGACAAGTAAGTCAATTTCAATTCAATACCCTTTAGCTCTCCAAGGAGCATAGGCCTTCAACAAACACATGCCAAGTTTTCCTGTCCTGTGCCATCCGCTCAAGTTCTTTCCATGTTTTCCTCATCTTTTTCACCTCTGTTTCCAGTTCTCTTCTCCATGTGTTTTTGGTCTACCTCTGCCTCTCTTTCCCTGTGGATTCCAGAACAAGGACTGCATTTTGTAATGCTATCAACAGGTTTCCTCAATGTGTGTCCTATCCATCGCCAGCGTCTTCTTCTCAACTCTTGTTCTACTGGCACTTGTCTGGTTCTTGTCATCAATTCCACATTTGTGACTTTGTCATACCATTTCAGTCCTTCTATTCTACGCAAGCACCCGTTTATAAAAGTCTGTAGCTTTTTGGTTGTTGTTTTTGTTGTTCTCCATGTCTCAGAGCCATACAATAGGACTGACTTCACATTTGAGTTGAAGATTCTTATTTTCGTGTTGGACTTGATTTCTCTTGTTCTCCATATGTTTCCCAATGCAATGAAAGCTCCTCTTGCTTTATGTATTCTTATTTTGATATCACCGTCTGTCCCTGCAACTTTGTCTATATTACTTCGAAGATATGTGTACGATTCTACATCTTTTAGTGGTATTTCTTTAAGTTCAACCTTGTTATCATTTCTTGCATTAATTCTCATAATCTTTGTCTTTTCACTGTGTATTTTCAGGCCCACTTGTTGTGACCTCTCATCGAGAATTTTCATTTTCTCTTGCATCTGATTATGGTTATGGGACAGAAGAGCCAAGTCATCTGCAAAATCCAGATCATCAAGCTGTTTAGTCAGATTCCACTGGATTCCACTTCTGTTGTGTGATGTCGATGTTTTCATAACCCAATCTATTGCTAGTAAGAAAAGAAATGGAGACAAGAGGCATCCTTGTCTCACTCCCGTTCTAATCCTAAACGGTTCTGTAAGATGTCTGATAAGGGTGGATTTGTGCTGAAGTGGTAACTTGCCACCCTTATCGACACCTGGTGTTAAAGTGTAAGATGTAGGTGTCTTCTCTGATTTAGGATGTTGCTGTGTATGTGGTAGTGGAACAGTTCAATGGGTTATCACACAGGCAACATGACGTGTAGAGTCATAGAAAGGGTAACTTCGTTGTATAAGTTTCTTTCATTTATTGCACGCCACAAAACAGTCATGATACTTATGACATCAACATGGTTAACGAGTTCAGCAAGATGATATGGCACATTGAAAACAATTTCTGTAGTCAGCAATGATAGCTGTTGTATATATGCGTCATAAGACATCACAGTTCAATAGATTCAGAAATTCATCAATCATCGAGTGCTAGTTCGTGAAGCTGTATAAATAATAATAATTTCTATAACTTCTGCAACAGTGTCAGCTACAGATCTTCAATGTTCATAAACAATAATAAATGCTCCCATTCTGATGCTAGCAGATCAGTTGTATACAATAAGTCCGTTCACTGTCTGCACGTGAATAGCATACATGGGCTACAGGTCAGCTCGACCTTTATAATGTTCCTAAGTCTAACCATCTGACTTGGACGTGATCTCTGATATAACGAATCCTGGAACACAGACAACAGTCTTGTTGGTCTAGAGCGACCCATATATATTTAACTAGTTCAGGTATACAGATACTGGTGACTTAATCCTAGTCAAAGTACCTCTCCATTTTGCATCACACAGGCGAGCAAATAGGCGACAAAATGACGAACCTCTAGACGATAGCATAAAGTTCGATACAAGAGGAATTACCTTATTTCGGAAAATCAACCATGAACATATGCCTCCAGGCAGGCTGCATAATACTGGGAAATAGTCTAGTTAGCTAACTAACTCACTAAGACACTGTATTTCCCTCAGAGAATCACAAGACGCAGTTGCGTCTGCTCGCTTCTTAAACCATTTCTAAACTGCCCCAACTGGGCGGACACACAGAACGAACTCCCGGTTTTTGACATGCGCAGAACGACAATCTCTGAGTTGCCGTTCACAATAAGACGATTCGAAGAACATTCGAGATAAAAGTCTTACACAGTCGCGCCTTTTATGGTCATGAAAAGAAGCGTTAAGAAAGGTTTCAGACATCTACCATAGTTGACTGATACTACCAAATAAGGAGATGTGGTCACGCTTCGTTCAAGAAATTATAGACCGAACGTGTCTCTATACAAGAGAAGGCAACTCCTAACAAATTGTAGTTTCGATAACTCGGATTATGTCCCTTTGACCATAGAAAACATAATACACACTTCAGTCAAAAAAATGATCATACATATGAAAAAATGTTTATACAAACGAAAAATAATAATGATCCGTGCGTAACATTACCGCACCCTCCCTGGAAAAAAAAAAATGAAACATTTTTTTTTTTTTTAAATCCTGGAGCCGGAAAAAAATCTAGGCTCCTAACGCACGTATGATGCGTGGATATTTACCTAACAAATTAGCTCAACGCATGGAGCGACACTGAGATCATATCTCAGATCCTTAGAGAAAAAATTTATCTAAGTATACGCTGATATATTCCAGGAAGGTGCCACCAACACACGCCACAATGATGGCAACAACATAATGACAATCAAATTATACTCATACCAATATATGAAATTAAATATATTATGTGTTATCATACAATGTGTTGCAAATAGCGGTGTAATTTACTAATATACCGCACTATATTATTACATTATATAAAGTAACAGTAATTAATAAGTAATACATGTGTTGCTCTTCGGTGACACAAAACATTCAATAGAAGAAGATGTGGACATCATCCGCTCCCAATGTAGGACAGGACTTGATATCCTCAAAGTTCCACAATGGACATAAACTCGCAGACTTCAATGATGTGCTGCGAAAATATCAATAACACAAATCTTAAAGACAACTGGTAAATTTCTTAATACAATCCTGAAAATAATTTATTTAAATGTGGCCGAGTGATCTTTTGGCCCGTATATCACTAACTAAGCCTTCTTAGATAATTACATGGTACAATGTTATAAATTTCCCTCAAAAAAAAAAAATGAGACAAAATCTACTAACATGTCATTATAACATTGGACTGTATATCAGGAAATATATATATATGACAGAAGAATCATGTGGAATCGTGTGGACATCTGGACAGAATGTCTGCCATTACATTATCCGAACCACGGATAGCTCGAACCGAGAAATGAAATGGTTGAAGAGCTATGGCATAACGAGTGGACCTCGAGCTCTTCAAGTTTTTGCTCTGAATAGCAGTAAGCGCTTTCTGGTCGGTTTCCACAATGAAATGTGCGCCTAGAAGAAATCTTTGTAACTTCAGAATAGACCATACCATAGCCAATAACTCACGGTCTAAAACCGAGTAATTCTTTTCTGCAGCGTTTAATTTCCTAGAGATATACATCACCGGATGCAAAGTATCAGAATACTCCTGCATTAGTGCTGCCCCAATCCCTGTTGACGAGGCGTCACTTCGAAGAACAAAAGTCTTCTCAATAGTAGGTAACTTAAGAATAGGTGGAGATGAAAATAGGGCTTTAACCTGGTCCAATGAGGATTGACATTCTTTAGACCAGCGGATCAGATTAGGCGACCCTTTCTTCAATAAAGTAGAAAGCGGTGCCATAATGGAGGACAGATTCGGAATGAATCGTCCGTAGAATTGAATCAAACCTAATAGACTCCTTACTTGTTTCTTCGTCTTAGGGACCGAAATGTTAAGTATTTTTGAAACATTGTGGTCCTCTGTCTTTAAAAGACCATGACCAACCCGATGACCTAGGAAAGAAATCTCGCTAAATCCTATAAAGGCTTTAGAGGGTTTTGCAGTCAAGTTATACTCGCGAAGAGTAGACAGTAATTCGTATAAACCCAAATAATGATCTTCCCAAGAATCACTGAATAGACAGATATCATCTAGGTATGCTATGACATCTGTACGATATGCGAGAATTCGCCGCATCATGCGTACGAATGTAGCAGGGGCGTTCATAAGACCAAAAGGCATGAAATTCCATTGGAATAAACCCCTAGGTGTAGAAAAAGCTGTAAAAGGTTTGGCACGTTCAGTTAGCGGGACTTGCCAATAACCTTTAGACAAATCTAGTTTGGTAAAGAATCTAGAATTAGAAAGTTTATTGAGTAGCTCTTCTAATGAAGGCATAGGTTCAGCATCGAACTTCGTAACTTGGTTCAATTTGCGATAATCTACGCAAATGCGAATGTTATTATCCTTCTTTCGAACAATAACCATAGACGAAGAGTATGCTGAAGTGGATGGTTCAATGATTTCCAAACGTATCATTTCATCCAACTCTTTTTCGACTTGAGACTGGAAATGAATAGGTATTGGATATGGTCTGACTCTGATAGGATTGTGATCAGTTAGCACAATGTCATGTTCTATGACATGTGTGTGTCCCGGGATGTCTGTAAGAACATCCTGAAATGTTTGCAACATCGAAGAAACTTGTCGATGTTCCTCAGCGGAAAGATTTGGAGAAACGGTCACGTTTTTCCAAGATTCCGTAGAATAAAGTGGGACCATAGAAAGAGGAAGATTGACATCAGAAAAAGTAGTTTCCTCATCCTGTATAACTGACAGAGATGAGTACTGACCACGAGTTGCTTGTGAATTGTCCGTAGCCTGGAAAATAGGCTGCAAATAGTCAGGTCTTTCATAAAATTCTGTGAGCATATTTATGTGGAAAGTTTTATGCTTTCCATCAATATCGACAACATAGTCGACATCAGAAATTTTGGAGACTATTGCATATGGACCTTTCCATGCAATTAGAAGTCTGTTCTCCCTTGAAGGAAGTAGAACGAGAGCTTTGTCACCTGGACAAAGTTGTCGTAGACATCTATTCTTATTTGCAAACTGCCTTGCCTTTTCTTTAGCAAATTCTGAAGACGAAGTTGCTAGTTTGCATGCCTCGATGATCTTTTGCCTAAGAGCAATGACGTACTCATAAGAAGATTGAGTCTCATCGCTAATATTATCGGCAGTGATTAGATCGTGAAGTAAAGACATAGGGCCGCGCGGTTGCGCGCCAAAGACAAGTTCAAAAGGGGAAAACCCCGTATGTTCATTGGGGACCTCTCTATACGCAAAGAGAGCCGCGGGTAAGACCCTGTCCCAATCCTGAGGATGATCCTCAGTTATTTTACCAAGTAAAGTTTTCAGAGTCCTATTTAAACGTTCGACCAACCCATTAGACATTGGGTGATAGATACTGCTGAGAGACCTTTTAATGTGTAGCATAGACATTACCTGTGACATAGTGTCTGATATAAGTTGAGTGCCATGGTCTGACAATATTTCTCCGGGAAAACCCAAGCGAGAAAATATCAGCCAAAGAGCGTCTGCGATATCAGCAGTTGAGATGCTCTTGAGAGGTATTGCCTCTGGCCAACGTGTGCACATATCGACACATGTAAGGATAAATTGATGTCCTCTAGCCGACTTAATTCTAAAAGGACCGATAATATCTATTGCCATTTTTTGAAAAGGGCGAATAGGAATGTCAGCAGCCTGGATAGGCGCAGCATGTCGTGGTCCTTTAGATTTGACCTCCTGACATACTTTGCAAGAGCGACAGTACATTCGTATGTCCTTGCTCACAAATGGCCAAAAGAAAGCCGCAAGAACCCTCGACTTTGTACGGGAAAAAACCCATATGTCCAGCACATTGCGAGTCATGAGCATGTTGCAATATTTGCAATCTCATGCTCTTAGGCACAAGAATTTGTGAATGAGTGGACGTAGTCGAGTCTTGTACCATACGTACAAGTACGCCGTTCTTCATAGAAATCCAAGATTTCCTATTAGTGTTCTGATTAGGATCACCTTTTTTTGCTAGAATGAAGAATTTTTGTAAAGAAGGATCTTCTTCTTGCAATTTGATAAATGAGTCACGTGTAATAGTCAAGTGACTATCTTGGTCATTTACTTCATCATTATTAGTTAATGAAGTTTGAGGTGGATCCAGAGCATGTGCTCTTGTGACCACCGCATTGGTAGCTTCAATGTTTTGCTCTTCCCAAACAGCAATCTGCTGTGGGGTACATTCCCTAACTCCGTGAATACGACCAATAATAAGGTCCGCAATAGGGTTTGGAAGTAGACACGCGTGGACCTCTCCCGTGAAGAAAGGAGTAGCAATGTGTATTATAGCAGTAGGATACTTTTCTAACGTGCCACCAAATGTGACACATTTGATGACTTTTCCTGTAGCACAGGATGGATCTACAAGAGATTGCCTAACGCCGACAGTAGTACATCCAGAATCAAACAACACTGAGACTGGATTACTATTTACTAGCCCCTTATGTAATATAAGAGAACCTCTCCCATCATGAGCAACATTAGCAGGAAGAGCGGGCAAAGGATGACCACAGCTTAGAGTACTAATGGTTTCGGATCAAATAAAGTACTGCATTGGATACATTTATTTGCCCTACCAAAATCAAAAGATGAGCATCCGATAGCATTATGGTCTTTATCATTATTAACCTGTTTATCTGCTCCCTGAGATTCTTGTTGAACAGAATTTGTCTGTTGATATCTTTTTCTCTTATGTTGCGATCTACCGCGACCATTATTGCCTCTGCAATTATCATTAAAGTCCCTACTGTAATTTTTATCCTGGTTTGAGTTCCAGTTTCCATAACTGTCATTACTATCTCTATGCTGTTGAGAACCTCTATTATCTTGGTATTGAGGTCTCTGCATAAAATATTTTCCTCTATACCGATTACCTTTGTGAAAATTTCTAAAGTTAACCGGAGTAGAATAACGTGTAGTATTAGGTTGTCTCCAGTTCTGGGAAGAAGAATCACCCTGGAATTGATCACTATGGTTCTGGGCATAATTACGATTACTCTTTTTATTGAAATTTTTTTTCTGGCTACCCTGAAATTTACGCATAAAATTTGGGCCATAAGGTGCTGCCGAAGCAACTGGCAGACCTTCTTTCACCTTAGAGTTACTAATGGTTATGTGCGGATGCGCAGTAACATACTGGCTACAGTATTCTTCCATTTCTTTTATGTTTTTAGGCTTACGCTCATGAAGAAAAGATAGAAAAGCTTCATTAACAGAAGACATAACCTTATCTCTAAGTAGTAAATCCATAAGAGCTTCAAATGTATTTTCTGTCTTAGACAACTCAACCCATCGTAAAAAAGTAAGACGGATGCCTGAGATGAATTCAGAGAATTCAACTCCAGTTTCTGGTAACATGGTTTTAAATTTAAGACGATATCCGTCCTCGTTAAGTTGGTACTTCTTTAACAATGCCGCCCTGACAACCTCATAGTTGTTTTTGTCAGGCACATCTACCATACTCAACAAAGTCAAAGCATCACCTCTAAGTATCTTGGACAGATGATACACATATAATGTTTTATCTATATTTTGCACATTACATGCACTTTCAAATCTATCTAGATAAAATGTTATATCATCGATTGAGGGATTAAATGCTGGTAGATTAAGCTTGAAATCCTTAGCATTAGTCTTATTTGACACCTTATTTGCCTCATTAGCATTACCAGTGTTCAATAACTTTAACTTCTCTAACTCTAAAGCTAAGACTTTTTCATCATGTTCCATTTTTGCTTTTCTCTCATCAGCCTCTCTTTGTAACCTTCTTTCTTCAGCCTCAGCCTGTAACTTTCTTTCTTCAGCCTGGGCCTGTAACTTTTTTCCTTCAGCTTCTTTTTCAAGTCTCTTATTTTCAGCTTCTTTTTCAAGTCTCTTATTTTCAGCTTTTTTTTTATTTCTTCCTTTCTTTTCAGCTCAAGTCTTTATTTTCAGCTTCTTTTTTTGTTTTTCCATTTCCATTTGAAATCTTTTTTTCCTCCACCTGCATCTGCAGTTTCTTTTGTTCTATTTCAGCCTCTATTCTCTTTTGTTCAGTTTGTTCTTTCATTTTCTTTTCTTCCGACTTCAATGCCTTGGCCTATTGAACTGACCGTTCCTTCTTGAACCTCAATTTTGTTCAGTCTTTCTTCCCAAGCCTTTTTTTTTTTCCAAACCTCTCTGCTTCCCATTTTTTTTTGCACTTTTTCCAAAAGTAGACTTTCATTTTGTTTTGACAGAAGCCTTCCATCTTTTTATTTTTTTCCATTTCTTCATTTCACTTTTTTTTTGTCTCCTTTTAAATCAGACTTTCTTCATTTTTTTTTTATTGCTCTTGTTTCTTTTCTCTGGTCACATTTTTCACTCTCAAAGTCTTTTCACAACTCTCAATTAGATCTATTTCATCTAGTATTTTTTTTTTCTCCCATCATCTGTGGTTTTTTTTTTTTTTCTTTTATTTTTTTTTTCCTGCAATGCATAAATCATTTCCATTTGGTACCTTTTTTTTTTCCATTGTTCTTTAGTTGACTTACTAATTAATTTGTTTCAATGTAAATTTCACATCAAAATTTTCCCTCAAATCATAGTCTGAAATACACTAGTTTCAAATCATCAATATTTTTTAGATTGTTTCCAAAATTTTTATCAACTTTTTTTCTCATTTCAATTGATGACCTTCAACCATTTATTTCATTTTTTTTTTTTTTTTTTAACTTTCATTTTTTTTTTTTTCTCATTTTTTTTTTTTTTTAAGTTTCATTTGACTTAACCCTTTTTTTTTTTTTCAAGTTCAATTTCTTTTTTTTCAACTTTTTTTTTAACCCATTAATTCCACAATTCAGTACAAATTTTTATTGTTCAGCTTCTTGAAGAAAATCTATGTCATTGGACTTAATTAATCTTCCTTCAAATAATGTTTCTTACTTTTCTCTTTTTTCAACTCAAATTTCATATTATTTTGTTTTCTTTTTTTGTGCTAAACAATAAAAATACTTTTCTTTTTTATAATCATGTTCTATTTCAGCCTCTATTTTTTTGTTCAGTTTTTCTTTCATTTTTCTTTTCCTTCAACTTCAATCAAACCTTGGCATATTGACACCCAAAGTCGCAGTTTCATTCTCATTTCTTAAAAATTTAACTAACCTGTCTTTACAAGGGCTTTACCATCTGCTCAAAAACAAAAGTAGTTACAATCATCAATGTGCAGGACATGCTACAATAAAGTCCAAATATTCACATGAGTAATGTATACCAACAAAACCTGAAATAATTAATTATCTTATTTCAATGTTAAATAGCAACAAGACTTAATAAAGTTCTTGCATAATCTCTATGTTGAACCCAATCTCTGTGGGAAACAGGAGTTGACACCAACTTGTATTATCAAATGTATAATAATATCACAAGTCACCTCTTAATTAACAGTGCACTACCCAAATCAGTGCATAACCATCAGTTATTTATCATAACTGCACTACAATAGTGCATAAGCAAAAAACATCAGTTAGTTATGATAAGTGGACTATAGACCAATAGTGCATGAGCATATATCAACAATAGTGAAAGCTAACTATGCAAGAACTATGTAAACAATAACAAGACAATGTAAACAATAACAAAGGTCAATCAACAAATGTAAAACAATAACAAAGATCAAAGTCAATGTAAACAACAACAAAGATCAGAGTCAATGTAAACAACAACAAAGATCAGAGTCAATGTAAACAATAACAAAGATCAAACAATACGAAAACATTCGCATAAGTCAAATACACAAACAGCAAAACTAAAAAAGAAATATGCGAAGATATGACTAACAAATGACGCTACAGTGTATACACAAAAATATACGTAAAGAACTGAATAATAGCAAAGGGGAGACCTACAAATACAAACAATCGAAATCGAAACTAAAAACACAAAGAAAGAGAGAAAAAAAAAAAAAAAAAAAATACAAATAAATACAAGAAACAAAAATAAAGCACAACTCATCAAAACCAAACAGATATAGCAACGATTGTCGCTAGCAAATTTCACTGTAGGAAATTCGCACAGTCCCTAACGAAAACGCTAACAGTAGAACCTCTGTGACGTGGTATCTTCTACTGCAAGACTCCGCCCAACCGAGAAAACCCGCTGAAATATAAACATATAAATATACAAATAACAAATAACATATAACATATAACATATAAACATGTATCATGAAAACAATAGGAGAAAGTGTGAAAGTACAGAAGGCTCAGTTAGAACATAAGGGCACAGTTCACAAACAAAACAGGCCACTTAACTTCTATAAATCCAGCGTCAGCACAGTGCAGAACAGGATGTAATCAGCATTCTGAGGATAATGATCCAACGTTGATTAACTTCTGCTCCCATAAACAGCCATGACGAAGGAAATGAGCTTCTAATACTGCAACAGTTGTTACGGCACTTGACCTTCTGAATCTTCTAAATTGATTTAACCGGCACTTGACCTTCTGAACCCGCAACAGTACCCCTGAGACCGGAACAGTTGTTACGGCACTTGTCCTTCTTTTCACCAGATCAGGAAATCCATTCGCTCGGTACTTGTCCTTCTAATTTTACATAAACTTCAATATTGCCGAGCAGCGCCGGGTAGTTTCAAAATCAGCAACTGTCAGAAAATCCGGATACTTTCAATAAAATTTCTTGTAAGGTGGTAGTTGATGCTGTAGTTGTATCTAGTATGATGATGATGTCTGGGTTTGCTGACCCCCTTGATAGCTGGAATCAGAGTGAACCAACCTATGGCCACCAAAAATGATATGGTGCGCCAAAATATCAGATGATAGAACCAGCTCTGGCCACCAAAAATGATAAGGGTGGATTTGTGCTGAAGTGGTAACTTGCCACCCTTATCGACACCTGGTGTTAAAGTGTAAGATGTAGGTGTCTTCTCTGATTTAGGATGTTGCTGTGTATGTGGTAGTGGAACAGTTCACAGGGTTATCACACACACAGGCAACATGACGTGTAGAGTCATAGAAAGGGTAACTTCGTTGTATAAGTTTCTTTCATTTATTGCACGCCACAAAACAGTCATGATACTTATGACATCAACATGGTTAACGAGTTCAGCAAGATGATATGGCACATTGAAAACAATTTCTGTAGTCAGCAATGATAGCTGTTGTATATATGCGTCATAAGACATCACAGTTCAATAGATTCAGAAATTCATCAATCATCGAGTGCTAGTTCGTGAAGCTGTATAAATAATAATAATTTCTATAACTTCTGCAACAGTGTCAGCTACAGATCTTCAATGTTCATAAACAATAATAAATGCTCCCATTCTGATGCTAGCAGATCAGTTGTATACAATAAGTCCGTTCACTGTCTGCACGTGAATAGCATACATGGGCTACAGGTCAGCTCGACCTTTATAATGTTCCTAAGTCTAACCATCTGACTTGGACGTGATCTCTGATATAACGAATCCTGGAACACAGACAACAGTCTTGTTGGTCTAGAGCGACCCATATATATTTAACTAGTTCAGGTATACAGATACCGGTGACTTAATCCTAGTCAAAGTACCTCTCCATTTTGCATCACACAGGCGAGCAAATAGGCGACAAAATGACGAACCTCTAGACGATAGCATAAAGTTCGATACAAGAGGAATTACCTTATTTCGGAAAATCAACCATGAACATATGCCTCCAGGCAGGCTGCATAATACTGGGAAATAGTCTAGTTAGCTAACTAACTCACTAAGACACTGTATTTCCCTCAGAGAATCACAAGACGCAGTTGCGTCTGCTCGCTTCTTAAACCATTTCTAAACTGCCCCAACTGGGCGGAACACACAGAACGAACTCCCGGTTTGACATGCGCAGAACGACAATCTCTGAGTTGCCGTTCACAATAAGACGATTCGAAGAACATTCGAGATAAAAGTCTTACACAGTCGCGCCTTTTATGGTCATGAAAAGAAGCGTTAAGAAAGGTTTCAGACATCTACCATAGTTGACTGATACTACCAAATAAGGAGATGTGGTCACGCTTCGTTCAAGAAATTATAGACCGAACGTGTCTCTATACAAGAGAAGGCAACTCCTAACAAATTGTAGTTTCGATAACTCGGATTATGTCCCTTTGACCATAGAAAACATAATACACACTTCAGTCAAAAAAATGATCATACATATGAAAAAAATGTTTATACAAACGAAAAATAATCTCCAGGATGATTCTGGCACTGATAGTAACATTATTCCTCTATAATTTGTGCACCCTTGTAAATTTCCCATCTTAGGCAACTTGAACAGATAACCTTCCTTCCATTCTGCTGGTATTTCCTCTCTCTCCCAGACTTTGCCAAGTAGTTTGTATAATATCTCTGTAGAGGTATCAATATCTGTTTTGATGGCCTCTGCTGGAATGCAATCTGGACCAGCTGCTTTCCATCTTTCAGAAGCTTTATGGCTTTCTTTATTTCTTCTCTACTTGGTCGTTCACAGCTGATTTGTAGCTCCTCTTCTGCTGGCTGGATGTCTGTGGGATTAGTTGGAGATGGTCTATTGAGAAGTTCCTCAAAATGTTCTGTCCATCTCTTCATTTGTTCTTGTATATTACTAAGCAATTTTCCATTCTTATCTTTTATGAGGCCATTTGCTTGCTTATATTTCCCTGTTAGCTTCTTTGTGTTGATGTACTTCTTCTTCTTCTTCCGTCCTTAGCCAAAGACCGACCAAGCAGTCAGAGGCCATCACGCCTTGTGGCGTCTTAAGGGCAACAGCAGATTGATTTTCTCTGTTGTAGTTTCCCATCACGCCTAGCGGCGTCTTTAGGGCAACAACAAATAGATCCATCTGCCGTTGTTTCCGTAATCGGTGTGACAAACCAACGGGTGATCAGCCCATTGGGCGTGTTGATGTACAGGTCCCTCATATTTCCTTTGGCTGCAGCTTCTTCTGCTTCCCTTGCCTAATCATCAATATATTTCATCTTGTCTCTTTTGATGTTTCTTCTTACTTCTTTGTTTGCTTCTATGTACACTTCATGAGCCTTGGCTTTGGAGCTTCTGGTTTTGCTTCTGTTTAAATCTGCTTTCTTGTTTTTCCTGTCTTCTATCTTGCTAATGGTTTCTGTGGTTATCCATGCTTTGTGCTAATGTTCTCTTTTTCTCAGTACTTCTTCACATGTCTCGTTCCATATATATTTTGTACTTGTTGCCAGTGGTCTTCCGTATCTGTTTCATCTTCCAGCTGTTGGAGTACTTGGTATTTGTTGGATACTGTGATTTCCTGATTTCTTAGATATCCCACATTATACTGTTGTCTATAGCTATATGCTGTTGTAAATTTCTTGAGTTTTAATTTTGTTTTAGCCAACAGAAGATGGTGGTCTGATACAACATCTGCTCCTCTACATACTTTCACATCATGCAATGATGACCTAAACTTCTTGCTTATGCATATGTGATCAATTTGATTCTCAGTTCTGTGGTCTGGTGATATCCATGTTGCTTTATGTATTCTTTTATGTGGAAATATGCTTCCTGCTATAGCTAGTTGATTTGAAGCACAGAAGTTTGCTAATAGTTCCCCATTCTCGTTCATCATACCTAATCCATGATATCTTCAAAGCCAGTGTTGTCTGTTCCTATTTTTGCATTTAGGTCCCCCATCAAAATTGTGATGTCCTTTCTTTTCTTATTGTCCAAGACACTTTGTAGTCTGGTGTAAAAGTCTTCTTTCACAGATTCTTCTTTATTGTTTGTTGGTGCATAACACTGAATGTTGTTTATATTTACTTTCTTTTTGGCTGATTTAAACCTTGCTGTTATAATTCGGGGTCCCATTGCTTCCCATTCTATAAGTGCCTTCTGTGCTTCCTTGGACAGCATTAGAGCACCCCTTCACTGTGGTGGGCTCTTTCCTCCTCATGTCCTGAGGACAACACCATTTCTCCTGTGATCAATCTCCTCTTCTCTATGCCTTTCCACCGTGTCTCGCAGAGACCCAGGATATCAATCCTGTAATTTTTCATTTCTGCTGCTACCTGTGCAGTTTTCCCTTGTTCACACAGAGTGCGAACATTCCAGGTGCCAATCCTGGAGATTTTCTTAGACGAAAAAAGGTTAGTCGGCAACCCAGACTCCTTTCGGCTTTCTCTAGGTTGCTTCATGCGCCTCCTTTCCAGAGGACCCTTCTTCTGTCTTGGGCGGCTGAGTTGATTTATATTCTTTATTTGACTTGTCCATATTTGTTGAAGTTTTTGTGGTGAAGAGTTTTTTACGGGATGGGGTAACCAGCCCCATGCCCAACCCTCCTTAGTCGCTTTTTACGACATGCCTGGTAGGGTACAGTGTTACTATTCTTTGCTCCCCTTTCGGGCCCCGGTAACACACGGGTGTTGACAAGTAAGTACTGTTGCAAATCTAGCTATACGGTTCGGTAGAAGATTGACCTTTTTGCAAACGCTAGGGATTTCAGTACAAAAAGTGAGAAAGAATAGAAATCCGACATCTAGCAGGCTGTTGATGTATATCAACGAATGCTCCATTTTTCAACAAATGACTTTGTCGAAATTATGTAAGGCTAAGACACTGTATTCACATTGTGAATCAAACTTGAGTCTTTAAGGTAGAAGTATACCCAGAAAAGGTTAAAAAAAATAAAAATCCAACAATTTTCATTTTCATGCTTTAAATCATCGTCAACATGTTCTTGAACTAAAAATAATTCATAGAAGCTTAGAGATACTCTGGTTTGATAGGAATCAGTGTTTTTCTACACACACCCCTTGAGTGATTTGCATAGCAACCAATGTTTATAGTTGGTTACCATGTGAATAATGACCCAACATGAAGGTACGTAATTGTAAAACTGCGAAATTATAATTATACATAGGCAACAGGAAAAAGATATTTATAACTTTTTCACGGGGAATCACTCAATGATTTCTTGTGAATTTTTCAAAAGTGTGTGTCTAGAAAGCTTTGATCGTAAATTTCAACATTTGTTACATGCATAGTGCATTTTCACCAACATCAACTCTATTTATTGCTAGTTTTATACTGATTCTGTATAATAGTAGTTAGCAGAGCTTCTTTTGTTCACAATGAGAAATAAGACAAAGACTGGGAGGCGTGTACACCAACAAACCGTTGCCTGAAAATGAGACACCTATTGTCGATAGTGACGCTATAAAACCTCTGTGCTCCTCAGCAAAGAAAATAAAGGTCATAAAGGTCCAAGAAAGTGAAGGACAAGCTAAAAATGACAACAAAGGAAATGGGTTTATCCTTATGGATGTAAAACTACTGTTTGGGTTTTTATGCGCTAACTTTAGATGTGACAAATGTTATCAGTACTCACTGACCTGTGAGATCGTCGAAGAGACTCGAAATGGCTTTTGTCATGAAATCAGTATCAAGCGCACAAACTGTGGCGAATGGACTGCCAATTTCAATACTTCTGATGTTTTATCTTCAGCTACTCACAAACAAAGAAGTAAACTTGCGAATGGTGGCATTTGTGCGTTCTATTGGGAAAGGCCACAGTGCATTGCAGAATTTTTCGATATACATGAACACAAGTCAACCCATGGCAAAGAAAGCATACAGGAGAACGCTGCACAGGATCTATTCAGCAAGTAAGGACATTGCAATGGAAAGACCCTGAGAGCACTGAAAATGGGATTCATAGACACTGCAGCTGCAGTAGAAGGAGACCTTTATTCAACAGGAGCTCATTAAACTTCATTTTGTGAGTTCTTTTTCTGTTTTTCTTTGTTTTCTCCGAATTGTCTTTTTAGCATAATTGGTGATCTTTGAAACAAGATATCTCTGGATCTGTACATTCAATTGAAATGAAAATTAACACAGTTGGTTATCATATAATCTTACAGATTATGACCTAAAATGGATACAATTGAATTTAAAGTTTTAGTTTTATTACAATCATGCATATGTAATGAGGCACAAATATCAAACATTCCAGAAATATAAATTTTGAAAATTCATTAAAAATTAACCTTTCTGTCAATCTCTGTCATTTTAGTTCATAACGTCACGCTATATATAATGATTCAATTTGCCAAGTTTCAGTCAGATCCTTGTACAAATAAGATAGTTATGATGTTTTAAAAAAGGTGTATAATTTATTCACTACGGTGGCCATATTGGATAGCTAATTTGCATAATTAATGAGGTCATTATGTGGATAAACATTTTAAGTCCATACTAACACTATACCCATGGTTGTTTGATTCTGAAAGGAAAATTTGAGTTTTTTACCCTATCAAGGTATACTACTACCTTAAATCAGCGGCAGAAGGAAATAGAAAAGATAACAACTATATTTTTGTAAAATAACTTTTGTAATGGTCTTAAAACTACGTAATAAGGAAATGATGAAACAGTCACTTCATGCAATGACGACCCTTTTGTTAAATGGAACTGATGTCAGGACTGACCCCTACGTTTCTCGCACATAACACCATCGTTGAGAATCTACATCAAAATGCTTAAATAACGTCAACAACTGCCCCATGCCAGCATTTGTTAAGTTTGTTGATAAATATTAGACAAACATAAAGGTATGTTTTCAGGCGTAAGAAATAAAGAAGTAGAACACTAGACAACAGAAAAACAACAGACGTGAGTGGCTTACCCAGGACTCGAACCCCGGACCTTCCGTGCGACAACACCGCCTAGCTATGCAAGCGAATCACACTATCCTCCCGGCACACATACCTTTATGTTTGTCTAATATTTATTTACTGTTTACAGGTCTCGGGTTTCCCTTCGTTATGTGTTATAAGTTTGTTGAACAGTTGGTTCAACAGTATTTTCCAGAATGTGCTTCGTTGAGCCTGTATTGATTGTGGTTGAACTTTTCAACTGAAATACACAATAATTGTTTATATACGGAAACTAATGAAAAAAAAAAAAAAACCAGTACACAACTTAAGATAAAGAAAATGATTGGTGATAATCCACTTACGATCTCCGTGGCTCTAGGTCGCAGCGATTAGCGCACCTAGTTACCAACGGCTCAAACTGTCGCATCACCTTCACGTTGACAATGGTTCCTGTACAGATCACAGAATAGGACATTCACACAGTGTGAGGTAAAATGCTTGAGAAGATGCTTAATGTTACCAGGGAGACAGAATGAGACAGATGACATCAGGAAAATTGTGGAATTACGTCCTGCATCAAACATGTAGAGAGAAAATAAAGAAGTTTGCCCGTCTGATGAGAATAGAGCCCGACCACAATGCGCTTGCAACAGCAGAAGACTTGAAAAATCAAGAAATCGGAGTGTAGAATATGTGGGCTAGAATTTGTTATGATTACCGAAAGATACAGGCTAAACATGGCGAGAAGGGATGGTGAACAGAGAGGTATTATACCACAGATTCTTAGACTGTATGTCGCGTTCCTTATGTTTCCCTTACTCGAAATTTTAAGCGGCATGTCTGGTTGAATCCCTATAATTAATTTTACTTATCAATTTCGGTACATGGGTCGCCAGCTTCATCAGCTGTGAAACGTGGGTCGTGGTCGTAAACAGGTTGAGAACCACTGTATTACGGTAACTTCAATACATCACCTGTGAGGGTGTATGCTGAAGAAGGAATTATTAAATAAGTCTGACATATGGTAAATGTATGGTGAGCGTCGACTTGCAGAGTGGTTAATGCGCTTGCTTTACGATGCAGTCAGACCTGGTTCGAAACATGAAAACGTCACACCCCGTTTGACACATCTGTAAATGGGTACATGGCTCTGCTCTTGAGTTAGGGAAGACAAAGACAGTGAGGAATGAAACCGGTGGCCCCACCTCATAAAGCCGAGACTTATTTTAGTTGAATGGGGAAAAAAACACACACACACAAATAGTAATACGTCTTACAAGGAGAAAGGACAAGAAAAACCTACGTTGCGGCCACAAGGCCTTCGTCAGGGACAGACAAACAAGAGACAGGAGGGAAAGGAAATGAGAATTAAGTAGAGAACATGAAACTATAAAAATAAGAGAAAAAAAATACTCCCTTATGTCCAGTCACATGCAGCAAGATGGCTGCCACTAAACCGGAAAGCGGAAGTCGATAGTACATTAAAAACAAAAAATAAGAAATAATGAAAACAAGGACTGGAAAACAGAGTGAGAAAAAAAATGGAAGTTTCAAATTTTCCACTCCGCTACGGCAGTATTAGCTATGAGACCATATTTACCTTTTTATGTATGAGGAGTCAATAGTGTCAATGATGAGTCAATAGGGTCAATGAGGAGTCAATAGGTTCAATGAGTGGTCAATAGGGTCAATGAAGAGTCAATAGGGTCAATGAGGAGTCAGT
Source organism: Oreohelix idahoensis (assembly GCA_024509875.1). Classification (NCBI taxonomy): domain Eukaryota; kingdom Metazoa; phylum Mollusca; class Gastropoda; order Stylommatophora; family Oreohelicidae; genus Oreohelix; species Oreohelix idahoensis. Next base: position 129,999 of record JAMPIV010008631.1, read on the forward strand.
AGGGTCAATGAGGAGTCAATACGGTCAATGAGGAGTCAATAGTGTCAATGAGGAGTCAATAGGGTCAATGATGGTCAATGAGGAGTCAATAGGGTCAATGAGGAGACAATAGGGTCAATGAGGAGTCAATAGGGTCAATGAGGAGTCAATACGCTCAATGAGGAGTCAATAGGGTCAATGAGGAGTCAATAGTGTCAATGAGGGGTCAATAGTGTCAATGAGGGGTCAATAGTGTCAATGAAACATAGAAGATAAGGAAGCCAAAATGATAAGTAGAAAGTTCATAGATCAACTAACTAAACAAAGTCTGGCCGTCTACACTGATGGATCCAAGGGTGATAGTGGGCAACTAGGTGCTGGAGTTGTAATACCACAATAGGGAATAAAAAAGAGCTACAGTGTAACGGAAGGAACATCGATTTTTACCGCAGAGATGGTAGCAATTCTTAAAAGTCTAGAAATAATCGAAGATAACCCACCAGAAGCTGTTACGATATTTACAGACTCACTATCATCACTACAAGCACTAGAACACCCAGGTAAATGTAGCCGGCCAGACATAAAGGAAGAAATTCTAGCAATTAATACATCACTAGGGAACAGAGGATATAGTGTGAGGCTAGTGTGGGTTCCAGCACACATAGGTATTGCTGGCAACGAGTTGGCAGACCAGAACGCCAAGAATGGAAGAACAAGTAACAACAATATGAAAGCAGGACTGGGAAGGTCGGAGATCAAGAGCCAAGTGAAGGAAACTATAAACGAAGAATGGAAGACAACATGGAAGGAAAGTAGAAAAGGCAGACACGCGTTCAAACTGCTGAATGAACCAACGAGGACGTGCCAGGTCAAAGAAGAATTAAAGATACCTTCGAACAAAAAACTGTGGCGTCTCCGTCTCGGTGCAGCATACTTTATGATAGAAGAACCACACTGCCAAGAATGCCAGGAAGAGAATGACATAGACCACTACCTGATCCACTGTAAAAAGTATGACCAACAAAGACTTGAATTAAAAACTTAGTATAGAAATCACAATATAGACTTAACAGGTGATAAGGTTTTAAGTATAGATGCCCCAAGAGATGCCCAATCAATACTTAAAAGATATATACATAAAACAAAGGAAAACATATAAGGTTAGTACTTTTCAGGAAAAACATCCAACTAAATAAAAATTAAACAGCAAGAACTAACAAAGCATTAACAAAAAACTAACTACTCATAGGACAAGGAAAGACAACGAGGTATAGAAAAAAATAGGGCAACAACTCAAAAAGAACAAATGCCAATACAAATTAAAACCAAGTGTAAAGGACAATAGTTATCTATAAACAACACAAAAGAGAAAATAAAATGGACAAATACTAATATAAATAAAAATCAGCAACCGCAAAAGACAATAGATATTTAAATTGAATACAAAATTAGAAAATAAAATGACACTAAATACCCCAATTATAACCAACTTTCAGGTTGAACAGGGTAGACCAAGATGGAATGAGAAGAGGCAAGAATGGAAAGATGATAAGAGCCCGCTCTCCACCCATCAACGCATCACAACAACAACAATTCAGTTTATCAGTCGCTCAGAAACATTTGGATAATCTAGCTCGCCATTCTAGAGCCATTGTAAAAAGTGGATTATTAGATTTTCGTGGAGATTGTTTCATATTTCTGATTGTGGTAATATTTTAAGTTGTGCTTAAGTTTAAAATGTGTTAACAGTTTTACTATTTGTTTCACTGCTATTCCCTAGCGTTAAAACTAGAGAAATAGGAACGCGCAGATATTCTCTTACCAGTGGTTCAGTAATGTAAAAGCCATCAACCATTGTTCGCGGACTTAAGTATAATGTTAAAAGTGCCAGAATAATACGCGTTTTATATTTCTTTGTGTGTAAATTGTTTAATGACTAGTATATATCACGTGTTAAAAACGATAGACGTCAACCACCAAATAGCTAGTAATGACCAGCGATATGTGTTAAAGCCTCTTCATACTCCTTATGGACGATGTCATCAAGGCATGTAAGGAGAGAACAAGAAAGTATTCAGTGGGGTACTGGAAGATGAGACAGGTCTATATTTCGGAGCTGGCATTTGCTGATGATGTTGCCCTGATTGCTAAATCAGAGGCACATCTCCAATCCAACCTGCAAGTCTGGAAGGAAGAGCTGGAGAAGAGAGGGATGGTCATAAGCAGCTCTAAAACAAAATCCATGGTGATATCACGAGAAGAAAGAAAACATCAGATTAAGTTGGGAGAACAGGTCCTGGAGCAGGTCGACCACTTTAGATATCTCGGAGCTATTATAGACCGAAAGGGAGGCATCAAAGAAGAGTTGGCCACTCGAAAAGCAGCGGCTGGGAGACTTTTTCAGGCCATAAATCGTGGATTCCTCAGCAAGAAAGAGGTTGGTAAGAAAACGAAGATGGCTGTATACCGCTCCACCTATGTCCCAGTCTTGACATATGGATGCGAGTCGTGGGCAATGACTACAACCCACAAAAGCCAGATCCAAACCTCAGAAATGAGGTATCTGAGGAAAGTGGTTGAAGTAACAAGAAGAGACATGGTCCGCAACCAGACGATCCGTCAAGGCCTAAAATCCCATCCGCTGCAGACCCAAATAGAACAGTCCCAACTAAGATGTTTGGCCATGTCTGCAGAATGGGAGAAGATCGGCTACCACGACAAGCATGGGAAACAAAGAGCCAGGGATCCAGACCTCCAGGACGACCCAGAGTCCGCTGGGAGGACAACATTAGACAATCTTTGAAGGACCGAGGACTAGAATGGAACCAGGCCAGGAAGAAGACAGCTGATAGAATGGTCTGGCGCTCTCTCTTCCAAACCTCTACACCTCACGGTAGAAGGGGAACGACTAAGTAAGTAAGAAATGTGTTAAAGGAGTCCTAAATAAATTAACCCTAATATTGTGTGCTCAGTGTTTACTGGAACGGGGAGGCGCATACCTGACACCCAAATAGTATCCGCTGAAGCGAAGCGCGATAAGTTAGACTAAGATACCGTGTGCCTTTTAATTTAATTATAGGATCCGAGATCACATTTTACGCGTGATAGCATAGTATTGTCCTTTTGGGTTAAATGTTTGTTTTCTTCTTAATTTAGGCTTGATCAAAAACCAGTGAACCAGCGGCCTAATCATACCAGAAACAATCTTATTTAATATTCGGGTCTTCGATGTTTTGACCCTGTGCGGTCCTCTTTCTTCATATATGAGAGAGATTACAACATGAACAATAAAATTAAACATAAAGGGACTTACAAATTACCCAGTTTTTTTCTATCCAATTTTATCAGCCCGCTGCAGCAGAAATATATAACATTTTACTCGACTTATGGCAGTAGTTTTTTTCAATTGGATTGTACCAGGAGAATTCACTGTTTTCATAACCGGCGCTCAACTCAGAGAAAAGCCGATGGGAGTTATCATTTCCAGTTTACATAACGTAACATTTGTCTCAGCAACCATAGGCTAGACAGTACCGGAACTAATTTTTTCTTTCTATGACTGTGACCGTCCCGAATACGTCTTACTCCAATTACTATATGCAGTGATACATGACTCATCCAGGGAAACAATTAACGCACCAATTTTGGCGATTACCTTGACATTATTATTAAGAACCAAGGCTAGTCTGGGGCCAGATTTGGCAACCAACCCGACAACATAAGGTCATACTTTTGATAGTGTTTTTCCAAGAGATACCTATAACAACTATTGGGTGAGCAAGTATGTTTGTGGCCACAGAATGACAGGTTGAAAGAATAGAGAGAGAGAGAGAAAAATATTTTCACATGTTACCATCAGTATAATAACTTCTTTATTTTATCTCACTAACCTGAGTATTTACGGGACAGCTTAACTATGAAATTGTTCTTTTTCTTTACTGACTATCCCAGACCCTAATGCGAACCTTTGACCTTTTGGGGTTATTAACTTCTTTGGGATCTTTTCTTCACAAGAGGAGAGGGCATTGTTTTTTTTTTTCCTTAACCAGCAGCACTTGGGCTGTCAGCCCTTCGGCCCAATGACATGTCATTGCGAGGCTGGGGAACCTGAGGACTTTCCTTCCAACCCGGTCAGGAGCTTCGCTCCTTCCCATCCACAGAGGGTTTATCACAGGAGCCGTTCAGGCTATTCAGTCAAATTTCCGGCCGTAAACATTTCTTCAAACGCCGACGCCCGGGTTTGAACCATGAACACCTGGTCGCCAGTACAACGCCGAAGCCATTACACCAGCGCGGCTCCCGAGGGCATTGTTATGGGGTTATTTTCCCATGTCTGTAATATAAATTATTTATATATATGTTCGATGTTGTGAAGTTTTTTAATTGATAAAACACTTAAACAAAAACTTAATTTAATTGTGTTGGTCAAACCCCTACCCATATCTGTTATCCATAGTTTGTTTTCACGTTTGTGCGTATTTGCCACAGAACTGTGTGTATGTGGGTGCAGTGTAACTTGTATTTGATATAAGGAGAGAAAGTTCGTCTGATTAAATACATAGTCGTATAGATAGGCTGGATTAGAGAAACTACTCACTCCAGAGACTGATCTTCCTCTTACACTATCACCCCCTCGTGAAAAAAACTATTTCTTACACCTTTATTCTCACATAGTTACCACTATCACAGCTGCTCAGACAGGACCATAAATATCTCATACCTATCTTGTAAAAAAATTACGACAATATGTATGTCGTAGGGAAAAAAAATCATATTGAACAGTTGCTTTTAGAGTAAAATAGAACGATGTTAATATTTTTCACAAAAAAAGTTGTTTTCACACTAAAGAAAATTAGAGAAAGTAAAAGAGAAATTGAGATTTACAGGGGAAGGGGAAAAAAAGATAACCATTTAACTATCAAAAGGTGCACGGTAATAGAAAAATCAAAGGCGATGACAACGCGAAGGACGGAATGAAAATAAATAAGAAAAAGAGAAACATACAGATCCCCAAGAAAAGCTAACTGGCAATTTTGTTTATTAAAGGAGAGAGGAAAACAAACGAACAGACAAACCAAACAGAAAGAAAGAAAAAGTCAGCAAATTTAAAAGAAGCACATCTGTGTAAATGAAGTTGAAAAAGTTAAAACAAAAAATCCTACAGTTCAATGTTGATAAAAAGATTATAGAACGTTCTAGTTCCCATGTAGTGTCAGACTGGTATGGTGTTTATTTTCCCATCTTAATAACAGTTTTGAGTCTCTTTGCAAATATGAGATCGGCAGAAAGCTAATGCCGTGTAAGCCAGGCTGGAATACGCCGGGAAAATAAATCCCCCCCCCCCCCCCCCCTTCCCCATTCCAATGATCCCACAATGTCAAGGCTAGTTGACGTCATGCAAATGTGCACACAAGATCAGCAGACGTGGTGGCTTTTGATTCAAATTGCGAGACGCCTGGGATTCTTCTTGGTCGTCCTTCGCTTTCATATAACCACTTCAGTTTCTCTCATAAAATTGGCGGTCCGTCTCAGGGTTCCCTGCCGCCGTATATGTTTCTCCTTGTAAGGGAGTTTTGAAGTCCATGCTACCAACCTTCTTTTCTGGTGAAGTCGACTTTCTTGGGGACATCTTGTTTTGTTTGATTGTCTTCCTCATATTGACACATGTCTGTCCGATTTTCAATTTGTTGAACAACTGGTATTTTGAGTCTGCATCGGCCAGTGCTCAGTCTAAAAGCCAGGGATGTGGAGTAGGCCAAAAAATTATCCGACTCCTGAAATATTAGAAGTCCGACTCCGACTACAGTTTTTTACTGTTCAATCAATCAATCAATACCCTTTAGCTCCCCAAGGAGCATAGGCCTTCAACAAACACATGCCAAGTCTTCCTGTCCTGTGCCATCCGCTCAAGTTCTTTCCATGTTTTCCTCATCATTTTCACCTCTGTTTCCAGTTCTCTTCTCCATGTGTTTTTTTTTTGGTCTACCTCTGCCTCTCTTTCCCTGTGGATTCCAGAACAAGGACTGCCTTGTAACGTCATTTCTGCTGCTACCTGTGCAGTTTTCCCTTGTTCACACAGAGTGCGAACATTCCAGGTGCAAATCCTGGAGATTTTCCTAGACGAAAAAAGGTTAGTCGGCAACCCAGACTCCTTTCGGCTTTCTCTAGGTTGCTTCATGCGCCTTCTGTCCAGAGGACCTTCTTCTATCTTGGGCGGCTGAGTTGATGTATATTCTTTTTTTGACTTGTCCATGTTTGTTGAAGTTTTTGTGGTAAAAAGTTTTTTACGGGATGGGGTAACCAGCCCCATGCCCAACCCTCCTTAGTCGCTTTTTACGACATGCCTGATAGGGTACAGTGTTGCTCCCCTTTCGGGCCCCGGTAACACACAGGTGTTACTTTTACTGTTCATATGGCATAAAATTCAGAGTCGGTGTCCGAACATTTTTTTACCGACTCCGCTTAAAAAGACCGACTCCACGACTCCGCAGTCCTGCTAAAAACTATCATTTGATTTCTTCTTGGTAAGGAGTACAGTGCTTCAGTTTTATCTGGCTACATGCCCTACAAGAAGGGGGGACTAGTAGGGCCATTTTGCCCAGGCCTCACCTGACAGAAGGGCCTCACCTCAGCCAAGGTTGCATGATGAACACACTTTGTACCCCTCTTCCCAAATACTGAGGTGGCCTCACAATGTGAAATGGCCCGAACCTCAGTTGAGCTCTACGAGGGCCTGTCTGACTGGGTAGTCTTACGTAATTTTTTTTTTTTTTTTTTTTTATGTTAATTTATTTTCAATGACTAACTAATTTTGACGAAGATCATTAATCATGAACTCGTGTGTCCTGTTGGGCGATCTTTAAGACAACTGAAATAGCGTAACAGACGCATCTATATAACTGTAACTCATAACTACGACTGCCAGTTAAAGGTTTTATGCTCCTTGGGGAGCTGTTGGATTATTATTATTTTTATTATTATCATTATTATTTTAAAGTCCTACAGCTCAGAATGTATTGAAATTATCAAAAAGATCCTTGATAACCGTTTCAAAATGCAGTCATAAGCCTTTAATTCAGATTTGGCGTTCGTTAACTCAAAAATATCATGCAAAAGCCTCAGTGCACTGAAATATGGCATTAAAATCCAATGAGGCAACAAGTAACACAGTACCGCAAAACTGTGTTCTCTGCATAACTAAAATCGTTGTGGGTTAAACCTCTACTGCATAACCGAAATCCTGCAAGTGTTAATGAAAATAGCACTTCACTGTCGCTCTTCCTCCATAACATCTTTGGCCGGGCAGCGAAGAAGTGTTCTTTCGATGCTGGACCCAAGTATAGTGGTCTCTAACACTTCACTACCTTACGGCAGTTTTTGCTGTGGGACTACCTTGACCTGTGTATATCCTGCCCGTGAATTCTCCCATGGGAACTCTCTTCCATGTGTTTATTGGTCTTTCCCTTTTTCATTGTTCCTATGTGTGTTCCAACGGAATGCCTGAAGAGCTAGTTATCCTAGAATCTAGAAGTTTCTATTTCCAGTCCATTGCCACACGCCTTTTTAAAACATTTTTTTTTTTGACTGGCTTTTAAAACTCTGTGCTAAATGTTCTATTTCTCTCCGTTTTTTCCCTCTTTCCTGCTGTTAAATATTTTGTATTCTTCTTAAAAAGAACTTAAGAATGTTTTTATTTTGATGTTGTTTAGCCTTTTTTCGTTTTTCGCATTTATGCTCCTCACATCAAAACAACACAATAACTTATGGAGTTATACCAATACCCTTTATGTTTGTTTTGTTTTGTTTTATTTTCTTTGTTTCCTTTTGGAGTCTTATAAAGTGATGTTATTATTTTAGGTTTTGTTCTATGAATAATATTTTGATTTCTCAATAGTTCACCGCAAGTTTTTTGTCAAAAAAATGACTAGCCCCGTGAGAAAACGAAGAACAAATTGTAAAGATGCCAATGTCATAAAATTAACCATGATACAACGTTAAAATATCTCCAATGATACAACGTAGGGATAAAAACTAATGCGTAAGCTACTAGAATACATGATCGCCCACGCCGCGGGTTATCACCCGCCATGGAAATTAAATTGTTAAACGTGAAGGCAAAACATTACCCTTGGAACGGGATGAGAACGGAGATCAAAAGGAAAAATCTGACTGAACGCGTGCTTGAAACTAGCAAGGCTAAAAGACGCAATTGGTGGGGAAAGGAGGAAAATTCACGTCCCCAAGTTGACACAAGGTAAAGAAATCGACAAAAGGGACCTTAGCTATTATACGCAACAGTCATTTCTTGGACGCTTTTGCGATAACTTAGTCCGTTTATTTGAATTCAGCGGCAAACGCAGTATAGAAGATGCTAGAAATATTTCGAAAAACCAACTAACCTTGAAAAGTAACTTTTTCTTAATAATAATGTTAGGAATATAAAACCTAGCTGGCCGGATGGCCCATCTTGAGCAGTGAAATAATATGCTTTCATTTATACAGACGGATAGATAATAAGAAAGATATTGACAAAAGACTGTGTTGTTCATATCAGCGAGCGACTACATTGAAACAAAAAATGCCCCTAATTTTCAAAAACTGTAGCCTTGAGACTCAAGTGCTAAAATCTAGTTGGAATGAAAGAGAGGGGATGGGATGGTGAATTGTGGCTAAAAATAACTTTAAAGGCAAAATTGTGTAGGGGAAGGCGGAGTTGGTTCAAAAAACAAGTGTGTTTTTTTGTGAAACGCAAGTAGAGACAGACGGACCAACAGACAATAATGCATACTTGACTGAGGTATGACTGAAATGACTTTTTGGTAGGGGGTTTGAATTTGAAAAGGAAAAAAGGCGGTGATTGGCCATAGATGAATATATTATCGGCGCTCAGACGCGCATTTTTGCGATTCGTCATAAGTTGTCCTAGTAGACACAGTGAATTATTTAGTGGTGTAATTCCCAGAAGCTAATTGAAATATTTAGAGGGACGCCATACTAAAGCCAGCAGCTCAGCTGAGTTTTGCTAGCAATTAACTGTGTTCTATATTCATAATTCTGGTAAGACTGAAAGTATTTCTTTGTATATTTTAATATTTGTTTAATGTTTCGAGTGATTTGATACTGCCATATCAAAATCTATCCCTTACAACAAGTAAGGATTCGCTCTAGACCCCCCGCCCCAGTTCAGAGTCTAGAGACAAATAAAATACATAAACTCCAGCAAGGATTATGAAAGACTGGTCAAGTGTTGAGATCAGTGGAACATATCACCTATCCTATTCTATGGCAGGAAGCTAATGAACATATTTCAGAATATGTAGTCTGGGAAAACTTATCCTATGTGAAACCAACTTGGTAAGATGTGTTGTATGGTCAAAGAGATCTGACCCGTCTATGTGGTGTTGTTGTTGTGTGTAGTGTTGTGTCCAGAAATGGTTTAGAGGATGGAATTCTGACACATGACCAATACTTTATTGCAGAACTGTGAGTTTTTATTTGGCACCAATGTGGTGTCAAATGAGGTATTGAATATTACAAGAGTGGACCCGTGCAGTTTATATTTTGGCAGAGCAGCCTGATATTGCCCCCAAGCACGGAGAGGTGGGGCCACCTGATTCCAGCACCAGAATACTCATTCAAGATACGTGAGCGTCTGGACTGCTGAATACTCACCAACTTAATTTCTAACACACCAATTATAATACCCTCAATAAATGGACAATGTGTAGTCGCCATAGACAGGGAGTGATGAGGCCACCCCAACAGCACATCCATTTAACGTTCTCCCAGAAAAATTACAGCTATAAACAGTAGTAATATTAACTAGTATTGTAAAATCCATATGTACACTCCTTTCATTTATTATGCCATATATTCATGCATTTCATTAATAATTGCAAAACCTTTCATATGTTCTGACCAAAAAAAAAACCTTGGTTCAGAACAAATAAACTTAAAGAAAATTTATTATCAAAAATTTTACACAGCTTGAGTTAGTTCAGTGTGTCATAACATTTTATTAATATTATTAGACTTATTAAATATCTGTGACCTCATGCATCACATTAAGTAATATCACAATCATACAATACCATCAATCCACTACAGCCAACATGTTTATAATGCAGATAACTATGAATCTGTGGTGGAATATTACAGAACGAACGTGTTTACTATTAGGGAGGTGGTTTTTGTTGGCATTACAACACTTGGCTATGTAAAATAGTAAAGATAGTCCCATAGCAGAAACTAGTGGGAGTGAAGTGTTAGAGACATCGCCATACTAGGTTCAGTTGTTTTATAAGGTAGGGTGACCCGTCTCCTTCATCGCAGCCTTTTACGTCCCGAACTCACGTGCAAAGTGAGGTACCCAATGTGTACGTGGAAATGTAAATACATCCTCAGAAATCCGACCACCTGGCTTACTCAATTAGTGTTTTAACGTTGCTACGAAAAAACCACGCAATTTCGTTGTTTGTCTAACTCATAATTTGTAGCCACGTCTATTTTTCCTGTCTTTCTTGCGCTAACGAGTTGGTTACCTACTTTCACAACATGCCTAGTAAAACAGGAAAGCGAATCACGTTTGCTTACCCGAGTTCTCCCTCTAGCTGATTTGCCAATTAACGGCAATTAGACAGACGAGCGTAGAAAAAAAAACGGTTTGTTTGTTTGAAGAATCAAGGGCTATAATATTATTCCCGTACCTTTGATGTTTACATTTTCAGGGGACTTAAGTATTTGATACGGCAGGGGAAGACAATCTAAGACGGCCCGTTCGTACGGCTCACGTCGTGTGATGTTCGTCGGCAAACGCCAGTAGAGCGAATAGCAAAACCTTTCATCGCGGGAAACTTAGATTTCTGAATTCCCCGCAACCCAGAAGGTGGGAAGTATCGCATCCATTGGAGATAATTACACAAAATCTGTATATACTGTATTCTGCCTTCTCTCCTAGTCAGTTATCAGTCTCTCAGAAAATTTTGGATAAATCTAATCACGCCATACTAGGAACCATTTTATTCGCTAAATGTGTTAAATTGTCCCGTGGGGATTTAAATTTCTGATTGTGGTAATAATTTAAGTTGTGCTTAAGTATTAAATGTGTTAAAAGTTTTACCATTTTTTTCACTGCTATTCCCGAGCGTTAAGACTAGCGAAATAGTAAACACGCAGATATTCTCTTACCAGTGGTTCAGTAATGTAAAATCCATCAACCATTTTTTTTTGCTGACTTAAGTATAATGTTAAGAGTGACTGATAAAGTGACAGAGTAGTATGCGCATTATATTTCTGTGTGTGTAAATTTTTTAAATGACTAGTGTTTGTATCATGTGCTCAAAACGATAGACGCCAACAATCAACTAGCTAGTAATGACAGGCGATATTTGTTAAGGACGTAGTCATAATTAAATTATAACTGACATCGTGCGCTGAGTGTTTTACCGGGTCGGATGGGGGGACGGCTGCATGCCTAAAACCCAAATCCGTACTTGCTAAGCGAAGCGCGATAGTATAAGCTTAAAATACCGTGTGCCTTTTAATTTAATTAGAGGATGGAGAGGATAAGAGATCACACTTTACGCGTGATAGCATAGGATTGTCATTTTGGTTAAATGTTTTGTTTTCTTCCCAATATAGGCTTGGTCAAAACCAGCGGCCAGCGTGTTTTCTCTAATTGTGGGCCCTTTTCTCAGTTACTGAAGGCATATTAACTGTAACTTGAGCTAACTGGACTTACAAATATCCAGATTGTTTTATTCAATTTATCAGCCAGCTGCGGCAATAAACATAACATTTTTCCCGACTACTGACAGTCGTTTCCCCAAGTGAATTTTATCCAGGAGATAACGCTGTTTCATAATCGGCACTCATCCCAGAAAAAGTCGAGAGGATTTATCATCATCAGTTTTTTTTTATAACGTAACAGTCGTAGCACCTAGAGGCTAGACAATACAGGAACTATTTTTCTCTTTTTTGTAACTGTGAACGTCCCGAGAACGTCTTGCTTCAATAACTATATGCGGTGATACAGGACTCATCCAGGAAAAAATTAACTCACCCATTTTGGCGACTACCTTGAAATTATTATTAAATACCAAGGCTGGTCTGGGGCCATATTTGGGCAACCCACCTGACACTATAGGTTCATACTATTGTTATTGTTTTTTCAATGGATACCTACACCAAGTATTGGGTAAGCAAGTGTGTTTGTGGCCACAGAATCACAGAGTGAAAGAGAAAAATATTTTCCTTTGTTACAATCATTGTACCCACTTCTTTTTTTGTTTGTTCGCTAACCTGATTATTTTACTGGATAGCTTAAGTAGAAACTTTGTTCTTTACTATACTGTTTGTTCTATACCCTAGTGTTAATCTTTGACCTTTTGGGGTTATTAGTTTCTTGTGGGATCTTTTCTCAACAGAGGGGAGGGCACTCATGGGGTTATTTTCCTGTGTCTGTAAACACGAATATATTGATTTGTAGATGTTTGATGTTGTAAAGTTTAAGTGATAATAAACTAAGCAAAACCTTAATTTAGCGTGTTGGTCAGACCCATATCCATTTACCATAGTTTTTCACGTTTTGTGTGTCTTGTTGTCACATAACTGTGTGTGTGTGTAGATAACTTATAATTAACATTATAGGGAAGTGTGACAGATCGTCTTCTTCTAAAGATAGTCGTATAGATAGGCTGGACTAGAGAAACCACTCATTCCAGAGACGGATCTTCACCTTAATCTATTTCACTCGTGGAATCTATTCTAACACCGTTCTTTCTGCTCTACTCAGACGGGACCAAATAAATTTCTATACCTATCTAAAAAAAAAGTACGACACCCATTTACAGCTGACGATACCATGAATCGAACCCGGCACTTTTGCCGTGAGACATCAACGCACTAACCACTCTGCCAATCGGACGCTCCATCGATATGTACGTTATAAAAACAAGCAGAAAAACTTCTTCATTTTTCGCCCTCAGATAACCACATGTATTTCTCCCATAACGTTGACGATGTATCTGAGATTCTTTCATCGCCATACAGTTATTTCATCAACTGGGTTGGTGCAGGCCATGCTTTCAATCTGCTCTGCTCATGGAGTCGACATTCTTGGAAAACAACTAAGTGATAAACATGAACATTAAATAAACAACATGATAAAACCCGTAGAAATGCGTTGTATACGCAAGATGGCTGCGACAAGTGCGCGAGTATACAGTAAACACGAAGTACGGAAACGAACGAGAAAAAAACCGAAAAAACTAATATTGGGGGCGGAACGGAGGGGACATGGCCAATGAGGGGAGTGTTCCTATAGAGTTTCACTGCATGCAGGAGGATCGCTTTATGGATCCAGTGATAGCCAGGGTGAGTTGAGAAGTGGCTCTGTGCAGGACGTGACAATTCCTTGGGAGAGCCCAGAACCAGAGCACAGTATTCTAGCTCTGCATAGTTGGAGAACCCCCTTGGATGGCGGGGAATGCACAGTATACCACGCGCTTCTACCTCCAAGCTTGAAGCCAGATGCGATGATCCTTTAAATGCAAAGCCAAGCTGGAGAAACTACAGCTCATGACTTCAAATCACTACGTTTCGGAATGGCAGAAAAGCAACAAGAAAAGCCTAGATCTAAAGTGTATATAATACCAAGGAGTCTTCAACTTGGTATTGTCTGCACAAGAGCGAGAACCTCTGCAGCTCTAGTTAATTAAACAACAACAACAAACCGAAATTGCAGTACTGTACGTTTACTTATGCATTTCCATTTGGGAGTCGGAGTGGCTAAGAGGTATGGCGTCCGCCTCTAAGTCTTAAGGTACCGGGTTCGGTTCCCAGTAGAGGAAACATATTTGATGGAGATTTTGTTTCAGAACCAGTGGGTCCTAATGATGATCTCATGGGTAGTGAGATCGCATGCTTAGCCTTCTTGGAAAAGAGCGCAAAAATAGGAAGTCCCGTGTGCAAGTTGCGTACGTTAAAAATCCCTCGGCAGTTGAAAATCGTAAAGAATAGGCCGAAGACAAAATTTACAAATTAGGAAAACCTACCCACCACGAAAATATTTATAGAATGTGTGATTCCTGATGGTTTCGCCATGTCTGCAGAATGGGAGAAGATCGGATACCACGACAAGCATGGGAAACAAAGAGCCAAGGATCCAGACCCCGAGGACGACCCAGAGTCCGCTGGGAGGACAACATTAGACAATATTTGAAGGACCGAGGACTAGAATGGAACCAGGCCAGGAGGAAGACAGCCGATAGGATAGTCTGGCGCTCTCTCTTCCAAACCTCTACACCTCACGGTAGAAGGGGAACGACTAAGTAAGTAAGTAAGTGATTACTGTATACACACATTGGGATCCTCGCCGGGGCTACGGAGTTCGCGCACTGTGCTGAGATCATCTTTGTGTGATCTAAGGCAGATGATAGGAGCACTGATGGAGTTGTCCATGTGCAATGAATATGGTCCTTAAAACCAAAACCAAAAAACTTAGTTTCCGTTACCAAAAACTTGCACATCCATATAAAAGGCGTATGTTTATTTCAAACCGGTTAACTCTACAGAGTTGATGGGTGTCACGTAGGTCTTTATGTCATTAAATTACCTACATCTTCTTCCTATTCTCTCACCCTAATCCTTTCATTTATATTCTTTCCATACTTGTTTTTCCTGTATTTTTCGCATCACTCGGTTGCGAAAAATATTTTCTTCAGTATTTTTAAACTTTACCTGTTTTTTTCTCAAAACTGAGAATCGCGCTAGGACGATATTACGTAGATGTCAGGGCTGCAGGGCGTCAGAAGGCGTGACAAGTCGGTTCGCTGAACATAGGACGTAGACAATAGTCTACATTCTCACCGAGCGCGCGAGTTTCTTCTCGGCATAAGTCCCGGTGAGGTGTGATACTTTACATCTGCACCGGTCAGTATTCAGACATTTGTCTGAAAAATCCCCAAACTGACACGGCGCTCACTGTGGGCCATGGTCAGCTGTAGTGTGAAAACTGCCCTGCATTGGAGACAGGTTGTCTGAGATTTGAAACTGACACGCGTACATCTTGGTCAGTGGTGGCAGTTACGACATGTTAGGTGTGAAACGTATCGTTTAAGCCGGAAAGGGGAGAGCATTTCGTTCTACGAAATAATAGTTCATCCTTTGTCTGGTTTAAAATATTAACCCACGTTTGAAACTATTTCATTTCACTCAGTAACTTTGCAGTTAGACTAGAACAACCTTCGTTCGATTTCTAAATAATCTCTGTAAATAGAGATGGCCTTAGTTTGGTCGAAGTGGTTTAACGTTCTTAGTAATTCTGTGGTTGAGGTATATTAATATTATATATAATAGATATCTAGTTTTGTGAAGTGATTTAGTGTTAAATCGCCGATTCCATTTTAAACTAGTTCTGTGTGCAGAGTGAATATTTTGATAGTTTGTTATTTCTTAAATCGTCGAGTTGCAGTGGAAATACAAAATAAATTATATTTTTAGCTTACTAAACAAGTAGCTGAAATAAGTTTAATTTAACTGTTAAATACTCAGTCGAAACTGTTTTAATAACAAACTTATAAATGCTAGATGCTACATCAGTGAATAGTGACGGAATACGAAGATATTCCTAAATTCCTGATGATTGATTTTATATAACTTACTTTATGGGAAGTTTTAATTATAAGTCAAGCGGTCGGCTTGCTATTTAAAATGTAAGTTATATTGAGTACATATATGTAAATTATTTGATATGTGTTCTTTCTTTTATATAGTGAAACGGTGGTACCCAACTTGCCAGCGTTTAGTAACCTGAGAGACATATTTGTGAGAAGCATAGACATTTCCTATCTTTAACCACGTGGGTTTCTTTGTTTCAAGTAACACTGGATCTGACAGTGCATATGCCATCAGAGAGAGACAGTAATAACAATCCCACTAACGGTTTCTAAAGACTAGAAATATATATTGGGCTTTTGAGCCAGTTCAAATTGCTCCACAAATTTAAATGTACATGCTGCCTGGCGGCGAGAATATTACAAGAAACATTAAACCATCCCGACAGAGATTGTGACTAGTATTGTGGTGACAAAATATAGTACCTTCCTGAAAGTAGACACCGATCCGACATTCCTTAAATTCTAGAAACCAAAGCTAATGACATTGTGCTCTGCTAACTTTCGTGCCTGGACAATATTTTATGTGACTTAATCAGACATTCGAAAAATTAGAACACCCAAGGAATCGTTCCCTGAGAGTTTAGTACGTCTTTTGGAACTGGGGATTTCTTGGTCAAGGACTGCATTTTCGGGTCTGTGTGAAGGTCCTAGAATTGAGTATGTTCCCAGAGGCAGCGAGCAAAGTTGTGAGTATAACTGCATGGCCATGGCTGGATGAATGAGAGTACACAGGTCTGAGTGTTATTTTACCGATGTATTATCGTCCCACATTTACTGTCTTAATTCTTTTTGTTTAACCTGCAGAATTTGTTACTATTTGCTAGAGTTTCTTTACTTCTTAGGTTAAATCAGATTTATCAAACTCTGTGCATACATTTACGAGAAAAGAAGAAAAACTCTTAGCCTAAACCCTACGTATCTATAACTCTTTGGGCCATCATCTGTTCTCTTAACGGGGCTGTGGGCTAAACCTAGAGCTAAGATCATAACTGGGATATCATCCTTGTAGCATTTTCTTGAATTGTATGACTATTTGTATATGTTTTTTTTTCCTTGATGTATTTTTGGTGTTGTGAGAAGATTTTTTTTTGATGATAATAATAAAAATCTCTCTCTTGAACTAAATCAGTGCGTTGGTCAGCTCGTTCAAATACATATAAATTCATTGTGATAGATTCCCACGTCTGTGTGTTTACCTGTCGTCACGTGTATGTGCGTGCCCGTGAGTAGATAGAGATATATTAATATATATATATCTATGTGTAGACTGTCTGACGCCTTTAAAAGCGGTCGTAGAAGATAGGTGTCTGACGCCTCGATTCTAAAAGCGGTCGTAGAAGATACGTGTGAGAGAGAGTGGGATTTCTCACCAGCTCTCACGACTCATTCCAACCTATTCTCAAAGGGACAAGCTAGTCTTTCTATCTTTATACGACAACATTCTAATCATTATCTCAAACGTGTGGGAAATTCTATTATTTTTTTTTAATCTTCCGGATTTATGGCAGCTCCATTTATTATTTTCACGTACTGTATTTGATCAATTGCTGCTATCTTGTTTTCAAGCTACAAACTTTCATAAATGGGTGCTTGCGAAGAGTAGGAGGGTTAAAATGGTATGCCAAGGTCACCAATGTGAAATTGGTGAACCAGACAAGTGTCAGTAGGACAAGAGATGTGAAGAAGATTCTGGAGATGGATAGGACACATATTGAAGAAACCTGTTGATAGCATTACCAGGCAATCCTGGAACTCCCAGAGTAAGAGAGGTCGAGAAAGACCAAGGAACACCTGCGGAAGAGACAGGTATAAAGAGGATGCAGAATGACCTTGAGCTGATGACATGGGACAGGAAGACTTGGTATGCTTGTTGAAGGCCTATGCTCCTGTGGGAGCTGAAGGATGATGAATGAACTAATATCTCAGACCTAAGGGTCTTTTGTGTTTGGATATGCGCCCTAATATAACCGACTAGGTTGAACGGGACGCGCCTCGCCAAAACGAGGCAAAACTTTATTTTTTTTTTAAATGACTGAACTCCTCCGTTTTGGGTGTTCTGTTTCAACTTTGTGCTCTTCCTTATTTCCACTTTTCACATGTTTATTGTTCTTTGACTTGTTTCTGTTACCATATATATATTTCTTATCTTTGTCTTCTGTTTGTGTCTGTGGCTGACGAAGGGTGTTGTTGTTTTTTGTTTTTTTTTTGTATCGTTATTGTCACATAGACTCTACACCTTTTTTTTTTTTTTTTTGCAAACAATAAACAGGACTTCTTCTATCTACGCCGGATGGATGGGTGTGAAAAACATTGATAAAAGGTGATTCGTCTTATGAGGACAAAAGACAAAGAAAATAGCCAACTTTACGGCCACAAGGACATCGTCTGGGAAAGAAAAGAAAGTGAAGGCTAGATAGGACACATAAAAACCTAAATAAATATAAAAATTAAACCTAGGTACTTCCCTGAAGGCATCGAAGTCCTAACACTTTTGCTGCCCGCGAACAAACGAGCGTGCCCGGAAAAGGAAATGACTGCTACCACCGGATGTACAAAATACATACTAAGAAACTAAAAAACGAAACTGAACAATAAACTACCCAAACGTAATATTAGTGGGGACTGGAAATAGAAGAGGACAGAATGAGTTGGAGATAAATAAATATGAAATAAAAAATCAAGACAAATTGAAAACAGTGTATTATATATTCATACATATTATTAGAGGGCGGCAGAAAATTTGAAAAAATAGGATAAGAGTGGAAAGAGTCAAATAGAACAAGAGAGGAAAGGGTGACTTCAGACAAAGGTGTGTAGAGTGTTAAGACCAGCTGGTTTTAGACATCCCATGCAGTGGATAAGACGGTTCTCAAGCTGTTCTCGGCTAGCAGTGTCAGAGGAGCAGGATCTGATCGCCGTGACCTGGATGTTGATGGGACCATGGTGGTCTATCTACGCCACATCCTTTGTGTTTCGTGTAAGGACAAAGAGACAAATGTCGAGGTGTTGTCACGTGTTGGCCTCCAAAGCATGAATACACTGCTTAGACAGCGCAGACTACGCTGGCTAGGCCATGTTCACCGCGTGGAAATGGTCGCATCCCTAAATATATCTTCTTCGGACACCTGGCAGAAGGCAAAAAGAACAGTTGGGCGACCGCAGCTGAGGTTCAAAGATGTGTGCAAGAGAGACATGAGGGCACTTGAAATAAATCCAGCAACCTGGGAGGATGAAGCTTCCGACCGCACAAAGTGGCGATGTAGTCTATGGTGCCACCTCTGATTGGGCGAAAAGAAGCTGTCATAACAAGCAGAAGAGAACAGAACCCGTCAAAAAAGGAACACCATGTAAAAAAGCAGCTGAGGAATATCACTGCAGGGGCGTTTTTCCATAGTTAGTCATGACTGAAGGGCTACTACTAAACAGAACTGCTATTTGACATCTGTATATTTGCGATGGCAAACAAAATGAGGAGAAAGTGATTTCGAATATAAACGAAAATCAGATAGTTTAGGGGCATAGGCCTTCAGCAAAATCAAGCCAAGCTTGATGTCCTATGCAG
This sequence comes from Oreohelix idahoensis, assembly GCA_024509875.1. Classification (NCBI taxonomy): domain Eukaryota; kingdom Metazoa; phylum Mollusca; class Gastropoda; order Stylommatophora; family Oreohelicidae; genus Oreohelix; species Oreohelix idahoensis. The sequence continues at coordinate 149,217 of JAMPIV010008631.1, forward strand.
TCCTTTCAATATCGTCATTGTCCTTTTCATATTTGTCCCCAGTTGTCTTCTCCGTGTGTTTTTCGGTCATCTTCTACATTTCTTACCTGGGGATTCCAGAACAAGGATTGCCATGTAATGTTATCATCAGGTGTCCTCGGTGTGCGTCCTACTAGTTTTCTTATTGTCTTAGCGTCACGTTCGTAATACAAGTAAGTATACAAATGAAACGTAACCAATTCCCACCAACTTGCAATCTTTTCACAGTGCAATTTCGGGAAATTACAGAAAAACCGTGCATTGCGGAGTGGAAACTAAATTACACGCCCACTGAAATAACGCACAGTTCTGCCCATCTTTTTATGGTGGTTGTTTCAGAAATATTCATACCTGCCCCTCCCCCCCCCCCCCCCCCTTCCCCCGGACACAATTTTTGGAATTTTTCCCATATATATTAAGCAGATTTCATCGCGCAATGCATTTGTGACGAAATCAGTTGTGCACTTTTCATAACTGTCGTTCTCTCCGGCAGTATCACTTCAGTTCTTCATTTTCCTCACTCATCGTCCTATTATTTGGCATATTTTATGTACCTACTTTTTTTTTGGCTAGCCGCTCCAAGATTTGGTTGCGTTTCATCAGGTGAACTGTAGTATTAGCAAGCTAATTAGACTGTATTTAAAATACAGTAATACATTTTTAAACATCACACGTCTAATTAGAACATAACGGACATCAAAGGAGCGAGAATAAAGAGGGGGATGTCATGGATGGCGCAGGCGGAGGAGACTATTAAACAGGTGACCCCCAGTTGAAAGTATATTCAAGGGAGAAGAGTGTAGTAAGTCAGATGAGAGCTGGATGAACTACCAGCAAGTCATCAACAGCCTTGGTAGAGAATGCAGAACTTGGGCCAATGGGAGAGCAGAGTTGGAAGTTGATCAGCTTATAAATGATAATGCTGGGGATGATGATGCTATTGTGCACACTGATGGGTCTGTAATCTGTGGTAATAAATCAGAGTGGGGCTTCTCTGCTAGAGTAAAGGGCAGAACCGTCGCTGAACAGCGGGGCTTACATAACAACCTCCAGCATGAGAATGGAGGTAGAGGCAGTTACTGCTGCCTTAAGATGGCTGTCTGAGACTTTATTAACAAAGGCAGTTATTGTATCAGACTCACAATCCATGCTTCGAAAGGTCCAAAATGATTGGCTTCGACATGAATGAAAAACCTACATATTGTCACAAGGTTATCCCGAAGGGTAACCAAAGAGAGTTATCTGTGTGGTGCCGGCTTGATCAATGGCTCAGATTTGCCTGGCAACCGGTTGAAGATGAGCAGCAGGAGTGGAGAAGGTGAATATAAGACTTTGGGATGAGTTCCCAGCATATAGTCCCAGTGATTCTGGATCTCGTGACACTATATCTCCTACCACTCTATCCCCCTCTCTATTTTATAATGCTAACGAGCCCCCACCTCCCCTATTACACTGAGTGAACAGAAGAGGAAGAAAGGAAGAACAGTATGTCTCTTTCGCACACTTTCTTTCCTTCTCTATATATGTAATAACGTGTGTTGGTAAACACAACTACAACATTTATTAAAGTTCTGAAATATAACAACATTCAATTACACTGATACAAATGTAACTAGGAATAACATTAACTATCCCTGTGAAGAAAGATATTAGTTAATGCCAAATACACGAATTAATCTAAAGTCTACACTATGTGATGATGATGAATTTAAGTAACTCCTAAATACTAACAAAAAAAGGATATCTTGTTTTTCTTGGTCTCTTGCTGACTGTCAATAAACTCTGGTTGTTTGTACACAATGGACAAGTCATTGTCTGCCTACAATAACACTGGACGGTCCACTTAGTTTCGTCAGGTGTCCACAGCTTGTTCTTTTGTCCTTCACAATGCGAGTGTTGACATTGTTCCGAGCGTCCAAGGTGTCCTGTTCATGTGTGATGTTGAACGCAATGTTAGGCGGGTGAGACTTCGTCTGATATGCAGATGTCCTTTCGTTGTGCTGATAGTCTGCTCATGTGGTGATGATGATGGAAATATGTTGTATATTCGTATTTGTTGGTGCATCAATTGTATGGGGAGAAACTGTCCATTACTGCTGGTAATTCAGGATATCAATAATTTTTGTAGGCACTGGGTTTACAAGATCTCCCGTCTGCTTTTGCAGCTTTTGATCATGGTTTCTCAAAGCACTTGTTGTAAAAATCGTCCGTTGGCTACTGCCACTTCTGATCAAGATTTCTCAAAGCACTTGTTGTAAAAATCGTCCGTTGGCTACTGCCACTTCTGATCAAGATTTCTCAAAGGCACTTGTAAAATCATCCGTTTGCTACTGCAACTTCAGATCATTAAATTTCACGTGGACAGCTATTAGAAATGCAGCAATCCTTCTGGGTATTTTCTTTCTTTTTTGGGTGGGTAGTCGATGATAGAAAGACCCTTCACCGCCTGGTAAATTCCTTTCTGACCCCCGTGGAGTATTGGTAGGTTGTTGCCGTTAATTACGTGTGAGATGCGTGTCGTCGCAGTATCTCGGTCGGCCCTACTCTAAAGCTTGTCCTGTGATTAACGCCAACCACGTAGTAGACTAAGGATGAGTATCTCAAATGGTCCCTGTCTCTACCACTGTGATGGATAAAATAATGAACCCTTTGTAAGTATCCCGTAAACTATGCTACGCCTGTAGTGTCTTGTATGTGAAATCTTATCACTATAAGAAATGACTGTGCGATGTTTACTGCGCGGTTAACCGGTAATGTAAAAGGCAACATAAAAGTGTCTGGTATTTACTTCGTTATAGTTACTGGAAACTGTGTAATTTTATAAATATCATAATTCTCTCATGGTGTTTATTGCAACCTGTACTTATGAGTATAAAATATAATATTATCATAAACGTGACTGATATTTACAGGGTTATATTTATGGAAAATATGTATATATTATCTGACTGAAGTTAAGATAGATGTATAATAATAATGTACAAATTATATTACACTAACCTTGGTGTTCCATATCAAGAATTCACTGACACAAGTCCTGATTCTTTCTCGTGAAATCGAGAACCCCAAGTTTTGGTTGGCGGACTGCTTCTCTTGCAATGCCAAGCTATACATTGCGTTTGATTTTATATCATCCGAATCGCCGTTGGCAATTTTCGGGTCGTTTCTGATGTCATGTGAATTTTCGTTTGTTTTCCTTAAGTCAGACATTCCGTTCTCATGCTGTGTAAAATTTCCTGTAATATTTTGCTATGGTCGCTCTCATATTTTGCCTATCCGAGACAACTTGTCTGCGTTCGTCTTTTGAGTGTCTGTGCAGCATTTAATAGTCTTTACATAACGACCTATTCTCACTCTTTTCATGTTGTCCCTGGCTCAGACACTGCGTCGCCGTTACTCAAATGTTATTGGGTCGGTTCGATGAGAACCTGCTTATTAAATTACTCATTGTAAAACTGCCTCGCGCTCTGTCCATTATATTCTACGGCTAGCCACAATAATATTGCTTGTAACTTCCTGCCTTTGTGAAAACACAACCGAGACGTTGAAGCGATTACCTCAATAATCTGTTGGACTCACTGTCTACTAGTTGCGAAAACATTTCAAGCGAATGTTGTTGCGTTTAAAGGGGTCACGCCGAGCGTTGTCTATTGTTATGTCAACATTCCTTGTAAAATTGGTCAATTTTCCACGACTGATGAAAAGGATGTCTATTGTGAACCATGGGTATTCACCCTTGCATGCTTCTTCATACCTTGAGAAATTTATCAACAAAATATTACCAATAGGTTTTAGGAATTTAATTGCAGACTTACTTGTCTCTCGCGACACATATAAGAATCGAATCTTCAAGAACTGATATGGATCTACTGTCCTGGTCATGCCGGGGTACGTGGCAATGAAAGAACTGACAGACTAGCTTCAAAGAGCACCCCTAAAAGGTGCATTGGCCATGGATAAGGAAGAAATACTGAGGGCGATTCATGTTCGTTTATTAGAAAATGACACTGCAATCGATGAATCATCAAGGCTAAGATTGCTGGAATTCGGCATCAAACGTAAGACTAGCAGGTATGGACGTATGAGAGGACGCATCCGCCGTGTATAAATCCAGTGCGCAACAGGAACAATTAGCATTCATACCCTTCGACATTTGCTGCGGGAGACTGAGCGCCTAAGGGTTTGCCCGGAGTGCAATGACGTCGATTCTGATTAACAACAACAATAATTAGACAGGTCAGCGGGTAACACTTTTATCACTTAAGTCGTCTAGCCACCTTTGATGCAGACGTGAAGAAGAATAGCGACTTTGACGTAATTCATTTCCGGGGCCAGCAACAAACAGGCAAGTGACCACCTGGGTTCGCGGTCTGTCTGTCTAAGAAATCCGTCTGAGGAAACACACGTTATATATGTAATTGCTTCCGCTGGATCATCTCCGTAGCAATAGAGAATAACCTTTCAGGGAAGACAAAATGGGCGGAAGGTATTAGTCCAGGAAATGAGTTCACCGATGTGTTTGTAAGTTTGCATAAAAGTGCAATCGGAAGTATTCTGGCGTATTTGAAGGGGTCACGAGTTTAATTTTAAAATTGATATTTTAAAACACGTGGGGGATATTATGTTTTAACACCCCGACCCACTTAGTTCTAAAGAGATTGGAATGGTTTAATTTGAGAGCCGGAATAGACTTTGACTTTCCTTGGCAAGTGGGTCTAAAAGTACAATCTGGGATTTGAACTAAGAAATGGAAATACTCGTATAATCAAGCGAAATCGGAGACACAAATCAGACTGCATCGCAACGTCAAAATAGCAACTCCCAGGAGCCAGACAAGAATTCCAAAATTATAAGTGACAGATCAAAGTATTTGGGCGTCTTTATAACTTAAAAGAGAGCCCGCATTTTTAAATACATTTTTAAATACAAAGACTGGAATCAGAATCAAGTCTAAGAGGAATAATAAAATTTCCCAGATCAGTGTTCGAAGCATCTAATAAAAGTGCTGTGTCCATACATCTGTGCGAGGAGGTTCTAGATCCCATTTGGGGTAAGTTGTGAACATGTAGTTTAAAATGTGAATTGTGACATGTATGTACCTGCTAAGTGGTTATACTAGTCATAGGAGGCTGGCAACCTCAACATATGAAAATAGTATATTCATAAACCACTACAGTAAGCGCTGGTGATTCCTTCTTGCTAGTCGTACAGAAAACCGGCAGCAGAGGGGACCCCAGACTCCGAATGGAGCAATGAGAAATGATGATTACATCACATGTGCCTAACGTGTATAGTATCATTTTGTGAGATATATGTACATGTTAATTGTAATTCAGGCAAGCTATTGCCCTCACGCTGTCCAGACACATTTTCCAGATTACAGGAACCAGAAGAATAACAGTGATTTCTAATCATATTCCCGGAGTTATAGTGTGTATACTCCGGGAGAATAATTATTCGGAGAGGCTAACATTGGTGGGTGGACAGCGAGACAATGCGCCTGTTAATTTGCAGCCCATAAATGTACTTACCAGAGAAATTTGCTCTTTTATTTTTGTCTAAAGTTCATGGTACGAAGCTGCAAGATTAAAGTTTCTACGCCACTAGTTATGAGTCAAGAGTTGGGATTCAACACTAACCACCTACATTGGACGAGTTGTGTAAAGAAGTGCCCTCATCATAAAAGAATTGACGAAACCCCGGCTGCAGGACTCACTTAGATTACCTAATTTCTTATTAAAGGAAACATCAAAAGGACAATTTTTTAAATAAATCCTCAACCCAAGTCTCAGTGAAGACATTTTTATATACATCCAAAATCACCATCATTCCATCGTTATTTTAACCTGTTAAAACTAATTGATTATTAAATTTGTTACATGTTATGTTAAAACAAAACAATCATTGTTGATTCAGTTATTATAGGTATGAAAGCAAACGTATGAGCAAGACTCTTTAAAATATATATATCTAGACATATATTTACATCTGCAGAGCGAATACTTATAAAAGAATTTCGCTGGATTTACACCAGCTGCGGGCTTGAACGGGCTAAACCCATTGCTTAATTCTTCACAAAAGGTGACGGATCAGATATAAGTTAATAGGGCTTGGCCCTATGCAGCATTGTTCTTGACTAGTAAAAATATCTTGTGAAATTCCCTTGAGATAGAAGCATCAAGGGTAATCTTGTGCGAAGGTAGACACCTTTGAAGACCCATATTAGATAATCTTGAGTGTTGGCCACTGCAGAGCTAAGGGGAGGCAATCCGTGACAGCATTGCGTGTAAGTATGACAATAGTATATCCATCTTATCTTTATATTTAGCTGGAGAAGCATCATTGCTCATCACAGATGAAGCTTCTAAGCTTTCGTGCCACTCTTTGCATGTCATGGACTTATTTCTAAAGGAAAATGGAAATAAATGAAATGACTACAGGAGAATTAGTGCCGTGAGCAAGACATGCAGTAGAAAGAGCGCGGTATAATTATTTCCCGCCATGTTGAGGTGGGTTATTTGCTCATATTCAAATATTCGATAAGCTGCGGCTCAATACGTGTCTTATCTATCTCCAGCATCTTCTTCTCATCTCTTGTTCCACTGGTACCTGTCGTGTTCCTGTCATCAGTTCCACATTAGTGATCTTGGCATACCATTTGACTTCAATCCTTCTAGTCTACGTAAGCAGGGCCGGATTTAGGTATAAGGTAAATAATATACAGCTTAGGACCTCACAGTCTGAAGAGGCCTCTCTACCAATGGGGTAGCGAGGTGGGGGAGGGAGCTGCACAAAAAAGTTATAGAAATAGTTATAGTAGGAGTAAGTCTATAATGTTAATTTCCACTTACAATGAAAGTACCGGCGTACATCATACATGATATACCTAAATGAATTTTTATTTTCATTTATTACACTGTATTATGCTCTGTTACCAATTGCCAAATAGTGCCTCTACAGCTTCCTATAGCTTAGGGCCTCACTATGTCTAAATACGGCCCTGTCCTGTGCGTAAGTATTCATTTATGACAGTCTCTAATATCTTGGTTGTTGCTTTTGTTGTTATCCTTGTTTCAGAGCCATACAATAGGACTGACTAGGCATTTGAATTGAAAAAATTCGATTTTTATGTTGGGCTTAATTTATTTTGATTTCTATATACTTCCCAATGCAATTAGCCTTTTGTGTTCTTTTTTTTATATTACTGTCTTTCCCTCCTGTTTTTCCCCTGTGTATTTTCAGACCCACATGCTGCGACCTCTCGTTTAGTATTTTCATATTTGTAAAGGGCAATTTTTACTATCTTGCAATATAATACATTTATATTCTTATTATGTTCGCAAATATTTTGTAAGCAAAGTATTTCCTTTTTAAGTGCTTAAGGAGAAGTCATTTTTTGGGTTGCTTCCCTTGAAAATAGTTCTGTCATCTTCGATCGGACTCCGCAGACGACTCTAGGCCTACTGCGATTTATTCTGTGGCTGGGTAGGAATAGATTGTTCTTGCTTCAGTATATCTATGGCCTGAATTTATACGTAGTGTTTGTATGAGTAGGACGAGTCTGTCTTATATATGGATATCTTTGCATTTCTAAGTCGAACTAATTTGGTTGTCGCTAGAAAAGGTCAAAGGCTATGCAGCGGAAGTATCGCTAGCAAGGGTGTGATCCATGGCTGTCATCCTGTGAGGATGCCGAGTTTTGTTGTAGCAGGCTTTTTGCCGAAATAGTGATCTATATATGGATGGGGAAAAGTGATAATCATTTAGACATGTTTGTATGTACTTTACCCCAGTGTTTATTCTCTTTTGCCAAGGAATGGCAAAGTTATATTTCGCATAAAAAGGTAAAACCACAATTTATTATGAACTTGGGCTTCGCCATCGTTGTTGATAAGCAGATGCACAGTGGTACTTTTGAAAAGAATATCCATTCAAAGGAAGAAGACATTCCTATGTATCAGCACTGGATTGTATGATATTATTCAATTACCTCTATGAGAGAACCTATGAAGAAATGAGGACATTTAATGAATGACTAATTTTGGTCTATATTCTATAGTGAGTGAAGCTCACGAGAGAGAGAACAGCCATGTTGAAATTCATATACTTTGTATTTATCGAGTGAGAAAAAGGGATGCCTGTACTATCGCTCGATGAACCAAGAGATCACTGCTACATGTGAGAACCCATGTCTGGGATTCCTATATTATGAAATATATATATATTGAACTTTACGTGAAGGAATATTCGCTAGACGAGGTTAGGTCTAGGAGCCTTCCTATGTATTGGTTATGGTCTGACGTGCCCAGTCAGTAAAGCCAGATGATTTACATGATGGAACGCTGAATGCTTATTTACGAATGCTCCATTATGATATTTGCCAAGCATGAATGCTAACTTAAGATGATATTCCTGTGATCAACATTATGCTGTCTATGTCGACATTTGTTCCTGTAACCATACACACGTACTGTCCAAGTGTGCGTCCCATTAAATGTTATAAAAAGACCACCGTAGTTCCAGTACTTCTTGAATTCGAACAGTGTGAGTATGAGTGATGTACTACCAACCTGTCAACTCTATCGAATCATTCTACCATTCGCGTACTGACATTCAGATACACACTCATTGTTTACACTCACATTCTTGTCGGAGCCTCATCACGTTCCAGGACAAGATGACCTGTATGACCAAAACTGTGCTGGGTTTGATGAGTTGACAATCGTTACACTTTACTACACCAGTCCCAACATCTACATTTATCCACTGGTGGACATTCACATCATTTAGCAAATAAAGCATGATTCAACAACTAGTAGCCAGTATGAGTTAACAACTACACAAAGAAAGAGTTTAACAACTGGTGTGCCAGCTTCCTGGGTCAACCTGCACAGTGACCATATTGAGAAGTAAACTACTGAGACCAGACGTTCCTTGGGGTCTGTTACGACACACAAATACATCAGCAGTACAACTCTACAGTGATGTCAGCGTGACCTGTCCTGTCGAGAGTATGCAGTAACTAGGTCAGGGTTTGTTGACATTTGGTTCATTGGACATTTGCCATACAACTGACAGTGTTACACAGCGAGCTTGGTTGAAACATAGAACATTACACATCAGGACTGGAGAATATTTGACAGTGTTTGCGAAAGAAAATGTTATTGAACTGAGAAGTCCTACATTGATTGTTATCATTCAAATCAACGATGGAGCTTCTATTTCTGTGTTGAATTTAAAATAATTAGACCAGAAGTATTTGTTTAATAAAGTACCACAGTACTGTACTATTAGGCAGTGTAACTGAGCCTTCATTCCAACACATTCTTTCTGCAACACTCTATTTACATCATATTGCCATACTATTTATGCATTTATGTATTTATGTTTAACTATTTATATGTGATATTTGTTTGTATCCAGCGGGTTGTTGTTTCGGTTGGGCGGTGTCACACAGCAGAGTATCCCACGTAATAGAGGGTCTGATGTGTGCGTTTCTATAGGTGCAATTTTCTTCATTGAAATTTGCTGCGACAGCTGTTGCTATTAGTGTTAGCTGTGAAGTCTGTACTCATTGTTGTTTTTGTAATATTCCTCTGTTCTTTAGTTTGTTTTGATTTGTTTGTAATTTGTTGGTCTACCCTATTCTATCTTTCAGTTCTATTCTCAATTTATATTTATATACTGTGGCGTTATTTGTATTTGTTATCCTCTTGCGGTTTATCTTTTATTGTTTTTCCCATTTGATTTATTTCATTTCCGCAAATGTTTTCATGTTTTTCTGTATAACTGTTTTGTTTTGTGCCTGATCGACATACACTATTTAAAATATAGTTGATCATATAAATTGATGTACAAGAATCAACTGATAGTTAATTGCTATTACTAAAGGTACACAGTTGATGATATAAAACACTATTTCTGGTGCACTGCACTTATATTATAGAGTGAACCAGCAACTTATAGCTGTTATTATATAAGGATTTATACAAGACCTTTGTAAGGCTTGTTTCCCACAGTGATTGGGATAGTTAAGTACTATTTTTCACAGGTTACAAAGTTATCATACAAAGTCTTTGATTAAGACTAAGAAAGTAAATTTATTTACTTTTGCAAATTACTGATCTTATTAGACAAGATGTCTACCTTGGATTATTTTATCACACAAGGCAGGGCTCTTGATAAGACTGGTCAGCAGTTAGAAGAATGGGCAGTTGCTCAATATGACAAAGCATTGGCTGCTGAAGAAAGAAAAGCATTGATTGAAGAAAAGAAATTAGAAGCTGAGGAAAGAAAATTACAAAGAGAGGATGAACAAAAGAAATTGCAGATACAGACTGATGAAAAAAGATTCCAGATGGAAATGGAAAAAGAGAAAAGAAAAGATGAAGCTGCTGCTGAAGAGAAAAAATTACAGGCTGCTGCAGAAGAGAGAAAATTACAAGCTGAAGCTCAAGAAAAAAAAGCAATAAGAGAACATGAACACCAAAAAGAACTTTTAGCATTTGAGTTAGAAAAGTTAAAGTTAACAAACATATGTAATGTTAATCAAGCATCTAGTGGTAATGGTAAACCCTTTACTTACAAGGTCAAGGTACCAGCGTTCAACCCTTCCAGTGATGACATAACATTCTGGCTAAACAGATTTGAACGCTCGTGTCGAGCACATAATGTGGACAAATCACAATATGCTAACCAGTTATCAAAAAATCTGAAAGGTGATTCTCTGACTAGTTTAAGTTTGGTTGAAGAGGCTGACAAAGATAACTATGATGTTATTAGGGCAGCCTTATTAAAGAAGTATCAGTTGTCTGAAGAGGGTTATCGGAAGTTGTTTAAGACAATGGTGCCTGAGGCAGGTGTAGAATTCTCAGAATTCATTGCAAGGACACGACTTACATTTGATCGTTGGATTGAGCTATCCAAAACAGAAAAGACTTATGAAGCCCTTATGGACTTGATACTCAGAGACAAGATTATGTCAAGTATAAATAAACCTTTCCTCGAATTCTTACATGAGCGTAAACCTAAGTCTCTAAAAGAAATGGAACAGTATTGTACCCAATACGTCACTGCACATCCGGACGTAGCCATTAGCAACAGTAAGGTTAAAGAAGGTATGCCAGTTGCTTCTGCAACACCATACAACCCTAATCACTCTCACAAATTCCAAGGACCTCAAAATAGGTTTAATAAAAAAGGTAACTATTACAGTTATCAGAACCAAGGTAACCAATCATTTCAGGGTTCTTCTTCGAATACCTGGAGAAGAGCTGACAGCCCTCGATTCAGGGGTGGTCATAATTACAGGAACTTTCGCAAAGGAAGTCATTCTAGAAACTATCCAAGTTTTCCTTCATGGAGACAACAGGATCATAATTACCGAGATACTCATTATAATGAATATGATGATAGTAACCAAAGGAGCTATGATTCAAACCCGAGTAGAGGTTATAATAGTGGAACCAATGATAAGTACAGAGGCAATAATAACAGAGGTAGAGCACAATTCAAAAAAACATAAAGCTCATTACCAGGCGAACTCTGCACAGCAAGAGTCCCACGAAGCCTATAAACAAAATAAAGATAATGATGACTCTAATAATATGGCATGTGCCGCTTTTGATTTTGGGAGAGCATCTCAGTGCCCCCAATGCAAAACATTATTTGAGCCAACCACAGTGTCTACTTTAAGCTGTGGCCATCCTCTTCCCGCTCTTCCTGCGTCAATCGCGCATGATGGGAGAGGTTCTCTTGTCTTACACAAAGGTTTAGTAAATGACAATCCAGTCTCAGTACTTTTTGATTCTGGATGCACAACTATTGGGGTTAGGCAGTCACTCATAGATCCTTCTCATTCTACAGGCAAAGTAGTCAAATGCGTAACATTTGGCGGCACCATAGAGAAATACTCTACCGCTATCATTAGGATTGCTACTCCTTTCTTCACAGGAGATGTACACGCATGTCTTTTGCCGGATCCGATCGCTGATCTTATCATCGGTCGTCGCATTCACGGAGTCAAAGAATGCACTCCGGAGCAAATTTCCGTTTGGGAAAATCAAAATATGCAATCTGCTAATGCAGTAGTCACTAGAGCTCAAGCTCTCAATATGCCTGAAACTTCATCTGTTGAAGATAATGAAGTGCATAACCAAGATGATCCCTTGGTAATTTCTCGTGACTCGTTTATAAAACAACAAGAAGAAGATCCGACTCTTAAGAAATTCTTCACTCTTGTAACAAAAGGTGATCCGAATAAAGATTCAAATTGTAAATCTTGGATTACAATGAAGAATGGCGTACTTGTACGTATGGTGCAAGACTCCACTAAGTCAAGTCATTCTCAGATTCTTGTACCCAAGAATTTGAGAGTTAAGATCTTACAACATGCACACGACTCTCAGTGTGCTGGTCACATGGGTTTTTCCCGTACAAAGTCAAGAGTTCTTGCGGCTTTCTTTTGGCCTTTTGTGAACAAGGACATACGGATCTATTGTCGATCCTGTAAAGTATGTCAAGAAGTCAAATCCAAAGGTCCTCGTCATGCTGCGCCTATTCAGGCTGCAGATATTCCTATTCGTCCATTCCAGAAAATGGCGATAGACATCATTGGTCCATTCAAGATCAAATCTGCTAGAGGACATCAGTTTATCTTAACGTGTGTAGACATGTGCACACGTTGGCCAGAGGCTATCCCTCTAAAGAGCATTACTACCGCTGACATTGCAGATGCTCTTTGGCTTATATTTTCTCGGCTGGGATTCCCCGGAGAAATATTATCAGATCATGGCACCCAACTGATATCGGATACCATGTCTCAAGTAATGTCTACTCTACAGATAGAGAGATCTTTGAGTAGCATCTATCATCCTATGTCCAATGGGATGGTCGAGCGACTAAATAGAACACTTAAGAACTTATTAGGGAAGATAACTGAGGATCATCCTCAGGATTGGGATAGGGTTTACCCGCGGCCCTCTTCGCGTACAGAGAGGTCCCCAATGAACATACAGGGTTTTCGCCCTTTGAACTTGTCTTTGGCGCGCGACCGCGCGGCCCAATGTCTTTGCTGCATGATCTTATAACAGCTGACAATATTGACGATGACACAAAATCTTCTTACGAGTATGTCATCGCGCTGAGACAAAAGATTATCGAAGCATGCAAATTGGCAACGTCCTCTTCTGAGTTTGCTAAGCAGAAGGCAAGACAATTTGCTAATAAGAAGAGAACTTTACGACAACTTTGTCCTGGTGACAAAGCATTTGTTTTGCTACCTTGTCGTGAAAATAGACTCCTTATTATTTGGAAAGGTCCGTACGATATAATATCGAAAATTTCAGATGTTGACTACATCGTCGATATTAACGGGAAGCATAAAACCTTCCACATCAATATGCTTACGGAGTTCCATGAACGTCCTGACTATCTACAGCCTATTTTCCAGGCAACGGACGATTCTCATGTCAAACATGGTCATTACTCATCACTGTCTGTAATACAGGATGAGGAAACAAGTTTTTCGGATGTTAATCTCCCGCTTCCAATGATCCCACTTCATTCTAGTGAATCATGGAAAGACGTTACTGTTTCTCCTGATTTGTCTCTAGGAGAACGGCGACAAGTTTCGTCTATGTTACAAACATTTCAGGATGTCCTCACTGACATCCCTGGACAAACTCATGTCATTGAGCATGACATTGTTCTAACTGAACATACTCCAATTAGGGTTAGGCCTTATCCTATCCCTATACATTTCCAAACACAGGTTGAAAAGGAGTTGGATGAAATGATAGATTTACAAATAATCGAACCATCCACTTCTGCATATTCTTCGCCGATGGTTATTGTTCGAAAAAAAAGACAATAACATACGTCTTTGCGTTGACTATCGCAAATTGAATCAAGTTACGAAGTTCGATGCTGAACCTATGCCTTTACTAGAAGAGTTACTTACTCGTCTTTCTAAATCGCATTTTTTCACTAAACTTGATTTGTCTAAAGGATATTGGCAAGTTCCATTATCCGAACGCGCCAAACCTCTTACCGCTTTCTCTACTCCCAGAGGCCTTTTCCAATGGAATTTTATGCCTTTCGGCCTTATGAACGCACCAGCTACATTTGTACGCATGATGCGTCGAATCCTATCGTATCGGTCAGATGTCATTGCTTATCTAGACGACATCTGTCTTTTCAGCGATACTTGGGAAGATCACTATTCAGGATTAGTTGAATTATTATCAACTCTGCGTGAGTATAACCTGACAGCAAAACCATCTAAAGCTTGTATTGGCTTTAGCGAAATTGCTTTCTTAGGCCATCGAGTAGGTCACGGTTTCTTGAAGACAGAAGACCATAATATCACTAAGATACTTAACATCTCTATCCCTAGGACTAAAAAGCAAGTGCGAAGTCTTTTAGGTCTCATACAATTTTATGGACGTTTCATTCCGAATCTGTCCTCTATCATGGCACCTCTCTCTACACTATTAAAGAAAGGGTCGCCTAACATGGTTCACTGGTCTCATGAATGCCAATCTTCACTAGAGAAGATCAAAACTATGTTTTCATCACCACCTATTTTAGTGTTACCTACAACAGATAAGACATTTGTTCTTCGTAGTGACGCTTCATCCACTGGGATTGGAGCGGCACTAATGCAAGAGTACTCTGGAACTCTGCATCCTGTAATGTACATATCCAGAAAACTTAATGCTGCAGAAAGGAATTACTCGGTTTTAGACCGTGAATTATTGGCAATGGTTTGGTCAATTCTCAAACTCCAAAGATTCCTTCTGGGCGCGCATTTCGTAGTGGGAACTGACCAAAAAGCTCTTACGGCTATCCAAAGTAAAAACTTGAAGAGCTCGAGATCAACTCGATACGCAATCGCTCTTCAACCTTTTCATTTTTCGGTACGAGCTATCCGTGGTTCAGAAAATGTGATGGCGGACATTCTGTCCAGATGCCCACATGATGCCACTTAACTGTTAAATATTGGATCTTTTTAATATGTATAACTTTACAACAGTTATTTTTTGTTTCTTTACTAAGATACACATTTGTAATTTAATAATAGAATGATGGTATCGCTACTTAGCGGTTTATTGATGTTAATTCACCGCTGTTCTTTGATGATTGTTTCTTCATAAATCATAAATTTAAGATTGTAGTGTGAATTTTTGGTATGCATTGTATAATTACCAGAATTGTATTATACGTACATCACACCTTCCTGGAAACATTTATTCGTAGGGAAACAATTTCTCTCAGATTTTGAGATATATATTCTCACCAGTCATATTAGGAATTATAGTTATTCCTGATATTTTCATCTGCGCAGTATTCTTGCGTTGTGAGCCTATTCTACGGTGCTCCTAGATGTATTTAAAAAAAAAAATTTTTTTTTTTTTTTTTTTTTTCCCGGGAGGTGTGGTAAGACTGTAAAGGGCAATTTTTACTATCTTGCAATATAATACATTTATATTCTTATTATGTTCGCAAATATTTTGTAAGCAAAGTATTTCCTTTTTTAAGTGCTTAAGGAGAAGTCATTTTTGGGTTGCTTCCCTTGAAAATAGTTCTGTCATCTTCGATCGGACTCCGCAGACGACTCTAGGCCTACTGCGATTTATTCTGTGGCTGGGTAGGAATAGATTGTTCTTGCTTCAGTATATCTATGGCCTGAATTTATACGTAGTGTTTGTATGAGTAGGACGAGTCTGTCTTATATATGGATATCTTTGCATTTCTAAGTCGAACTAATTTGGTTGTCGCTAGAAAAGGTCAAAGGCTATGCAGCGGAAGTATCGCTAGCAAGGGTGTGATCCATGGCTGTCATCCTGTGAGGATGCCGAGTTTTGTTGTAGCAGGCTTTTTGCCGAAATAGTGATCTATATATGGATGGGGAAAAGTGATAATCATTTAGACATGTTGTATGTACTTTACCCCAGTGTTTATTCTCTTTTGCCAAGGAATGGCAAAGTTATATTTCGCATAAAAAGGTAAAACCACAATTTATTATGAACTTGGGCTTCGCCATCGTTGTTGATAAGCAGATGCACAGTGGTACTTTTTAAAAAGAATATCCATTCAAAGGAAGAAGACATTCCTATGTATCAGCACTGGATTGTATGATATTATTCAATTACCTCTATGAGAGAAGCTATGAAGAAATGAGGACATTTAATGAATGACTAATTTTGGTCTATATTCTATAGTGAGTGAAGCTCACGAGAGAGAGAACAGCCATGTTGAAATTCATATACTTTGTATTTATCGAGTGAGAAAAAGGGATGCCTGTACTATCGCTCGATGAACCAAGAGATCACTGCTACATGTGAGAACCCATGTCTGGGATTCCTATATTATGAAATATATATATATTGAACTTTACGTGAAGGAATATTCGCTAGACGAGGTTAGGTCTAGGAGCCTTCCTATGTATTGGTTATGGTCTGACGTGCCCAGTCAGTAAAGCCAGATGATTTACATGATGGAACGCTGAATGCTTATTTACGAATGCTCCATTATGATATTTGCCAAGCATGAATGCTAACTTAAGATGGTATTCCTGTGATCAACATTATGCTGTCTATGTCGACATTTGTTCCTGTAACCATACACGTACTGTCCAAGTGTGCGTCCCATTAAATGTTATAAAAAGACCACCGTAGTTCCAGTACTTCTTGAATTCGAACAGTGTGAGTATGAGTGATGTACTACCAACCTGTCAACTCTATCGAATCATTCTACCATTCGCGTACTGACATTCAGATACACACTCATTGTTTACACTCACATTCTTGTCGGAGCCTCATCACGTTCCAGGACAAGATGACCTGTATGACCAAAACTGTGCTGGGTTTGATGAGTTGACAATCGTTACACTTTACTACACCAGTCCCAACATCTACATTTATCCACTGGTGGACATTCACATCATTTAGCA
The DNA here is from genome assembly GCA_024509875.1 of Oreohelix idahoensis. Taxonomy (NCBI): domain Eukaryota; kingdom Metazoa; phylum Mollusca; class Gastropoda; order Stylommatophora; family Oreohelicidae; genus Oreohelix; species Oreohelix idahoensis. The sequence continues at coordinate 166,189 of JAMPIV010008631.1, forward strand.
AATAAAGCATGATTCAACAACTAGTAGCCAGTATGAGTTAACAACTACACACAAAGAAAGAGTTTAACAATATTGTCTTGCATTTGATTACGGTTATGGGGCAAGAGAGCCAGGTTGTCGGCAAAATGCAGATCGTCTAGTTGTGTGGTCTAAATTAGGGAAATAAAATATCTTCCGTTTTCCAGTTGTGTCAATTTGTCAAACCGCTAATACAACACTTAGGAAAAACATTGGTGTACGGGCAGACGATAGCAGTAGGATCTGTTGTATTTGTTGAGCAAATACAGTTAATTCTAGCTACTTTAGACGTACAGCTAGGCTAGTGTTGGGGTCAAGAAGAATGGCGCTCAAAAACGATACGATAACGGAGTTTTAACTCCAGTGGGCGTAAAAGAATGCAGACAGGAATTTTTTCCACGTACCTGGCCACTTGAACACAACAAAGAGCGAGGTTAAAATAACCAGGTCTCCGTGCCATTCGCATTGTGTGGCCTTTTTTCTATTTAGGTGAATATTGCGAAATTTGGATTGGGAGAGTGTGTGAGCCGGCGTGATGCTGACCACATGACCCTTAATGTGCGGATGGTCGAGAAAATATGGTGTAGCAAGTGTAATTTGCTGGGGAGGTTAAGATGTTATACCTAACAAGAAAGATAGTTGTGTCTGTGTCAACTGTGTGAGGTCAAGCACATGTAGGTCCCTGAATCTAAAAAAAGATGATGATAATGAGATTTATTATCAAGGAACCTAACGCTACCTCCCTAGATCTCACACAGTCCGTATTTTGATTCTAGTGGCTGGTGTATGATGTCTCTAGTGTCTAGGGGTGAAATGAAAATGATGGTACATCAACACAATACACTTTAACTCACTATAAGAAAATGAATAAGACTGTGGTTAAAGTTTTCTTCAAAATTGGAATGTTTTTTCTTCGTACAATTTAATCTGCCTGTCCCGCCATCTCTTTTGGACAGGTCTTTGAAAATGAGGAAATATATTTACATATAATACTTTAACTCTTTCAGTCCCAAGCAAAAAGGTGGGTTTGGCCCAAACAAAAATGGCCATACCAGTATGTTTTTATTGTTTTTGTTTGGAAATAATTTTTTTTAAATGTTCATATTCATAAATAACAAAAGTCCATAATGGATGGCTATACTTTAAGAAGATAGCGTTTTTGAGTTGTCAAAATTAGAAAACAGCCATAGAAAGAATCAAGAGATACGAAAGCCAGTATACTGGCTCTTGGGCCAAATGGGTCTAGCGGGAAGTACAGTATACTGGCTCTTGGGGCTTAGAGAGTTAACTAAAAATATGGACTCTTGGTCCTATGAATGTGATATTATTAATATAGAGTTCCTGTAGGTGTATTCACAGACTAAAACTTTAATAGTTGCTAGTGATAGTCATTGGTTATGGGGAGCTGTTGTTTTCATCCTGCCCCATATAATTCTGTTTTATTTTGATAAGAACCAGTTTATTCGGATGAAGTGTCAGATGTCCCAGCTGTTAACGTGTCACCTGGGATTCTTGATATGACGAAAATAAGTCTGTATAGATCAGCACCCACACACAAGCTCCTTCAGGCTATCTGATGACAGCATAAACTTTATAATGGAGACTTTTCTCTTTTCACTCACTCATCAGGTTTCCTGTCACCGGATGGTAACAGGAAATAAAAACCCACAAATTCAAAGAAATATGTCACAAATAACGTTGACTGGCAAAGAATATGGCCTCAGTTTTGCTCTGCCCCGTCCAGATAGTGAATTTAGTATTTAATTTTACAATTTATCACATCTGCTCTCAACGTAGTTGTTTGTATAAAATTTTCTAGTCAAATGGCCACGAGACCACTATGCCTTTTGCCAATATCTATTAGAGCCGACCAATGAAAGCAGGCACTACTAAATCTTTTTCAATTTAATTTGAAAAAACAAAACAAATTCCAAACAATGTTCCTCGTAGTCCATTGGTCAGTCTGCGTTAGTTATGCCAATAGAAAAAGATGTTTAGTTTTTGTTAACACTTTCCTATTCCCCCCCCCCCCTTTTTACTCCTATACTCTTATACCAACCAATAGAATTTGAATTACTACCATGCCTCTTTTTTAAACTTGCGTCCCCAATAACGTTATGTGTAACGAGCAAGAACAACAGTCTGTCCGTCCAAGCGTTCTTAAACATCTAGTATTATCTCAATAACTTGGCTAATACTTGGACTACCATATTTTTTTAAACATATTTTTGCTCAGGGGACACTAAGCTATCCTACTATATGATTTTTATGGTCAGTTTCCTTATGGTTTAGATTTTTCAGTTTTGTCACTGTCCATCGTCAAATATAACTTTTACACAAGTCGGCTATCTTCCCCCCCCCCCCCCCCCTGTCTCTATCATTTTTTCATTATTCAAATAACCAACTAGTTTGAGTGACGTCATAATTTTACCGCTAGGAGGAAATGGAAAACTGTCTGCGTGTTTGTCTCTGCTGGCTTCGCCCACAGCGTGTATATATTAAAGAGACCGCGAGCAGAGCGAAGAGGGGTTTTTCAAACCTTTGGTAGTGTTGGCGTTAATTATTTCAATCGTCTCGTTCTTACTACTGGGAAATGTCCGAATTATTACAAAGTTGTAAAGTTAACATATTACGTTAATTCAAACGCCAGTTTGGTCACACAGTTCTGGCAATTCGTTAATTATAAGCTTTTCCCCCGTTTCGTGCAGCAGATCGGCGAGATGTTAAAATGTTTTTTGTACGTTTCGAAACCGAAACTAAAAGCGTGTTAGATTTTTACGGCGGGTCATTTTTTAAGCATTCCCACTGCACCAAAGGCATCGCTCTACTGGCGTTGAAGATGAAAATAGTCAGACACGTGAGGGCTGGTGTATTTATTATCATAGGACTATAATATTACTGAAATAAGCGATTATCTCACAGATTTCGCTACATATGGGCCTAACACCATAATCCCAATATGCCTCTATGGGCATGTAAACGGGATCCTTTACCTTTTTTTTTTTTGTTGAGTGAGTGACTGTGTGTGATCACGAAAATGTGTCTTTTTAGCTTCCGCTTCCTGTGCTCATTTTCATTAATGTTTCGCAACCTTACAGGAAGGTGTGATCTTCATAGCTAATTTTGCTGACAACTTCTCCTAAATTAGATACACTGAACCCCCATCATTTGTGTTAGTTCCATTCGCACGAAATATGCACGAGCTATGTTTCACACCCCTTATTTTGTTTGCACGAATTAAATTCAGTTATGCGCGAGTTGAACATTTCGATTGGTTTCTTCTGTAAACCTAGATTTGTCTTTTTTTTCCCCAACAAAAAGAGTTAAAGTTTTATATGAAAAAACCTCAGTCGTCCATAGTGATGTGAAATTATATAGTAAAGATTGAGGCGGTAGGCAGGATCGTACACGGAGTGGGGATAATGCTGAAACAAAATTATTGTTTCCACAACCGCCTCAAGTTGGAAGAATTGGTAAATCCAGGGGGAAATAAAATAAAATAGGAGGTCATTCATCACTCAACCTCTAGAGAAATTGTTTCTATAACAATATAAACTGGATATTCTCCGCATCCTCCCCGCCTTATCACAATCACCTATCACTACAATTACCCGCCATTTATGATCAAGTAACTGCTCTAAATACTGTAGAATTGTCTGTGGTCTTCAGAATTAGGTAGGGTTTTTTTTTTTTTAATTTAAAATGTATTGCAAAAAAGGAGTGGTTGGGGGGGGGGGGGGGGGGATGTTTATAGTAGAGTCTTTATAAACGCCTGAGCAGTACAGACAGGCCTGATCGGTATTTGCGTAAAACTGGCGCCACCAGTCCATTTTTTTTCTTTCTGCAGGTCTGGTTACTGTTGCGGACTGTTTGCTGTGAAGAATTTGTGTTGTTGTTGCATCCTGGCTTCTACGGTGAAAATTTTACTTCATCTATTTTTCACTTCGTCTTTTTTGTTATCTTCTCTTTCCGTTTTCATTTTTTTCTTCCCTTGCTCCCTAGTCATTTCTTAACCATCGTTTATATAACAATTCGGTATTTTTTTTTTTTTAAACAGGTGTTTAGCCTCGTTTTGGCGAAGCGTGCTGTTGAATATATCATATGTCCACATATAAAAGATCTTATAGTTTAATGTTTGTCTATGTTAGTCTAAAGTTCCCCATATGAAGAATGCCCTTATCCCTCTATCACATTAGGCCCATCTTTTCTAATCAAAGTTGCAATCTTTGTCATAGCGCATTTTCCGGCATGGGAACGAAAGTATGCGCCTAATGAAACAATTCGCAATTTGTTCCCATTCATTGTAATGGTTTATGTTTGATTTTGGACACAATTTCTTGAATTTTTCCCATCTATAAGTCGGGTCAGAATGAATAAAGAATGGAGTTCGTTACATTTGCAGAGAGTCCGGTGGGAGGACAACATTAGGCAATCTCTGAAGGACCGAGGACTAGATTGTAACCAAGCCAGAAGGAAGACAGCCGATAGGATAGTATGGCGCTCCCTCCTCCAAGCCTCTACATCTCACGGTAGAAGAGGGATGACTAAGTAAGTAGTAAGTACTTTTGCAGTAACTCGGCCGCTGTAGTCTCTCAAGTCGATACTCTCTTAAATAATGACTCGGAATAGTTTATTTTATATTTTATTATTTAGTAATACGTACAAGGCAAGATTAAAAAAAAAACAATTAACCGTACATTTACAAAACAATTTTATGATAAAGCAGCTGTTAATTAATTAGTCAAATTTCAATCCACTGGTTCCTTTTTTCACTTGTCCCCATACCATTTTTGACGCGTTGCTCTATACTTTCATAACTACTGTAATACATCCAAATAAATGACCACAGTAGAATTAGTGCCCTCATCGGGGCATGCAGTAGAAAAAGCTCAACATAATGTTTTGGCGGGTGACTTACTCGTGGTCTCGAAAGCTCGAATCATTTTTGCACACGGTATGCAAATTTAGTTGTCTGTTTCATGTGTACTTTATTCCATTTCTGTTTTTACTAAAACTTGTCCTCATGCACGTTCTGCCATCTAGCCCGGAAATCTGAAAGAATGGGAAATGTGGGTAAAAGGTAGTCCTAAAGCAGATACTGCCGTATGGGGAGTGAAGTGTTAGAGCCTTCACTGTTAGTGCTGTGGTCTGTTGCCTTCATTGCTGCCCTTTCCTTCTCTAACTCATGAGCAGAGTCAAGTACCCATTCACAGCTGGGTAGACTGGAGCGTGACGCGACCGTGTTTCGAGTGAGAGAACTAGAACGAAGGAGCGAACGAGCGAACTTTATTTTCAAAGGGTTAAGAATTGGGCACGCAGGCCCGTCTTCAGAGAGAGAGAGAGAGAGAGAGAGAGAGAGAGAGAGAGAGAGAGAGGAGGGGGCTGGAAACGAAGTGAACAAAAGATTATAATCAGACAAATGAAATGTTGTTGACGTGCCACAAAACAAAACAACTTCTTTTAAAACATTTTTTTTTTTTCGTACGCCCGCTAATACTCGAGGCGAAATCTCAGGTTATTATTAATATTTTAACCTGACATTGATTTTACGTGAGTATCCCTTTGTTTCTTGTACAGAGACAGGTGTCCCTCGCCATTCAGGCAAATACTCTCCGATTTCGGAGGTACCCATTAGAGCTGGGTCGGCTCAGGAGCCGCGAGTCCCTGGTCGACGACACTCCTTCAAATGTCTTCGCCAGGTCTCGAGTTAATCCAGTCCAAATCCCGGTCAACGAAAAATCCTCAAATGCCGTCGCCCGGGTTTGATCCTGTATCACCCGGTCGCCAGAGCGGTGTTGTAACCACTACGCTAGTGTGGCCCCCATTTTTAAAACATAATATGATTCTCCCATTTCAGGCACTCGAGAGAAATAAAGAAGTAGAAGACTAGACAAGAGAAAAACAACACAAGTGATAGGTTTACCGGGAATCGAACCCAGGATCTTCCGAATGACACCACCGCCTAGCAACAGGAGTGAATCGTTACTATCCTTCTGCCAACTGGGCACATGTAGAGGATAATGGTTACCGGTACATGCTTTGAACATCTTAACTCCCCCCCCCCCCTCCCGCAGAGAGTAATACAGTAGAACTCCATTTATCCGAACCCCATGGGACCGAGCATCGTTCGGATAATCAAATGTTCGGATAATTGGATTACATAATGTATCGAGTACATGTACACATATTTCTAACAATAATTAACCATCACAAGGAAAATACACTATAAAACATATTTACTTGTACTGTAATAATAATACCCACACTGTATTAGATCACTGTATCACCAAAATCTTTTATTACACTGCAGTGCATGTACTACATGTATTAATTATTTTTGTTAAGAAAGAGAAATGTTTTCAAAATAACATTACAAACGATTCAAAACCAGGCGCAACTTACATATATATGTACTTGCACAGATGTAGCCCACTATTTAAAATAATGAGGAATCCTCTTTTGCACCAAACTGGATAGTCTCCTTTTGGCTGCTAAGTCCCGCATTCTCTTCAACAGCAGAAGCTGTGTAGGACAGCTGTCATCTTCTTGCTCGTACCAAGCCATCGCTGTTTCTAGTGCTATAAAGGCCTCTTCAGGACTTGGTCGACGTTTTGGTTTATCTTTATAATCTACAAGTACATCATGTACTTCTGAGGAGTCTTCATCATCGGTCACTACATGTATTTGGTTTTTTCTTGCACAAAAGACAAAATTTCTTCGTCATTCAAAAACTGAAAACCAGAATCATTATCAACTTCTAGCCACATGTGTGCATCATCTTTGTCACAGTCCGAAAATCCGGGCATTGCTTGAAACAGTTCCACAACTTCATTTATACAATCATCATTTGTGTCCACTGCAGTAGTTTCATTTCCTCCTTTTTTCCCAAGCAATCTACTCCAAGCCTTGTTGAGATTATCTTGTGACAGGGTGGTCCAAGCATCAGCTAACATGTAGCAGCAGTCTTTGAGATTAAGCTTATTGGAAAACGCCACCACACTTTCTTCATCTTCAGCCAACAATAAACGACGCAGGACTTCCTTCTTGTACATCTTTTTAAGCTTTGCTATAACACAATGATCCATTGGTTGAATCAGTGCTGTTACATTGGGAGGCAGAAAAATTACTTTAAAATTTGCATCAACTGCATTCAATGTATCCGTCTCTGGATGAGATGGTGCATTGTCCAGTAGAAGAATTACTTTTCCAGTTTTCTTTTCCTGTTCTCTCAACCTCTTCACATTTGGGATGAACTGATTTGTATACCAATCAAGAAATATTTCACTATTCATCCAAGCACTCTTCTGTGCTTTGTAACACAATGGGAGACATGTCACATTCTTTAAACAACGTGGTTTTTTGGCTTTGCCGATCATTAGCACCGGTAAACGATGATTTCCACTGGCATTCGCGGCTACCAAAATTGTTACTCTCTCTTTGCACTTTTTAAACCCAGGGGCAGCTGCTTCGCGCTGAGATGCAAGTGATTTTTGAGGCAATGATTTCCAGTATAAGCCAGTCTCATCGGCATTATACACATCATCAAGTGAATAACCTTCTTCTTCCAAAAAAGCCAAGAATGTTTCTTTAAAATTTTTAGCGGCAGTTGCATCGCTAGATAAAGATTCCCCTTGAATCTCCAATTCTCGTATGCCATGAAGAGATTTAAAGTTTCTTAACCATCCCTGGCTAGCCTTAAAGTCAGGAGGACCGTCAAGTTGATTGTTGAACTGAAGTGCCTTTTCACACAACAGAGAACCAGAGATAGGTTCCCCTTTGCTTCTTCTTTGCACAAACCATATATACAAAGCCTCTTCCATTTTCACATCTTTCGCATTTCTCATGGTTTTACGTTTCTTCGACCCATTTTCACTATCAAATTTCGATGCAAAACTCATAATTTTATCCTTGTTACTTTTGATGTCAGAGACGGTAGCTTTCCCAACATTGAAAATCCTCGCAAGTGAAGACACAGTTTCACCTTGTCCTAGTCTCTTGATAATTTCTGTTTTCGTTTCAATTGACAAAACATTGTGGTTCCTTTTATATGCTTTAGGCCTACTGGAAGATGCCATATCGCACAGAGAAATACTTGTACACCAAAATTATTCTGCTGTAGTAGCAGACACAATTATTTTAAGTTGAACTGTCTGTTTAGCCAGTGTTCTACCTAGAACGCACACGTACACTGGATTGGTAAACCAGATATTAACTGACTTTATGATCTAACTGACTTCCTGTACGTAAGCGACCGACCATTAGCCATCCCATTCTCTACAAATTGTTCGCACACATTTGAAGTTTGCCGCATCAAAAGATTCAGAATTTTAGTCTAACGTGACTGTGGCATCTGATTTTTTTTTTTTTTTCTGGAAAAAGTGTTCGGATAATTGGATGTTCGGATAATTGGGGTTCGGATAAATGGAGTTCTACTGTAAATGTCATTCATTACTAATGACACGTTAAAGGAATTATTATCTAACTTGGGGCATCGGGTAGTGGTGTGTTTACATGCTACTGGCAGTGGCGGATTGTTCATGCAGGATTGTGGTGTCCAACCCCCACCAGAACTTTAAAATACAGCATCTTTTTTTTTTCAAGTTTGAATAGTATCAAGTCTCCGTAAATATATTATAATCGCTATGGTTCTTTGTTAAACATTCATGACGCTCACTCTCTCACTCTCTCTCTCTCTCTCTCTCTCTCTCTCTATCTATCTATCTATCTGTCTGTCTGTCTGTCTGTCTGTCTGCCTGCCTGCCTGTCTGTCGGTCTGTCTGTCTGTCTCCTTTTTTCTCTTTCTCTCTCTCTCAATTCTTGGTTTTTCTGTCGCTGATAGTCCTCCCCATTCCTATTGTCTCACTGCTAGCTTCGTCTTCCGATCCTTTCTGAGCTCGGGGGATGACTGAGAGCCATCTCAAACAATGAGAAAAGGTTGTTTAATGTGGTTTCATTTCATAAATCTACACTTCGCAACGCTGGGGAAATGCACATAAATGCACATGCTCAGAATATACCGATGGGGATACTTTTGGCTGTCCCAAAGATGACTACAAACATCTATACTTTGTCCTAGTTGATATTACTTTCACAAAACAAACAAATGGCTTGAATTTAGTATCACCTCACCCATGGCAACATGTAAATCGGAAAGGTGTTTCTCTCCATTGCAGCGCGTGAAAACTTACTTAAAGAACACGAGAAGTGAAAAACGGCTTAATGTTCTCTGTAGATAATTAGATTGAGAACGAGCTAAAAAATCCATTGCAGACTTCAACACTAAAGTAATTGAGCACTTTGCAAGGTCAAAGGACAAGTGGGCTAAAGTTTTATGGAAAAGAATCTCAGGGGTTGAAAAGGAAAAGACACAATTATAACAGGTAATTAACGTCAAGTAATAATAGGTAAAAAAAAAAAGGATCCCGTTACACGCCCATTGAGGCATATTGGGAATATGGTGTTAGGCCCATATTTTCTTGACCATCGGCACACTAGGGGTGATGTGGTCAGCATCACGCCGGCCGCCTTAACCTTCCCAGAGTTGCTCTGGTACCCAATTGGGGCTGGGTCGACCCAGGAGCCGTTTGCGGCCTAAAAAAATCCCACTTCATCTAGGGATCGAACCATAGACCACTGAGCTACGAAGCCAGTGCACTAACCACTATGCTACCGCGGCTCCCACGTAATAATAACGTTCTTTTAAAATGTAATGTTTTAAAATGTGTCAGCATATAGCAGTGAAATATTTTGCTCTTGTTAGTTTAGACCTCAGTCTTTAGTGTTTGTATTTTTGTTTTGTTTGTTTATAATACGGTTCTCTTAAATACTTATTGTGTAGTATGCACGGGCGCGAGAAGGCACACGTGTAACTACACAATTTAATATAGATATCCCCACCAGCCAAAAGCATTGGAGCCGCCACAGCCTAGATATGACTTGTTTTAGCATATTATATATCAGAATCCTGTTTCATCATGTTTAAGATGAGAGTTTATTAACGCTAAGTAATAAATAATGACAATTATTGTGAAAAGTGTAGGCTATCTGGCGACAGAAGCACCCTGGTTAATGGAAGGAACAGAGGCACGTATGCAAGTGGACGATTGCGAAACACGAGAGTCTCTGAATAGACAAATAAATAATAGGTCTATTGTTTCCTCTCCTACTTCATAACAGGCGACTACTACTGTATGTGGTTATGTCTGGGGCTGGCAACCTCAACATGTAAAATAAGCTGCTGCAGAGACCATCGCTACAAGAGTGCCCGAATGTTTTGGTGCAGGTTTCTTACAAGGGGACTAACTGCAATGGTGGTTCCATACCTTATAAGGAGCGAAAAAGAAAACTGGTGTGATGAAGATGATTATGATTATTCCGGTGACCGAAAGGTCGTTAGATCTAACGGGCTTTAACTAAAAGCGCGCGGACAGATAGCGTCCAGACTGATCAATTATGTGATCAATATGAATGTTCTCAGCAGTTTCCTGGAAAAACTATGGAGAGAGAAATAGCCTTAAGCTGCCCACAGCTTTCTTTGAAAATATTGAAGTAGACGCTGAGAGTGTACGAAGAAGAAGAGGAAGAAGAAGATGAGTTTCTCTTTCATTTGTTTGATCAATGTAGGCAGAGAGAACAGGAACGTTTTAGATTTGAAAATGAACATTAAAATTATAGAATCGGCTGAGAACGACAAGATTCGGTGTGTGATAGTAGGACACACGTGTTCGCAGAGAAACGACTTGACTGTTTGGCGCCCCTTCCCCCCCCCTTCCCCCCCTCAGTGGCATCCGGGTCGGCTCCCCCTTTTCGTTACGCCACTGCCTCCGAATTGAGTCTGTTTCACTTTTTGGTTTTTATCACGGCTAGTGTCGAAAACCCCACCCACCATCCCACACCGACAGGTAGTCGCGAAAGGTAGCAACAATTTACCTCCCAGAATACCCTAAATTACTTCCGTCGGGGTAAATTACCCCTAGCGGCAGACCACTGCCTTACAACCTACCTGAGAAATGGAGATTGTAATTGATCTAACCTGGGAATAGAGGTAGTTATACACATTAACACATACACAACGCCGAAATTAGGCACGTACGTGGTTGAGTGTGCTAGCATTCACACAAACAACGTGTGCGCTCTGTTTATAATTTCACGAGCGCGTGCACAAGTTTGACACTGACGCACAGAAAGACAAAGCAGGACAGACATCGTATAATGAGACAGCTAATTGTAAACATATTGTAATGTTTATTTTCCGAAACTGCGTTCATTACAATTCTTAATCATTAAAAGATTATCTATTTTTCTTCCTCCGTCCTTATCCTCTCATCCTCCTTTTTTACCATTTTTTTTCTTTCTTATCTTTATTCTTACCCTCTTTTTTATAATTTTTTTCTTTATCTTTGTCTTAATTCTCACCTTTGTCCTTTGAAAAATGTTTTTAACTGCCTATATACATATGTCTATCTCTTTCTCTCTCTGTCTCTATGTCTGTCTGCATGCCTGGTTGTCTGTTTGTCCATTCATCCATCTATCGATCCTTCCATCCATTAACCCACCCACATTCCCCCCTACCTTCCTACTTACACACCAACCTATCTACCTATACACCCATCAACCGAACTTCTTACCTACGGTCTTACTTCCTGTCCTATCTATCTATCTAATCTATCTAATCTATCTAATCTATCTATCTATCTATCTATCTATCTATCTATCTATCTATCTATCTATCTATCTATCTATCTATCTATCTATCTCAGAGGTTCCCAACCTGGGGTGCCCGCACCCCCAGGGGGTGCGACATGGCATTTCAGGGGGTGCGACAAAGAAGCCTAAGGTAAAGAGTCTTACACTTAACCAACTGAGCTATCAACGTGATATTACTTTTGTAGGGGGTGCGAACATTAATCAAACATTTCCTAGGGGTGCGGGGTGTGACGTATAATGGAAATTTAGCCTACTGTATCCGACAGCCTTTCGTGACCTCGGCGTAGTTTTATAATTCGCTAGCAAGCTATGCATTAACACGCTGCGTTTACTCATATTTAATCCACGCCTCTTTTTCTTGAGATGTAAACAAACAGATATATTACCAACTGCCGTGACCTGCCAGCATAACAGGCAGCGAGCTCTGATTTGTTTACCTAAGTTTCTCACGCAAGCGGGGCTGTCAATCATCAAGATAGCAGACAGACACACGTGGGATAAACACTTAACCCTTTGATCTTCAGATACGGGAGGAATCTCTGGCGCCAATTAGCATTTCATCTCGAGACACGAGCGATTTTGAAAGAAACCCCGTTATCGGGACGAGGGCCTTTGATGTTGGTCAAGCAGCGCTCGACGAGAGAAATGGCGGCCGGCTCGAGGACTTTTCATCTGGTCCACAGTTTCTCAATTCTTTTTTTTCTTTTTTTCTCTCTCTAACCAGCGGCACTCGAGCTTTCCAGCTCTTTTGGCCCAATGACATGTCATTGCGAGGCTGCGGGGTCAGTGGACTTTCCTTCCAACCCGGTCAGGAGCTTCGCTCCTTCCCATCCACACGGGATTTATGTGCAGGAGCCGTTCAGGTTATTCAGTCAAATTACCGGTCGTAAACATTCCTTCAAACGCTGACGCCCGGGTTTAAACCATGAAAACCTGGTCACCAGTACAACGCCGTAGCCATTACACCAGCGTGGCTCACGTTAATGCGAAATTAACACCATTAGGGATCAGAGAGCCAATGAATATATATAAACTGCGTCTTTCTCAAATCTGTTATATGGCATACTTTATGATAGAAGAACCACAATGCCAAGAATGTCAGGAAGAGAATTCTTCTTCTTCTTCTTCGTTCGCCCTGAAAAGGACGGTGGTTGCGTTGTGTCTGTTTACGCCTAAGCTGTGATATCTGCACCTTTTGGTCGACACACTGACTTCAGCACGGCATTTTTAAGGGACCGGGTTTGCCTTCCCATTGCGATCTGCACTCGCTCAGCCAGACTGCACTGCTGCAGACTGTTTCCAGGACCACCACGTGGAGGTGGAGTGCGGTCTTGACCAGCTCTGGTTCGTTGGTCCTGATGCAAGCAGTACAGCTATGGGTCGCTGACTGCATTCACTATTGCTGCATCTTGGGGTCCCAGGAAGAGAATGACATAGACCACTACCTGATCCACTGTAAAAAGTATGAACAACAAAGGCTTAAATTAAAAACTTACTATAGAAATCACAATATAGACTTGACAGGTGATAAGGTTTTAAGTATAGATGCCCCAAGAGATGCCCAATCAATACTTAAAAGATATATACATAAAACAAAGGAAAACGTATAAGGTTAGTAACAACAACAACAAAAAAACTTAGTAACTACTCATAGGACAAGGAAAGACAACAAGGTATTAAATGAAAAAAAAAACAACAACTCAAAAAGAACAAATACTAATACAAAGTAAAACCAAGTGTAAAGGACAATAGTTATCAAGAAACAATACAAAAGAGAAAATAAAATGGACAAATACTAATATAAATTAAAATCAGCAACTGCTAAAGACAATAGCTATTTAAATTGAATACAAAATTAAAAAATAAAATGACACTAAATACCCCAATTATAACAAAATTTCAGGTTGAACAGGGTAGACCAAGATGGAACGAGAAGAGGCAATAACGGTCAGCTGTTAAGTGCCCGCTCTCCACCCATCACCTCATCAAAACAACAACAACAACAACAACAAATCTGTTATCAGTTGTCGCTCATAATTTTTCGGAGAGTCTAAACACGCTACCTAGAACCATTGTGAATAAATGTGTTAATAGCTTCGTGGGAACTTATTCTGAATTTCTGGTAATATAAATTTGTGCTTAAGCGTATTCAATTGTTAAAGGTTTTTTCATCTTAAATTCACTGTGATTTTCTACGTGTTAGAACTAGTGAAATAAATAATGCGTAGTAAATTTTGTATCAGTTGTGCAGTTTAATGATAATTTTACCACCCGCGTTATTACACAGTAAGACACGTTTAGTTGACTAATTAATACGCTAGGCACGACTGATAACTGACGGAATAGAATTCACTTTTATTTCATTGTGTGTAATTTAGTAAGTGACTGTGTTTAAATACCATGCGACTAAACAAACAGACGCCGACAATCTAATAGTTATTAATGACAGGCGATATTTGTTGAGTGCGCGTAGGGATAATTAAATGATAACTGACCAGATAGGAATAGGCTAGAGACACCGTGTGCTTATATGTAGATATTTTACTAATAGTAATTTCTTCATGTTTTTCTATCCTTAGGCATGACCTGATCAAACGGCGACCAGCGGTTTTTTTATGTGGCTTTATTGTGGCCTATATTTTGGTCCATTGTGGTCTATGTTGGCTTTTTCTCCATTTACTGTTCGGATTAAAGTAGTCTTCTTTAGGCTTACGCGTCTCCAAGTTCAGTTGTGAACAGGGCGGGCCAGAGAGACTAACTGACATTTTAAAGAGTAAAGTAACTGGACTATAATCACCAGAAAGTATCTATTCAATTGTATCAGCCCATTGTGGAGTAATACCAATAACTGTTCTCCCGACTTCTGATAGTTGTATCCAAGTGGATTTGTACCCAGAAGAGTTACGCTATTTCAGAATCGGCACTCACCAGAGCCAGCCGATAGGATTTACGATCATCACCAAGTAACAATAATTAACAGTTTGTTAGCAATCACATGTTTTCCTACTGTTTACCGTGAACACCAGATAGCTCAGAGTTGCGGCATTAACTATTCAATGTGACATTGTGTATCCAGGAATCAACCACCAAATTAGGTTTCCCCCTTATAATATTTAATTACTGAAAGGAGGGACTGGGGCCCAATTCGGAAGACAAACACTGGACCTTAAATAAATATTCATGGATTATACATCCAACTGATTTTTTCATCAAGAATAGGGTAAGAAGCGAGATTATGTGGCCACGTATGACAGAGAGAGAGAGTGTTACGTCCATTTTCGCACAACCATTTATGATGCGAGACTTAACAGATTACCAGATGCCAAAATCTAACTTTGTTAGACGTACTTAGGTACGCATCTATGTATGTGATAATAACTTAAATTTATTATGCACCAAAGTGCACAAATTCGGTGCGCCAATATTCGTTGGTTGCCTAAGAGCGCTGATGACGTCAGAGACACGTCATAGAGCAAAGAGACAAGATGCTGGTTTTTCAAGACAGACGTTGTTCTGGTCTTTGAGTCCCATATTGCGGGAATAGTTTATTGTGATTATATATCTTAGCTACCTTCCAAGGCGAAGCGTTAGCCACAGCCAAGTTTGATTCATACTCTTCAATATCTCCATGTGATATTTGAAGTAAGTACTTTACAAGATTTTGACAGGGCTTCAGTACGGCATCATGACCTACTGCTAGTGAGTTCAAAATCCCTTTTGCAAAGTAATAACCAAGTTGATAATTTTATGAAGTCTCAAGATAAGATGTCCGGCCAAATTTATACATAAGAATCTTTGATAAAAGATTGGATATGGAAAAGAAGTGAATAATCTTCACCTCAATACTTTGCCGTTTACGGGTTGTCCAACGGTCATTGAGGTCAGTCAAGTTTGACATTGTCTACATGCAGAATTCGTATTACCATGCCTGATGTTCCAGTATGTCTTCATGATGATGTCGTCTATGTATCGTCTAATAAACTTGTTATATAAACTGTCAGTCAAGCCCTGAATTCAGCGTCCATCAATTACACCATATTAGTCGGCCACCTGTAAGCCCGACCAAACTGACAGCATTTCTAGTCAGTAGCCTGATGAACTATTAGTAATAGACATAACCAATATTCACAAGAAATAACTGTCGTAATCACTACATCTAAAAGTAACTACTACATCTTGTGGCCCATAACTAAAAAAACGATACTACAGAGAGTGAACTATTTTCTTTAGTACAGGAAACATTGTATCATCTGCACTCTGTTTTGACTTGTTTAATTTTATTGATATAATGTTTAGTGGGAACTGTGTTCTTTCTTTACTGTCTATACTGTAATCTAGTGCTAAACCTTTAACCTTTGGGGTTATTAACTTGTTGGGTTCTTATCTTCTCAATGAGGGGAGGGCACAGGTATTCTGTTAATTCTCTATATATGTAATTCTGGTTTTATTTGATTTCATTTAGATATTCGATGTTGTAAAGTTTAATGATAATAAACAACAAAATAACTAAACTTTGTGTGTTGGTCAGACCCATCCCCAATTAACCGTAGTTTTTTTTTCAATTTTGTGTATCTTGTTGTCACATAGCTGTGCGTGTATGTGTTTAGTAAACTTATATTTCTCAATATAGGGACGGGGGGGGGGGGGTGCAAGATTGTCTTATACTAAATTATAGTCGTATAGATAGGCTGGACTAGAGAAACTACTCAGTCCAGAGACAGATTTTCTACTTAAACTATCCACTAGTGAAAAATCTATTTCTTACACCTTTACTTCTCACGTATTATCACCATCTCCTATACTCAGGCAGGACCATACATAACTTTTAACACCTATCTAAACACGACACGGGGCATAGAAAAGGTTGGGAACCCCTGACCTATATATACCTATCTGTCTGTCTGTCGGTCTCTCTGTCTGTCTGTCTGTGTCTGTCTATCTATTTGTCAATCTGTGTCACGGGTTGCCTCCTCTTTGCTCTGCAGTAGTGGTCCAACAGTGGGCAAAACTTTAGAGAATCTAATGTGTGTCTTCAAAGGTGTCTACATTCGCACAAGATTACTCTTGGCAGAGTTGTAGGTAGAAGGATAATGATGCTTCTACCTCAAGGTAGTTTCACAAGATATTTCAGATGTCAAGAACAATGCTGCATGAGGCGGAAAAATGTTAACTTTAGTATCTGACTGCCGCCTTTCGTGAAGATGGGTTATGCAATAATTAGCTCGTTCAAGCCCCCAGCAGAGTTAATTAAGCGAAATTCCTTATTATTATTTATTGGCTCTATAGATCTAAATGTGTATTAAAGAGTCTGATACATACGTACAATCTCATAACTATAATAATTGAATCAACTATGAATTTGTAAAATAACACGTAACAAATTTAATAATCAATTATTCTTTAACAGTTTAAAACAAATATGAATGATAGGTGAAATTTAGATTAAAAAGTGTCTTCATAGAGACTTGTTAGGGGAATTATAAAAGTACGTTGTGTTCGCCTCTTAAGAAGCACTTAACTCTTCAAATGATTGAATACTGCCGCAGGTGTTTCGTCAAGTCGTTTGTGACGAGGGCACTTCTCTACACAGCTCGTCCAATGTAGGTGGTTAGTGTCGAATTCCAGCTCTTGAATTACAAACTAGTGGCGTAGAAACTCTTACTACCAACTGGTCTCGTACCATGAACCCAAATTGGGATCTACAATCTCCTGGCACCTATGAATGGACACAGCAACATATATTAGATGCTTCGAACATTTGGTCTGGGGTAAATTTATTATCCCTCTGATGATGGGGGCTTTGATTTCTAGGTATACAGTCTTTGTATTTAAAAATGCAGGTTTTCTTTTAAGTTTCAAAGATGCCCAAATATTTCGGTCCTGTCCTATTTAATTTGGAATTCTGTCCGATTCTTCTCTGCCGGGGAGTTGCTCTTTTGACGTTGTAATGCAGCCTGTCTTAGTCTCCGAATTTGCTAGGTTATGTTCTCATTTCTTCCTCCAAGCTTCCACATTGTGTTTCCGACAAACTTGCCAATCAGAGCTGTTATTATTTTCCTGCTCTTGATTGAACCATCCCTGCTCTTATAACTAGGGGGTTGGGGTGTTAATTTTAATTCTTCCTCGCGTATTTAAAATTGTCACGTTAAAATTTAAACCCATGACCTATCTTCCGAATATGGCATGATTACTTACATTGCTATTACACAGACTTGCCAACACATCTGTGATCTCATCCCTAATGGTTACTGTGCTCATAATGTCTCTTCAGTCATGTGTCATCGGTAATAAAGACGCCGATAATGTCTGGACAACAATGATAAAGTGATTATCACGCGTACTCAAATCTTCCGCCATACAGATAATCCCTGACGTACGCGAACCACAGCTCGCTACCTCAGAGGGACAATATGGCTTCCTTTGTCCCCTCCTGCCGAGGTGTCTGGAGGCGCAGTGACCAACCGCGAAACACAGGTGGTCACTGCCTGCTCTGTCTGGGTCGGAAATGAGTTATCAAAGTCAACCTTCACTTTCACGTTCACCGTCTGCATTCAAGCTGGCACGACCACTTAAGCGATTACAATTAATTCTCAATATAGTCAATTACCCTTGAAATAACACTATTGTAGTGTGAGAAAGGATATAGCAATTAGGGAGGGTAAATGGCACGAATTCATGTGCGAAAAATGAAGAAATAAATGGATAATGTATGAGAGAAAGAAACAATGTAAAAGGACACCCAAAAATATCGTCACAATCTGTAAGTCGGTCGGTCGGTCAGTCAGTCCGTCCTCATCTTGTCTGTCTGCCTATCAAATTTTCCATCTTTATTATCTTATCATCATTTGATTTTTTTTTTTTCGTTTTTTATTACCTAGCCATTTCCATTTCCTATATATAGTTGTGAGTTTATGATTTTTCACTCTTTCGGGCTAACTAATTTGTCTCAGGTTTTCTTATTTCACAATTTAGTTACAGCAAGTAAAGCATGATAATACCTAATATAAAAAGACCTGAAAGGGCAGAGACTGACTTGCAGAAAGCAGAGGTGATGGCCAGGTACTACCATAGAGTTAGTTCTGCGCGCCAAATTCTTTACCCTTCGAAAATAAAGTTCGTTCGTTCGTTCGTTCGTTCGTTCTAAGGAAAATCTTCTTCTTCTTCTTCCTCGTTCGTCCTGAAAAGGACGTTGGTTGCGTTGTGTCTGTTTCCAGCGAAGCTGCGATATCTGCGCCTTTCGGCCGACACATCCGACTTCAGCACGGCATTTTTTAGGACCGGGTTTGCCTTCCCATTTCGATCCGCACTCGCTCAGCCAGCCTGCACTGCTGCAGACTGTTTCCAGGACCACCACGTGGAGGTGGAGTGCGGTCTTGACCAGCTCTGGTTCGCTGGTCCTGACGCAGGCAGTCAAGCTATGAGTCGCTGACTGCGGTCTCTATTGCTGCGTCTTGAGGTCCCTAAGGAAAATCTAGGACAGGCTGAAGTCAACAGAAGAGCAACACTTCTTAAAAAACTCAGTAAAAAAGTACCTTATAATACTGAAAATGTATCATATTTAAATGCAGATATTACAATGGAAGAAGTTGAAAATACAATAACGGACAAAACATATACATCAGCAGGGCATGACATCTTGAACTACGAAATCTTGAAACACATACCAAAAAGTACCATAGAAATTATAACATCCCTTTTTAACAAAATTTGGAATACAGGACAAATTCCCAAAACATAAAAAACAGCAGTAATTATTCCAATACTAAAACTAGAAAAAGATGCCCATGATGCCAGTTCATACAGATCAATTTCTTTAACTTCCCATCTAGATAAAATATTAGAAACCATAGTAAATAAAAGATTAAAGTTTTACTTTGAAAAGAATAATTTATATACTCAAACTCGGGATTTAGGAAGAACAGATGCACTATGGATCAGATAATTAAATTGGAACATGAAGTAAAATCACGATTTCAAAAGAAAGAAAAAACTGTGGTAGTATTTTTAGATATAGCTAGGGATTACGATGAATGCTGGAGAGTGGGTGCTCTCTTTAAGATGAAGAAGATAGGAGTAACCGGTAAAATATATAATTATTTAGAGAATTTCCTGCAAGATAGATATTTCACTGTTCAGGTAAACAATGATAGATCAGAACTGTATGAACAACAAAATGGAATACCCCAAGGATCAGTAACGTCTCCTTCAATTTTTACAATAATGGTAAATGATTTAGGTGAAGAATTTAATGATATAACAAATCAATTGTCACAGTTTGCAGATGATGTTGCTATATGGAGGACTGGGAGACATCTGCCAAAATTATATAAGGATCTACAGAAGCAAATAAATAAAGTATGTAAATGGATGACAAAATGGGGTTTTCAGCTGAATACAAATACAACATTGGGAATGATCTTCAGTAAAGGTAGGGTTGTAAAAAATAAAATTATAGACATAAATATCCAAGGGCAAAATATTAATACAGTGCAAACCACTCGATATCTAGGAATGATATGGGACCAACAGCTAAACTGGAATAAACACATAAAACTAATTTAGTCTTCCAGAGGATTGACAAACTTATTAAGATATTTGAAAGGTAATGGATGGGGTGCAAGCACTAAGACAATGCTCACTTTTTATAAATCTTTTATTAGAGGAAAAATAGATTATGAAGTATAATATATGACTCTGCTGCACACAGTAACAAGATTAAATTAGACAGAATTCAGCATCAGGCTTTATGTACAATAGCAGATGCAATCAGTTCAACATCAATGGGAGCTATAGAGGTGGCTTTAGGAATTCTACCCTTAGAATTACGGAGAAAGGAGTTAAGATTAAATTACATGAACAGAGTTATGTTAGATAAGTCTCACCCAGCACATACAGCTTTTACCAGATTCCAACTAACAACTCAGGCCAATCCAATGACTATCACTAGATACCCTACAGGATGGAAGTGTATGGAGGAAATTGTCCATCTGGGTACATTAATTACATCAATTAATAACAGTTGTGAATACAAGCCAGTGATTCCACCCTGTGAGATCAAGAAACCAGACACGGACTACCACCTAGCAGAAAAACTTAAGAAAACAAATAATATAGAAAATATTAAAAACACAGCCAATAAATATATACAACAAATATCAAAAGACAGCATTACTATGTACACAGATGGATCCAAGGGAGAGAATGGTAAATTGGGGATAGGAATGTATATTCCAATATGGAAAATGGCAAAAGAATATAGCATCACGGAAAATACATCCATTTTCACTGCAGAGATGGTTGCAATACTAAAAACACTAGAAATATTCTCTAATAACCCTCCCAAAAAACTAACAGTTTTAACTGACTCTCTTTCAACAATTAAAACACTTAGAAACTTACGAGAATGTAGTAGACCTGATATAGCAGAGGAGATATTTCTGGCTACTACATACTTATATTCCAGGGGATGTTCAGTCATAATTGCTTGGATACCTTCACATGTTGGCATAGAGGGAAATGAAAAGGCAGATAAAGAAGCCAAGAAAGGTAGATCTGATAAAAATCTAATAAATGTAGGGACGAGTAAATCAGAGATTAATAACAGATAATGGAAAGCAGAGTGGGATAAAAAATCTGAAAGGAAGACATGCATATAAGATGTTCAAGGCTCCAACAAGAAAATGTCAGATATCTAGGGAATTGAAAATTCCCAGTAATTTCTTTTCTTTTTTTTCTTTTTTCTTTTTCTCTAACCAGCGGCACTCGAGCTTTCCAGCTCTTTTGGCCCAATGACATTGCGAGGCTGGGGGGTCAGTGGACTTTCCTTCCAACCCGGTCAGGAGCTTCGCTCCTTCCCATCCACACGGGATTTATGTGCAGGAGCCGTTCAGGTTATTCAGTCAAATTTCCGGTCGTAAACATTCCTTCAAACGCTGACGCCCGGGTTTGAACGATGAAAACCTGGTCGCCAGTACAACGCCGTAGCCATTACACCAGCGCGGCTCCCAATTCCCAGTAATAAGAAACCTCTCAGACTACAGCTTGGAAAAGGCTATTTCAGAATAGAAGAACCTTACTGTGCATGGTGTCTTCAAGACAATAATATAGAACAATTCTTGTTAAAATGTAAGAGGTATGAACAAATGAGAATTCCAATATTAGATTATTTGCAAGCATCAAACTTACCTATAAATATAGAAGAGGTGTTAAGAACAGACAGACCTTAGGAACTGCATAATATAGTCAAACAGTATTTAACACGAACGAAGGTTAATATATAGTGGCTGGGAATGTGAAGGTCTGATGCTGTTCTTACAATGCATATGACTTTTAACAGAAGAAAGTCAATTAAATATCTGTTAAAGTCAGTTATATAACTGGAACCACCAGGCCTTTATACCCC
Organism: Oreohelix idahoensis; assembly: GCA_024509875.1. Taxonomy (NCBI): domain Eukaryota; kingdom Metazoa; phylum Mollusca; class Gastropoda; order Stylommatophora; family Oreohelicidae; genus Oreohelix; species Oreohelix idahoensis. Next base: position 188,315 of record JAMPIV010008631.1, read on the forward strand.
TCCACTTTAATAATATTCTTGTCCAGAGTTTCTTCTTGATTTTGTTCGGTTTTTTATTTTATTTTTTATTTAACGTATAAGCATAATTGTGATTGTCCCTATTTACAATGATTTGACAAATGTGATGCCACTTTCTCATATCGGCAGTTGTTCATATTATTTGGAATTGAAAACAATAGCCTATATATCCTAATTATAACCCATCAGAGGTTGAACGGGATATTTTTCTTCATTAATTCAACACACAAAAAAATATTGTAGAAACCTGTTAAGATAATTCTTGCAAAGTCACTTGGTCTCGGCTTAATTTAACTGCACCAATATAATACGGGGACACCCCCCCCCCCCCCAATGCAGTTTTCGGGGGCCTCTTATGTGGGGCGAAGAAAGAATAGGCTTCTGCGTCCTAGGGAATGTCGTGCAAGTGACTAATTTGAGGTAGTGTACGGGGCTGAAACAGAAACTACCGCTGCAAGAGTCCTTAAATGTTTTGGTGCATACTCCGTAGACAACGAAAATATAAAGGAAGATAATGAATACCTACAAGGACATTAGTCTGTTTTCGTTTAAAAGCTATTGATTAAGCTCTACTTTTGCCTAACAGCGCTACCATTTTGTTTGTTTACCGCGCACAATGGTTTCCATCGTTATGCGTATCACGTGATAACCTTTATTTCAACTTATGGCATCTGCTGGACCCTATGCAAATAGTTTTTCATGTGTTCGTGATGTGTGTGTGTGACAGTGCGTATGTGTGGATGCGTGCGGTTTTTTTCCCCTTGATGATTCTCTTAGGAAGATTATCTTTTTTGTGTGTGAATTCATCATTTATAATTTACTGTTAACAATATGGTAATTATTCCATGAGGGGTAATCCGGTCTAGTTCTGGGTGTAAATGAGCTTAAGCAGATGTTACAGGAATGTGGGCAGATGGATGAGAAATGCAATAACAGAATTCAGAATTCGGTGCCCTAGCTCTGGAAATACAGGTTCGCCCCTGTCTTAACAAGTAAACCCCGTCATCTGTCGGAAACCAAGTGAAGTCTGACCTTGAATTTTACTATTGGAAGCGTCAGGTCCACAGAGCAGGCCTTGTATTTGCATAATTTTTCAGTACTTTGAAGAATTGTATCGCTGCTAGAAGCTTGAATTATAAAATGCATCGAGAAATATATGAATATCAAACAAAACAAATCAAGTCTGACATAAAAATCTGAATCTTCAACTCAAATGGCAAGTCATTCCTTACGTTTAGATCTGAAACATGGATAACAATAAAAACAACAAGAACCAATAAGTTACAAAATTATGTTTTATTTGCTCACACAGTGGTTAGTGCACTGGCTTCCTAACTCGGTGGTCCATGGTTCGATCCCCAGTTGAGGTGGGATTTTTTAGACCGCAAACTCAGCCTCATGAATTGGGTGCCAGAGTACGTGGCCAGCGTAATGCTGACCACATCACCCTATTCCCAATATGCCTCAATGGGCGTGTAACGAGATCTTTACAACAGAAAGATTAAAATAGTGCATGGTTACCAATGTTGAACTGGTGATAAAAACCAGACAACTGCCAATAGAACAAGAGATGACAAGAAAAGGCTCTCGATCGATAAGACGGACTCACATTATGGGTACTCACATTATGGGTACTCACATTATGGGTACAATAATATTACAAGACACCCCTTGTTCTGGAATTCCCCAGGGTAAGAAAGATTGAGGGAGATCGAAGTAGACACGGGGGAACGAACGAACGAACGAGCGAACTTTAATTTCAAAGGGTTGAGAATTGGACACGCAGGCCCGTCTAACATTCTGCCCTTCCTTTTGCTCACCTTTCATACTGAAATTCTTTTATTCTCATATGCATGTTACATGTCCATTTCAAGAAATTCAACGTAAAGTAAAATAATAATATACCACACTCATATTAACATTAATTAATTATAAGCATGACATAACATATGTTGAAAAGTACAAACATCGTAATTAGAACCTACAGTTGATGTTATAAGAAAAGATAATCCGATTAGGGGGGCATGTAATCAGAATTCAGAAAGTATTCAAAAAGTCTATGATTGTATGAATAGGGACTGAGGTTGTTTCTTAGGTTATGTGGAAGACAATTCCAAAGATGAGCAGCAGAGTACGCTAAGCTTTTCTTGAATAAGTCAAGCCTAGGCTTAGGCACTTGCAATCTGTTAAAGCGTTGACTGCGTCTTTCATTGTAATTGAACATTGGCCACAGATATGCTGGAGCATTGTGTGACAGGATTTTATGAACAAATTTAGCTTTGTTAAACAGAAGGCGCTTTCGGGCAGTATTCGGAGGTTTTTATAGAAATCTATACACTGAGTTAGGCAGTTGTCAGAGACTAGACGCACTGCACGCTTTTGTAGTGAACGGAGTCTCTTTGTGTTGGACATTGAGTAACCATCCCAGATTGTGGAGCAATAGTCAAGGTTTGCTTGTATGTGAGATATATAGAACAATTTTCGTGCATCTTCATCTAGGAAATGCTTGATTTTAGCTAACTGGTAAACTTTCTGTGCCGTTTGCTTGGTCAGTGCATGTACATGTGAGTTCCAGTTTAGATGCTGGTCAACGATTATACCTAGAGTTTTATGTTCATTAACGTTTTCAATTAGTGAGGTACCAATGTAGATCTGAAGTGTTGTTTTCTCTGAATTTTGTAATTTTTGTCTAGTTGATATTAACATGCATTTCGTTTTAATGATATTTATTAGCATGCGATTACCGTTGCTCCACTTAATCAGATTATCTGTATCCTTTTGTAACGATAGTTCGAGTGTTTTACAACTTTTATCACTCTTGTATACTGTACAGTCGTCCGCAAACAGATCACAGGATGAGTTCTTGATGTGAAGAGGAAGGTCATTAATGTATATGGTAAATAGTAGAGGACCAAGTATATAACCCTGAGGAACGCCAGTATTTATCACTGCTGGGCTAGAATATGAGTTATTGTAAGAAACTACATGTTTTCTGTCAGACAGGAATGATGTAATCATTGTCATCAGATGAAAGTTTATGTTTGATGTTTCTAGTTTTCTAATTAAAATAGCGTGATCTATCATATCAAATGCTTTTTTAAAGTCCACAAAGACTGCCCCACACATGTTATCGTTGTTAATATTTAGGTGCCAGTTGTCTATCATCTTAGTTAGAGCAGTGTGACATGAATGATTAGGCCTAAACCCCGATTGACTATCAATTAGCAAGTCGTTGTTAACTAGGTGTTGTAGTGTTATTTTGTGAATGTGTTTTTCCAGTGGTTTGGATAGCGATGATATTAGAGAGATTGGCCTATAGTTACCAAGGTTACGAGTATCAGAAGAACCAGGTTTAAAAAGAGGATATACCTTAGCGACTTTAAAGTGCAACGGGAAGTAACTCTTTGCGATACATAGATTGTATATGTATGTTAGTGAATCGCTAATAACTGGCGCAGCATAGCGCAGTATTCGATTACTGATTCCATCAAGTCCTGATGAGTTGTTCTCTTTAAGGCCTAGAAGATAGTTATATACTTTATTAACTGTCATATACGGAATGTCGGATGGGACTGTGTTCGTGCATTTGTTCTCACAGAATGCTGACAGTGGGCCTAGGTCACAAGGGGACTCTGGTATCGTAGATTTAAGACTGGTTATTTCTGTCTGAAAGTAATTGCTAAAGTCCATACACGTAAATGAGGTATTGCAGCTTAATGAGTCTGGCAAACTTCGTTTGTTTGCTAGAGTGTTGATTGCTTTCCACATAGCTTTACTGTTTGTTTTGTTCTGAATTAAGTTTTAAAAGTATGTTTTCTTTTCTCTACGTATTAAATATTGTACCTTGTTTCTTTGTGCTCTGTATGTGTTAAAGTCCTTATTTCTGTGAGCTCGATCTCGCTACCTCATGGCTTCTAGCACTGCTTGTGTGATCCAAGGAGATTTGATCTGTCGTTTGACACGAACTTCTTTAGTTGGTGCATGGTTATCAAACACACAATGAAAGATACGTGTCCAATGAGCTATGGCGTCATCGGGATCAGAAAGCTGGTAAACAGTGCTCAGAGGTGCAGCTCGCAAATCATGTAAAAATAGTCCATGGTTAAAATTTTTGAAACTTCTAAATTTAATACTTAAATGTTTATTTCTGGGAGCTTTATATTTATTCTCTGACCACGTGCAACATATTGGATAGTGGTCACTCATTGCTACAATAGGAACAGAGCATTCTAGAATGTTATCTGTACAGGTGACGTAGATGTGGTCAATTGTTGAGGATGATGTTGTTGTTACCCTGGTAGGCTGGTTGACTATTTGTTTTAAGTTGTAAGATAGTATGATGTTTTCCCACGTTTGGTTTGTGTTATGCATGTCAATGTTGAAGTCACCCAAAAGAATAATTTCTTTGGCAGTGGTAAATACTGTGTCCATCATAGTGGTGAAATTTTCATACCAGATGGTTCCTGCACTGGGATTTCTATAAAGATACCCGATTAGAAATTGTCCCTGACTGGGTATTTTTATTTCTAACCAAACGCACTCGGTCTCTGCTGTCTCTAAATCACTTCTGCGGCGAAAACTAATGGAATTGGAAATATATACTACTATACCTGTTTCTAGCTTACTACTTGAGTCTCGTCGAACAGTTGTAAAGCCTTGTAGTGTAATATCATCATCTGATATTTTGTCATTTAAACGACTTTCCGAAAGTCCAAAAACATGAAAATTTTGATTCAGAATTCGTGTAAGTTCGGGATATGTTTAGATGACCTAGTCGTAGACCATCCTTAATTAACCATTGTGTCTGATTTGTATGCATTTAACTTTGGAGAAGGTGTTTAAAAATATCAATAACAAAAGCAGCTTTAACACAAAAATCACGAATATTTAGACTAATTAACTTCACCAAGTAAGTGAAAGTAAAAATGTTAGTTCTTAATATTGATAACAGGGCTGTTGAAAGTACAAATTTGGTAGATTAAGACGTGAAGGATGATGCATGGGGTAAAATGTGGTTGCGGGATATTCATGTGTCCTTGTTGTGGAATGGGAGTATGCTGACCAGTATGATCTCCCGGCAGAAGGTAAATAGTCCAAGAGTCTTTGTTGTAGCGGGAAATTAGGAAAGGTTGGGTACAGATGTTGATACATAGGAAGATGGTACAAATGCGGTGACGGTGGGTAGGTTTCTTGTGTCTGTGACATTGATGGATGGCGTGAGGATGTATCAGGACATGAAGACTGAGTTTGTTGAGTTGCTTCATTTGTACACTTTTGAGGGTAGAGTCTATCACATCGTTCCTGTTGAGTAAGTGCGGAAAACATAGGTGGTTGTTGCTGTAGGGAGACATCACAAGCTGTTCCCTGCACTTCGCGATTTATAAGAACAGGTGTGATTTGATGTTCCTGATTATGAGATGATGTTGAGTGGGTGTTTGTTAGAAGTAGTAAGTAATGGTGGAAAGTCAAGGTCATAATTACTATCTGAGAAGTAGGTATTCACTGTTGATAGATGACTGGTTGGATTTTGAGATCCTAGTGTGTGGCCGACTCCTTTGAAGGTGCGTTCTGGGTACCTGATGTTTGTTGCCAGCTTGCTGATTCCTTCAGTAGATAAGGCAATATCCCCGCTGTAAAGATGTTTTTTAGGGCTCCTGATTTCGCAAGGAAGTACGAGGAGTGATCAATGAATTTATAGTTGTGTCTGACACAGTGCTTCTTAAGTTTAGAATTGTTGATATCAATGGATTTGCGGTAATGGGCTCTGACTGGAGGAATAATGGACGAGAAGTAGATTTTCGCAATAGGGAATAACGAATGGAATTTTGATGTGATTTGGTTTAGATCAGCTTGGGACATTTCAATATCTTTGAGCGAGTCTGATAGACCTATATGAGTAGTTACTCTGGTGACAGTGGGATCAGACGGAAAACGTTTAAGGAGTGACAGTAAGTCCTGAGTGGATGCCCAGTTCTTGAAGCGAACAGTGACCGAGTCCATATCGTTTGTTAACAATCTAGATTTTTGTAGTTCCTTGACATTCTGGTCCCCGAAAATAAGGTGCTTCCTTTTATTCTGAATCCTTGTGTTGGTTCCTGTGATAGGATGTGCCTGTTCTTGTGTTACCTGTGTGCTTTGATTATTGGATTTTTGATAATAACGCATGTTGTGAGTTAGTCGTCTTGGCGGAGAGTGCCGATTCGAAATGTTTACCGGGATTTTGCAAACATTGTCTGCACTGTCTGTAGTGAATTTCGGAGAATCCGGGACACTTTCTTGTCTGTGATGGAGTTTTAGTTGCGTAATGTTTTGCTCGGATTCGTTGCTTGTGTTTTTCAGTTTTTGGAGATAACTTGAGGCAGATATCATAGGAATAATGAAGATATGGAAAGTCCTGGCACAGTGCCGTCTTAAGGCATGGGCACACTGGGCAGTGTCCTGGGGCCCCACGATTCTAGAGGCCCCATGCTGGGATGCTGCCATATTGTTCATAAGATATCTCTTGGTAGAGTGGATAATTGGGTAGGGTTGGTAGGGGCACAGTACATTGCTTTGCCCAGGGCCTACAATATTGTTAAGACGGCCCCGCACTGGCACAAGACAGAAGGACTTTGAGTTTTTTTTTTTAAGCTTGTGATTCTTTTGGAGCTAAAGTACAGTAATAATGATGGAGGGGATGATGATTATGATGGTGGTAATGATGATTATGATGGTGGTGATTATGACGGATGAATAATTTAGCACTTTGATCGATCCATTTCATTCTCATCGGCGCCCCTCATTTCTTTTTCTATCTAAACAACAACGTGGATTTCCCTCGTTTGCTAATTAAGCATGCACGTTAAACACGTGGAAGGATGGTTTCGCTATCGCCATCGATCTGATTCTTAGTTTAGCCACGCCTCCTGTCTATGTTTCAAGCACTAAGAACTCAGATATGTAGATTCATAAACTGTCTTTCCTTTTGAAAGGGGTTACCTGCTGTCAAGTTTACGTCAGCACGTAAGCGCCTGGTCACTGAAAACACGTGGAGGGTGGAGCAAAAGGTTTTGTAGTTCTAGAGAGAGAATGGTTCGTTAATTGCAGTATCAGGGGGCGTTGACCACCCACGACCGCAATCCCTTTGATCGCGCTCCAAGGGACGAAATTTGCTCACCAAGGGAACGGACCTTAAAGGCGCCCACCGCTAGCGAAGCGGTCATCATGCGGGGAAAAGGCGTGAAAATAGACTTTGATTCGCGGAAAGAACAGCAAACCTCCCCAAATTGAACGAGTGGTGTAAAATCTGACATGTAGCTAACGATTTCTATCCTTTTAATATATATTGAAACCTCTTAAAATTCAAGTTGTCAGTTGCTATCAAGATTTCTAGAATGGTCTAGCGCGCATTTTGGAGTCTTATTTATTGGATTTCCTATAGGAATAACGTGGAGATTTATTTTGTTTCTTGATTTGCGGTAAAATATTGTTGGCATTTAACGTGTTAAGTTCATTATATTTCACTGGGATTTTTGTGTTAATTTAAACATATTAAATAAACATATAGAAAAGTTCTCCAGTTGTAAACGAAAATTTAACTACCCGTTATTTCCCGAGTAAGAGATGCGTTAAATAATCATAGATGCTAGGCGATCGAAATTGTTTAATAACAATTTGTTTCTATTTCATCATGTGTAAATCTTAAGTAATTAAATGTTCATAGCTAGTGTTAAAAGCGATATATTAGCTAGACACGCCTGGTGTTTTTTAATATAAATACCGGAGTGATTTTACAGGTGTTACCTAAACGCGGGTGTTAGAATATAATTATAGTATGATTACCTGTTATCTATTCTCTTTTATATAGGCTGATCATACATTTGCGATCCAGCGGTTCATATAGAGATGCATGGTCAGATGTCTTATGGCATCCCAATTATATGTTCCTAAACATACAAACATTGACGGTAAAAAATCTGATGTTGGAGACCCCTCGAGGTCCACCTTCTCCATCCATGAGAGCGGTTAAATAACCAGAACACTTCAATGTTAAATTTGTTTTAAATGTTAAACTGGAACGGGACTATGCCAGAAGATTTTTTTTCATCTTATTCATATAAATTTGAGGCAGAGCTTACAGCACTAATTTTCCTTAAACAAACCCATATGACAGTAAAGTTTTCCTACCACCAAATTCTACAGAGAGAATTCACGGGTCATACCCGGCTATTTCCTTCCGAGAACAGCATGGGAGTAACATTCTGCTTTTTTTTTTATTTTTCCACATTCACTACGACAGAGAGAGTCATAGCCACTGTAGGCTAGACCACTCCGGGGGAAAAACTATATTAACTTATAAATTTCCAGGACAGTGCAATCACCTAGAACAACCTTATCCCAAACCAATACCTGCAGTACGAAGAGGAATACCCAGGAACAAAAATATAATCAACGCACCAATTCAGCGAATCTCCGAGAAAAATAGCAGTTGCCTAGACGGAGTTTCTGGGGCTGAACTGGACAAACAATAGGACTTATCATAGTCTTAAATACAATGTGTTTGATTAATTCCATGGAATGTATGCAGCATCGGCAGAGGGGTAAGCATAACTGAAGTGAGCTCACTGTATGTGTTTAGAGAGTGAAACGGAACGAAAGAACTTATTTCTTAAGTTACTACTAATATAACATTTTCTCTTTTATTTATCTCTCACTAAATCTGAAGGCCCACGGGATAGTTTAAATTAAGGACATATTCTTTACCCGTCCTGACTACTCCCCACTCCCATTGTTAATAATTTTTTTGATCTTTTGGGTAAATTTCCTCTGTTGGGATCATTCCTAGTTTTCCCTATACTAGAGGGAGGGTTAATGAGAGTATATATTTCTTTCTCTTATGTAACTATAATTCATAGATGTAATGATAATGATGTATTGATGTTGTGATCTATTTTCTAGCGATATAATAAACTTAATAAACCTTAAGCTATTTGTGTTGGTATAACCCCCCCCCCCCTTTTGCCATTATATGTGACCCATAGTTTATGTTTTTTGTATGTACGTATTTATGTCACAAAAAATTGTGTGTGTGTGCGTACGTGAGGGTAGTGTAATTTGAATCTGTACCAAGTGAGAAAGTGCGTCTCCATTAAAGTGTGTCGTACTAGATAGGCTGGATTAGAGCAATTACTCAATCCAAGACTGTGCTTTTCTCTTACACCAGTTCTCCTCGTGAAACAAGACTATTTCTCACACCTTCCTGTCACTTAGCTCTCACTATCACCCTGTGCTCGGACGGGACCATAAATATCTCAGGCCTATCTATAAAATTTACGACAGTGATCATGATGATGATAATGAGGATGAGGATGATGAAGATGGAGATTATTATTATGATGATGACGATGATGAGGATAATGAAGATGATGATGATTATGATGAAGATGATGATGTGGATGATGAAGATGCTGGTGATCGTAGTGATGATGCTGATGACGATGCTGATAACGCTGATGATGACCATGGTGGTCATGAAGATGATGAGGATGATGAGAAGGAGGCGAATGATGATCATAAAAAAGCATGAGTGGACAAATTAAGCCTGCACGTGCACTAATGAGGCATTATCTGTGAGGATTATTCATTTTTTATTCAAACAAGCGTTCGTGGTTGTGGATGATGGGGATGATGATCGTGATGATAATAGTGATGATAGTAATAATAATGATGATGATGAAGGAGCTTGAGTGGACAAAATAAGTCTGCTCTTGCACCGATGAGGCACTATCTTTAACAATTATAAACTAATGCCAAGTTCTACTGTCGCGTGCTATCAGCTCAAGGTCTTATCTTTTGTCTTCCTCATCGTTTTCACTTCTCTCTCTCCAGTTCTCTTCTCTCTCCAGTTCTCTTCTCTCTCCAGTTCTCTTCTCTCTGTGTTCTTTGGTCAAAATCTACTTTTCTTATCCTACGGATCCCAGAACACGAACTGTCTAGTAATGCTATCAACAGACTTTGTCAATGCGTGTTATATCCATCGCCAGTGTCGTCATTACATCTTTTGTTCCACCAGCACTTATCTGATTCTTGTCATCAGTTCCACGTTGGCGAACTTGACATTCCATTTCATTTTGTTTGTTGGAGGTTTTCGTGGCTTAAAGTGCGTGGGGTAGCCGGTTCCATGTCTAACCCTTCTTTGCCGCTTCTTACGACATGCATGATAGGTTACAACGTTACTATTCTTTGCTTTCCTTTCAGGTCGCGATAACTCACGAGCTATAACATGTGAAAACTAATGGTGATCAGCAGAAGTATTTCTCAGGATGGGTTGAGGCGTATAGTGATGGCGTGTACTTTCTTATTAGCACATTATTTACTGTGAAATTGTATGCTTCATTTTCTTAATCTTTTAGCATTTTAATGTTTTTATTATTTTTTTATAATGCAGTTCGCGGCCTCTCCCATGTCGGGCACAGCTCAAAAACTTTCTCTGGTGGACAAGAGCGTTGCCACTCCTAGGTTTTTTCACCTAGCTCAAGGTTTTTTGGTCTCGCCAAAGTCAAAGTGTCATTTTCTTCATTAGCTAACGCCACCTATATTTCGCCCAAACAGTCAAAATCGGCCAAAATATCCCCCAAAACGCCCAAAGTAGCTCAAAATCGCTCAAAGCCCAAGTGGCCGATGTCTAGGTTTTTCTCAAAATATAGAGTGGCAACGCTGCTGATGGTCAAAGCATCCCCACAGACATATTCCATTACAATCGCTTTGATGAATCACGTAGTCGAATTTCAAGCACCGTTAGCTTAGTTAATAAGTTATTCCCCTTTGATTCAGCCTCGTCTCATTGCTTTATTGTGAATTCCTTACTCTCTCTCTCTGTCTTTCTCGCTCTCTCTATCACTCTCTTCTCTCTCTCTCTCTCTCTCTCTCTCTGTCTATCTATCTATCTCTCTGTTTGCCTACTCATTATTTAACTGCGCTTTTCTCTTCTTGGGGAATATGGGGGCCACCATAGTGGTTTTAAGCCTGCGACCATAACGCTTGGTCTTATCTTACAGTTGGTGGTTCCTGTAGTAATTTATTATAACGTTGAAGCCAAATTTAGTGTACCCTATTCGAGTTCCTCATACTAAAGTTCACTTGTCACATGAAAAAGTCTTGCACCGTGTAGGGGAAATGAATGAAGAAATTGCCATGTTCCTGCCAAACAGCAAACATTTCATCATCATCATCAATCATCAAAATCCATAATTCTCACCGTTTGTACGTCGGTCACATCTAAGGGATGCAACTGTGGTTGAAAGTTAGACATTAATTGTATTGTTTCCCTTAAATGTGCTCTCCCGAAAATAGTAACACTCAACGAAGAAATGTCGGTGTAGAACCCAGTTTCATTCCGGAAACGGAGTTAACTCATCATTTTGTTAAAAATAACCTTAAAATGTAGGTTTTTGATTGTTTCTTCAAGACATTTTGACGGGTTATTGCTAGTTTGAAAATAATGGACCATTAACTCATTCTAAATCTGGTATTTCTTCTTATTTGTACCCATCAGCTACGCAAACAACACAGGTTCTTCAACAAACGTACGCTAAAATAAATAATTCTTCCAACAATAATAACAACAGTATACTACAGCAAACAGAAGATAAGACATAATATATTAAAGCCTATTTCAACCAAATAAAATATACCAGAACAGTTGGTTCCCACAGACATGGACGAAAACAATAATGAAAAACTGAACTTTGAAAAAAAATTGTTCGAGCCATATAAGACCAAGAGAGGATTGTCTTTAAGTACAAAAGAACTCACTGACCTGGAGCATTGGCAGAACATGTGAATTAAGGATAGATAGATAGATAGATAGATAGATAGATAGATAGATAGATAGATAGACAGACAGACAGACAGACAGACAGACAGACAGACAGACAGACAGACAGACAGACAGACAGACAGACAGACAGACAGACAGATAGATAGATAGATAGATAGATAGATAGATAGATAGATAGATAGATAGATAGATAGATAGATAGATAGATAGATAGATAGATAGATAGAACGAACGAACGAACGAACGAACGAACTTTATTTTCAAAGGGTTGAGAATTGGGCACGCAGGCCCGTCTGACATTCTGCCCTTCCTTTCTCTCACCTTTCATATTGAATTCATTTATTCTCATATGCATTTTACATATCAAATTCAAGGAATTCAACGTTGTAAAGTAAAATAATAATATAGCACACTCATATTAACATTAATTACTTATAAGCATGACATAACATATGTTGAAAAGTACAAACATTATCAGAGATAGATAGATAGATAGATAGATAGATAGATAGATAGATAGATAGATAGATAGATAGATAGATAGATAGATAGATAGATAGATAGATAGATAGATAGATAGATAGATAGATAGATAGATAGATAGATAGATAGATAGATAGATAGATAGAACGAACGAACTTTATTTTCAAAGGGTTTAGAATTGGTCACGCAGGCCCGTCTAACAAGATAAATAGATAGGTAGGTAGATAGATAGATAGATAGATAGATAGATAGATAGATAGATAGATAGATAGATAGATAGATAGATAGATAGATAGATAGATAGATAGATAGATAGATAGATAGATAGATAGATAGATTGATTGATTGATAGATAGGCATGCGGGAAGGTTGATTTTTAAAAAATAGTTTTGCCTCATTTTGGCGTGACACTCTCCGTTCAACTTAGACACAATGTCTGTCGGTTATATTAGGGCGTATATCCAAATATAACAGACCTAGCGGTCTAGAGTTAGTACGGTAAGGTTGATGAATTGATAACCAAATGGTGTGTTATTTATTGTAACTCGGCAAGAATTAATAATTAAACGTGCAATATTTATTTTTTCTCTTCTACAGGATGCCTCAACTTAGACAGCGGAGTTGGCATTTACGCGTGTGATCCCGATGCCTATAAAGTTTTCTCTGAGATTCTGGACCATGTCATCAAAGATTATCATAAACTACCATTGAAGAAAAATATACAGCACCCTCATGCGGATTTTGGTGACCCTGAAAAGTACACCTATGAAGATCTTGACCCTGATGGCAAGTTCATTATAAGCACGAGAGTGAGGGTAGGCAGGTCGGTGGATGGATATGGATTTCCCCCTGTTCTCACAAATGAGGTAACCACTGTCATGTATTTAAATCGTAACACAATTAAAATTGTCACCCTATCATCACGATTATAATTATCAACACAGTCATCCTTCGTTCACGTCTAGGGGGCAGAGAAAAAACAAATCTTTCTGCCAGTCCGAATTCTGGTCCCTGAATCTTCAGTTCGTCCACAGACAATTTCGGTGTTTTTGGGTGCCAGGAGAGAGTCTTCAATACCAGTATCCTTTAGCTCCCCAAGGAGCATAGGCCTTCAACAAACACATGCCAAGTCCTCCTGTCACGTGCCATCTGCTCAAGGTCTTTCCATATCTTCCTCATCATTTTCACTTCTGTATCTAGCTCTCTTCTCCATGTGTTTTTTGGTCTACCTCTGCCTCTACTTCCCTGGGGATTCCAGAACAAGGACTGCCTTGTAATGCTATCAACAGGTTTTTTTCAATGTGTGTCCTATCCATCGCCAGCGTCTTCTTCTCAACTCTTGTTCCACCGGCACTTGTCTGGTTCTTGTCATCAGTTCCACATTTGTGACTTTGTCATACCATTTCAATCCTTCTATGCTTCGCATGCACCCGTTTATAAAAGTCTGTAGCCTTTTGGTTGTTGCTTTTGTTGTTCTCCATGTCTCAGCGCCATACAATAGGACTGACTTGACATTTGAGTTGAAGATTCCTCTTTTCGTGTTGGACTTGATTTCTCTTGATCTCCATATGTTTTCCAATGCAATGAAAGCTCCTCTTGCTTTTTGTAATCTTATTTTGATATCATTGTCTGTCCCTCCAACTTTGTCTGTATTGCTGCCAAAATATGTGTACGATTCTACATCTTCTAGTTCGACCTTGTTATAATTTCTTGCATTTATTCTCATAATCTTTGTCTTAACCCTGTGTATTTTCAGACCCACTTGTTGTCACCTCTCATCAAGTATTTTCCATTTGTCTTGCATTTGATTATGGTTATGGGACAGAAGAGCCAAGTCATCTGCAAAACCTAGATCATCAAGCTTGAAAGTGTGAGTGGTTACGTGTAAAGAAATAAAGATGATAAAATTACGAAATTTTCATTATACAATCAGGAGAAAAGGTCAAAGAGAGACGTTAGCTGTAAACAAATAACAGCACAATGTGTGAACACACAAATTTGAACAAAAACAAAAAGAGGGGGGGGGGGGAGAACCCGTGGCCTGTGAGTAAAATACAGGTAAAGATTGCCCCACAGCATATACTGCCAAAGGAGAGTGAAGTGTTAGAGACCTTTCTATACTAGGTCCAGCTTTATGAGGTGGCGTGACTGTTCCCTTTCTCGCTGCTTTCGTCTCCTAACTCGAGAGCTGAGTCGGGTACCTATTAACAGCTTGGTAAACAGGAGTGTGATGCTACCAAGTTTCGATCCCGGACCCCGGAAACTTTACCGCCAGAGGACAGCGTTAGGCATGTGAGTAAATAATAATAAACAAAAATAGGTAATAAATAACGAAAGAAGGAGGACGGAAGACAACATAAGTAATAAGGCATCAGGGGATGTGAACCAGGAACCCTCTAAACCGACTTATGGTAAATCAGCAAACAATGAAACTCCTTGGAGACCACAGAGATGTCGATTTACAATACATGTAAAGGCTATTGTTGTTGTTTCCGATCCCCAGGGTTTCGAGTTATTCACTCTTTCATCCCTTGCAAATGGTAAAATAATAATCTTTACCACCAGCATTGTCATCTTTATAATCACCATAACCATCATCATTGTCATATTTGTAATCATCATCACTACCATCACTGTCACCATTATAATTATCATAACCAGGATTATCACCTTTAGATTCTTCATAACTACCAATATTGCCACCTTTATAATCATCATAACCACCAGCGTTTTCATCTTTATAATCATTATAACCACCGTCATTGTCATCATTATTATCATCATCATCATCCCCACCATCATTGTCACCTTTATAATCAACAAATCCAGCATTGTCACCTTTATAATCAACATAATCAGCATTGTAACCTTTATAATCATCATAACCACCAACATTGCCACCAACATTGCCACCTTTATAATCATCATAACCACCATCATTGTCACCTTTATAATCAAAATAACCGGCATTGTCACCTTGATAATCATCATAACCACCACCATTGTCATCTTTATAATCATCATTACGACCAACACTGTCACCTTTATAATCATCATTACCACCAACACTGTCACCTTTATAATCATCATTGCCACCAACACTGTCACCTTTATAATCATCATAACCACTAACAATATCGCCTTCATAATCATCATTACCACCAACACTGTCACCTTTATAATCATCATAACCACCAACATTGTCACCTTTATAATCATCATAACCAGCATTGTCACCTTTATAATCATTATAACCACTATTGTCACCTTTATAATCATTATAACCACCAATATTGACACCTTTATAACCATCATAATCACCACCATTGTCACTTTTATACCATGATAACCACGAGCATTGTTGCCTTTATAATCATTATAACCACGAGCATTGTCACCTCTATAATCATTATAACCACGAGCATTGTCAACTCTTTAATCATTATAACCACAAGCATTGTCACCTCTATAATTATTATAACCATAAGCATTGTCACCTCTGTAATCATTATAACAACGAGCATTGTCACCTCTATAATCATCATAACCACGAGCATTGTTGCCTTTATAATCATTATAACCACGAGCATTGTCACCTCTATAATCATTATAACCACCATTGTCACCTCTAAAATCATTATAACTACGAGCATTGTCACCTCCATAATCATTATAACCACGAGCATTGTCACCTCTATAATCATTATAACCACGAACATTGCCACCTCTATAATCATTATAACCACCATTGTCACCTTTAAAATCACTATAATCACCATCGTCACCTCTGTAATCACTATAATCACCATCGTCACCTTTATAATCACTAAAATCATCATCGTCACCTCTATAATCACTATAATCACCATCGTCACCTCTATAATCACCATATTCACCATCGTCACCTCTGTAGTCACTATAATCACAATTGTCACCTCTATAATCACTATAATCATCATTGCCACCTCTATAATTACCATAATCACCATTTTCACCTCTATTATCACATAATCACCATTGTCACCTCTATAATCGCTACAATCACCATTGTCACCTCTATAATCACTATTGTCACCTATATAATCACTATAATCACCATTGGCACCTCTATAATCACCATTCTCACCTCTATAATCAATATAATCACTATTGTCACCTTTGTAATCATTATAACCACCATTGTCACATCTATAATCACTGTAACCGCCATTGTCACCTCTATAATCACTATAACCACCATTGTCACCTTTATAATCATTATACAACCATTGTCACCTGTATAATCACTATAATCACCATTGCCACCTCTATAATCACTATAACCACCATTGTCACCTTTATAATCATTATAACCACCATTGTCACCTCTATAATCACCATTGTCACCTCTATAATCACTATAACCACAATTGTCACCTTTATAATCATTATAACCACAATTGTCACCTTTATCACTTTAATCACAATTGTCACCTCTATAATCCCTATAACCACCATTGTCACCTTTATAATCATTATAACCACCATTGTCACCTTTATAATCATTATAACCACCATTGTCACCTTTAGAATCACTATAATAACCATTGTCACCTCTATAATCACTATAACCACCATTATCACCTTTATAATCATTATAACCACCATTGTCACCTCTATAATCACTATAACCACGATTGTCACCTCTATAATAACTATAATCACCATTGTCACCTCTATAATCACTATAACCACCATTGTCACTGTTGCGCACATATTTGCGCACGGATTACGCATACATAGGTAAAATGTATTTATTTGTCTGATAAAAATATATTTATCTTTGAATGCACGTTTTTCGGTCTAAAGGGACAGAACTCAGATTAGGCGATGGGTATTCATTCTGTGAGTTATCGCTCTTTGTATCGTTCTTAAAAATCGAACTCGGTGGAGGAATTTAGACTTACTTTAATCTATTCTGTGTTTGGTTAGGAATAGATTGTTCTTGCTTCAGAATGTCTATGGCCCGAATCTATGTGTAGTTCTTGTCTGTGTAGGACGAGTATGTCTTATATCTTGATATCTTAGTATGTTTAAGTGGAACTATTTTTCTTGTACTGTACTTTGGTGGTCAGGTGCTTTTCGGCACATGAAGATAGGTTAGAGGGTTCTTCGGTGATGAAGCCGATGGCGGGAAGTCATGTCTTAGACCTGCCCAGAGTTTGTGATCTCTTCAATTTATCATGGGGACGAAGATAGTTTCTTCCAGGATTGTTTAGTCTATGAGTTCCCCAGTGGTGATTCAATAACGCCGGGAGAGCGTTTGTGCTTGCTAGTGTATTCTTATGTCAAGGTAAACGTACTTTTGCTGACTTCGTTCATTCCTAGGCTTAAGATGGGCAGACGTTTACATGAATCTACCTATGTCAGTATGTCAGAACGACATATTATCTAGCAGCACTGATTATGTTTCTATACAGCAATTATGAGGACAGATTATGCTGATGCTTGTGGAAACTTTGATATTCATGAATTGAATCTTTATTGAAGCTTTGTCGTACATCGTTATGGTGAGCGATGTTTACAAGACTAGAAGCCATTTTGAAATGCTATCTATTGTTGATCATTTACCAGAGAACAGGGACGCCCTTATTATCAGGTGATGATAAAGAGATCATACTTATGAAAGGAAAATCTATTATGGGTGATTTAGCATTCGCTCAGAAGATATTTGCTGAATGCTATTTAAAGAAATCTCCGCTAGGGTGCAAGCTACACTTATGCTAAAGGAGGTTCTGTCCAGGAGTCACCGTAAACATTATTGATTAACTGATATGACTAGTCAGTAAGGCCTGATGAAGATTTGTTAAACATTATATATTAACTGACATGATCAGTCAGTAAGGCCTGAGAAATATTTATATGAGATATGGAACTCTGAACGTTTATATACTGATGTTCCATTGTGATTTTTCCTCAACATGAATGCCAATTTATGATTGCACACCGTGGGTCAACAATATGCTATTGATGTCGACCTATGTTCCTGCAACTGTACCCGTTCTGTCGAGTGTGTGCGTCCCATTAAACTGTTGAAACGTTCACAGTAGTCTGTATCCTTAACTTCTGATACGTATGAGTGAGTATTTGTACTTTCAGTCAACTTTACGGAACAGTTCACACATTCGCGTATTAACAGTCACTCTACCACTCATGATACACATTACATCCTTGTTGAGTCCTCAAGACGTTTGAAGCAAGATGACCTGTACACCTGACACTGTGCTCGGTTGTTTGAGTTGACTATTCAGCACCAATACACCTTTACAACGTACACTGATAAAACACAGTATACAGCATCCAAGGGTAACAGCCTTTATCACTATTATTATTACTACAAGAAAAAAAAGGCGTTTATCAATGTGGTGGCCAGATTTCTGGGCTTAACCTGCACAGTGGACATTGCCAGAAGTTAACAGCTACTGATACCAGTTCGTTTGCCTGACGCATGATACGACACACCAGCAGTGTTAGTCTACACCTGATTGACAGTTCCTCATGTGACCTATGAAGCGGTTACTGTATCTAGGTCACCGCATGTTGACATTTGTCTCCGTACAGGCATAATTACATAGAACAGACAGCGTAGCACGGCAAGTTGTTTACAAGTGGACATTTAACTGGGTTAGCAGAAGTACTATTGAACTTAGAAGTCTACACGTCAACGGTGGATCTTCTTGTGTGTTCATATTGCAGAACTATGTAATAATTTAAAACAGAGAGCTATTATTTAATAAAGTGGCAGTTTAATTTGTTTGAAAACTGAACCATATTAATGTAATACTGAGCCTTCTCTGCAGACACTTCTACAACACATTGCTTTATATTATATGCATTTATATGACATATATGTATTTATGTTTAATGTTTACATGTTTGCATATTATTTGTGTGTCTATGTCGTGGGTGGTTGGTGAGGTGACTAGTATAGGATATATCGAGTCATATTGGTCCTGTATTAGTGTTCTATAGGGAGCAATTTTCTTTGCTGGAAATTTGCTGGCAACATCTGTTGCTATTTCTGTTAGCTGTTAAGACGCGTTTTTCATCGTTGTTTTTGTAATATTTTTTCTGTTCTTTAGTTTTGTTTTGATTTGTTTGTATTTGTAGGTCTAACCTTTCCTTTCATTTAATTCTATACACATTCTATGTTTATACACTGTGGCGTTATTTGTCTTGTTGATTTCATTGCAGTTGTCGTCACAGATTCTGTGATTATTTTCATTGATTTCTATATTTGACTTAGTTGATTTCTGCAATTGTTTTCATATTGTCGTTTATGCTTGTCCTGTGTTAATGTCTTTGGTTGACATATGATAAGAGATAGTTGATTACACGTATGTTATAGTATAGACCAGTTGTTGCGCATATTACATACACATATTCTTTTGTATGGAATTATGCGACACACGGATTACTTCGTCTATTTAATATGGAAAATATATAGTTGTATTTATTTGGGTACGAAAATGCTTCCCTTGGTAAAGCTAGATAATCCATGATTGATTTATATGTTTGATTATATGGATGATCTCTCTTGATATTGATTCGGCGTATGAATAATTGAATTCATGTCAGTTCTCGTTTGTTAGGGCCAGAAAATAGATTAATTTTGCTTAGAATGTTTATGGTCCGAATTCATGTGTACTACTTGTCTAGTGCAAGAAGATTCAGTTTTATATTGTGTATCTTTGTATGTTTAGGTCGGAGTATATTCTTTGTGCCGGAATCTGGCGCAGGTATTCGTAGTCCTACTGGGTTGTAGAGAGTTCCGAAGTAGCCGCCGATAATGGCTGAGTGTTTTTCTAGGGCTGGTCCTGTTATGATTAAAAAGTGATTTGTGGATGATTTTTCCATAAGGAGGGAATGTCTCTGCGAGAGTATTGTGTCAGAGCTTCTTCTCATGTACTTTATTATGTTTAAATTCGGACTCCAGGTAAAGCCAGACCCTCTTTTCTTTGATGACCTTCATTTGGTTAGGTTTAGATGACAACCTAGTTTGAACGTCGTTGGTCGTCCATATGCACAGTTGAAGATGACAGGTTCCACTAGTAATCCTATCTACATGAAACAACTCTATTAATGTAGAGCTAGATGGAAAACTCTATGAAGTTATATATATATTCAAATGTTGAATTAACTTTGGCTTTATTATTATCCTTCTGTTGGACGAGTGAGTGAAACTCAAAGAAGGTGGCCATCTTTGAAGTACTGTCATTATGGTGCATCACTGGCCTGAGAACAGAATCTAACTCTTATTATCAGACAGTGGATCGGAGATCTTACCATCAAGGAACTCCGTTATTATGAAATAACATTATTATTGTCAAGAAAAGGTTCTAGCAACGAACCGCTATTACTATTCATGTATGTACATTTACTGAGTATGCAACGACAGACAACTAGAACGTCTGCCTATTGTCGTCCCATAATATATATTCATATGCTGCCTGAATACATTACTGATGTTGCTACTCAATTATGCAATATGATGATGTCCTGTCAACCATGTACTGTCATATGCAGATGTTCACGTCAAGTGTGTGTGTCCTTAATAAAAGGTGCGAAAAAAACGTCAGCTGTAGTTCCAGCCATCATTGACTCGTATAAGAGTGTGTGAGTGCAGTATTATCTAGTGTCAACTACATAGAACAGTACACCATTCGCGTTGCTTCCACTCTCACACTACATCTACATGACCAGTAGATACAGCGCTGTGCAAGGTTGGGTAGTTGATCAAGTTCCCACGTAGATTACATCTTTCAATCATACAGTGGTAACGCAGATGTCGTGCTCCTCCTGGAGCCTCAAAGGAAATCGGTTCCAGTATGACAAGTGCTGTCCAAAACATGGAAGTCTCTCATCGGGTCCTTCACCGTGTAGTACAGTAGATCCCCACCATCATTACCAGTGATCTTTACACCAGTACTTTATTATTATTATTGTTGTACAAGGAAGTATACAAGACCTTTGTAAGGCTTGTCTCCCACAGAGATTGGGATTGTGAGGTAATTAATCAAGTTCATTGAGAACTTGCTCCTGTTTATTTGGAAACAGATTACATTATTGTGTCAACTGATTGCTATCATTATTAGACATCATGTCTACATTGGAATACTTTATTGCACAAGGGAAATCCCTTGATAAGTCTGGTAAGGAATTAGAGGAGTTTGCAACTGCTCAATTTGCAATGGTATTAAAATCAGAAGAGAAAAAGCAAAAAGAGGAGAATAAATGGAAAGCAGAAGTTGAACAAAAGAAGATAGATGCTGAGAATTTAAGATTGCAGATGCAAGCTGAGGAGAGAAAAGCTGCTGCTGAGGAGAAGAAAGCTGCTGCTGAGGAGAGAAAGCTTCAAATAGAAGAGAAAAAATTAGAAGCTGAAGAAAAAAGATTACAAAGAGAATCTGAGGCTGAACAAAAGAGATTAGACAGAGAAGCTGAAAATAAAAGATTAGAAGCTGAGGCTGAGGAGAGAAAAGCAATAAGAGAACATGAACATCAAAAAGAGCTGTTAACATTTGAATTAGAAAAATTAAAATTGACAAATATGAGTAATGTTAATCAGTCAAATGGTAACAGTGGTAAACCCTTTACTTATAAGGTCAAGGTACCAGCGTTCAATCCTTCCAGTGACGATATTACATTCTGGCTGGATCGTTTTGAACGCTCCTGTCGAGCTCATAATGTGGATAAATCACAGTATGCTAATCAATTGTCAGAAAATTTGAAAGGTGATTCTCTGACTAGTATAAGTTTGGTTGAAGAGTCTGACAAGGATAATTAGGATGTTATTAGAGCAGCTTTATTGAAAAAATATCAGTTAACTGAGGAAGGTTACCGAATTTTGTTTAAGAAAATGGTACCTGAATCAGGGGTAGAATTCTCAGAATTCATTGCAAGGACACGTCTTACATTTAATCGTTGGATTGAGTTGTCCAAAACAGAAAAGACATATGAAGCCCTTATGGACTTGTTGCTCAGGGACAAGATTATGTCAAGTGTTAATAAACCTTTCTTGGAATTTCTGCATGAGCGTAAACCCAAGACACTAAAAGAAATGCAAGAATATTGTGACCAATACGTCACTGCACACCCTGACATAACTCTTAGCAACACTAAGATTAAAGAAGGTATGCCAGTTGCATCAGCAACACCATAAAACCCTAATTATTCACACAAATTTCAGGGACAACAAAACAAGTTTGGAAAAAAAGGTAACCATAATAGTTATCAAAACCAAGGAAATCAATCATTTCAGGGTTCTTCTGCGAAGAACTGGAGACAAGCTGACAGCCATCGATACAGAGGTGGTCATAATTATAGAAATTTCCGCAGAGGAAGTCAGTATAGGAACTATCCAAGTCATCCATCATGGAGACAACAAGACCATAATTATAGAGATACTCATTATAATGAATATGATAATGGTAACCATGAGAATTATGACTCAAACCCAAATAGGGGTTACAATAGAGGGAATAATAATGATTACAGAGGCAATAATAATCGAGGTAGATCCCAATACAAAAAACATAAATCTCATTATCAAGCAAACTCTGCACAGCAAGAGTCACATGAAGCCTATAAACAGACTAAAGATAATGATGATGCTAATAATATGGCATGTGCCGCTTTTGATTTTGGGAGAGCATCTCAGTGCCCCCAATGCAAAACATTATTTGAACCAACTACGGTGTCCACTTTAAGTTGTGGCCATCCTCTTCCCGCTCTTCCTGCGTCAGTCGCGCATGATGGAAGAGGTTCTCTTGTCTTACATAGAGGTTTAGTAAATGACAATCCAGTCTCAGTTCTTTTTGATTCTGGATGCACCACAATTGGTGTTAGACAGTCGCTTGTAGATCCTTCTCGTGCCACTGGAAAAGTAGTCAAATGTGTAACATTTGGCGGCACCTTAGAGAAATACTCTACTGCTATCATTAGGATTGCTACTCCTTTCTTTACAGGAGATGTACACGCATGTCTTCTGCCGAATCCGATCGCTG
Source organism: Oreohelix idahoensis (assembly GCA_024509875.1). NCBI lineage: Eukaryota > Metazoa > Mollusca > Gastropoda > Stylommatophora > Oreohelicidae > Oreohelix > Oreohelix idahoensis. The sequence continues at coordinate 211,679 of JAMPIV010008631.1, forward strand.
ATCTTATCATCGGTCGTATTCACGGAGTCAAAGAATGCACTCCACAACAAATTTCCGTTTGGGAAAAACAGAATATGCAAACCGCTAATGCTGTAGTCACTAGAGCTCAAGCTCTTAATGTGCCTCAATCTTCACCTACTGAAGATAATGAAGTGCATAACCAAGATGATCCCTTGGTAATTTCTCGTGACTCGTTTATAAAACAGCAAGAAGAGGATCCGACTCTAAAGAAATTCTTCACTCTTGCAACGAAAGGTGATCCGAATAAAGATACAAAGCGTAAATCTTGGATTACAATGAAGAATGGCGTACTTGTACGTATGGTGCAAGACTCCGACAAGTCAAGTCATTCTCAGATTCTTGTGCCCAAGAATTTGAGAGTTAAAATCTTACAACACGCACACGACTCTCAGTGTGCTGGACATATGGGTTTTTCCCGTACAAAGTCAAGAGTTCTTGCGGCTTTCTTTTGGCCTTTTGTGAACAAAGACATACGGATTTATTGTCAATCTTGTATAGTATGTCAAGAAGTCAAATCCAAAGGTCCACGCCATGCTGCACCTATTCAGGCTGCAGACATTCCTATTCGACCATTTCAGAAAATGGCGATAGACATCATTGGTCCATTTAAGATCAAATCTGCTAGAGGACATCAGTTTATCTTAACGTGTGTGGACATGTGCACACGTTGGCCAGAGGCTATCCCTCTGAAGAGCATTACTACTGCTGACATTGCAGATGCTATTTGGCTTATATTTTCTCGTCTGGGATTCCCCGGAGAAATATTATCAGACCATGGCACCCAACTAATATCGGATACCATGTCTCAAGTGATGTCGACTCTGCAGATAGAGAGATCTTTGAGTAGTATCTATCATCCTATGTCCAATGGGATGGTCGAACGGCTAAATAGAACACTCAAAAACTTATTAGGGAAGATAACTGAGGATCATCCTCAAGATTGGGATAGGGTTTTACCCGCGGCCCTCTTCGCTTACAGAGAGGTCCCCAATGAACATACAGGATTTTCTCCCTTTGAACTTGTCTTTGGCGCGCGACCGCGCGGCCCTATGTCTTTGCTTCATGATCTCATAACCGCTGATAATATTACCGATGACACGAAATCTTCTTATGAATATGTCATCGCGCTGAGGGAAAAGATTATCGAAGCATGCAAATTGGCAACTTCTTCTTCTGAATTTGCTAAGCAGAAAGCAAGACAATTTGCCAATAAGAAAAGAACCTTACGACAACTTTGTCCTGGTGACAAAGCATTTGTTTTGCTACCTTGTAGGGAAAACAGACTTCTTATTTCTTGGAAAGGTCCGTACGATATAATCTCGAAAATTTCCGATGTTGACTACATTGTCGATATTGATGGGAAGCATAAAACCTTCCACATCAATATGCTTACGGAATTCCATGAACGTCCGGATTATTTACAGCCTATTTTCCAGGCAACGGACGATTCACCAGTCCAACATGGTCATTACTCATCACTGTCTGTAATACAGGATGAGGAAACAAGTTTTTCGGATGTTAATCTTCCGCTTCCGATGATTCCACTTCATTCTAGTGAATCATGGAAAAACGTTACTGTTTCTCCGGATTTGTCTCTAGGAGAACAGCGACAAGTTTCGGCTATGTTACAAACATTTCAGGATGTCCTTACTGACATTCCTGGACAAACTCATGTCATTGAACATGACATTATTCTAACTGACCATAATCCTATTAGAGTCAGACCTTATCCTATTCCTATACATTTTCAAGCACAGGTTGAGAAGGAGTTGGATGAGATGATAGATTTAAAAATAATTGAACCATCCACTTCTGCGTATTCTTCGCCGATGGTTATTGTCCGGAAAAAAGACAATAACATACGTCTTTGCGTTGACTATCGCAAATTGAATCAAGTCACGAAGTTTGATGCTGAACCTATGCCTTTACTAGAAGAGCTACTTACTAGGCTTTCTAAATCTCATTTTTTCACTAAACTAGATTTGTCCAAAGGATATTGGCAAGTTCCTCTATCTGAACACGCCAAACCTTTTACTGCTTTTTCTACACCTAGAGGCCTTTTTCAATGGAATTTCATGCCTTTCGGCCTTATGAACGCACCAGCTACATTCGTACGCATGATGCGTCGAATTCTATCTTATCGGTCAGATGTCATCGCGTATCTAGACGACATCTGTCTTTTCAGCGATACTTGGGAAGATCACTATTCGGGGTTAGTTGAATTGCTATCTACTCTACGCGAGTATAACCTGACAGCGAAACCCTCTAAAGCCTGCATTGGTTTTAGCGAAATTTCTTTCTTAGGTCACCGAGTGGGTCATGGTTTCCTAAAGACAGAGGACCATAATACAAGTAAAATACTTAACATTTCTATTCCTAAGACTAAAAAGCAAGTGCGAAGTCTCTTAGGTCTCATACAATTTTATGGACGATTCATTCCGAATCTGTCCTCGATCATGGCACCTCTTTCTTCCTTGCTAAAGAAAGGGTCTCCTAATATAGTCCATTGGACTCAAGAATGTCAATCCTCTTTGGATAAGATCAAAACTATGTTTTCTACTGCACCTATTTTAGTGTTACCTACTAAAGATAAGACATTTGTTCTTCGTAGTGACGCTTCATCCACTGGGATTGGAGCGGCACTAATGCAAGAGTACTCTGGAACTCTGCATCCTGTAATGTATATTTCCAGAAAGCTTAATGCTGCAGAAAGGAATTATTCGGTCTTAGACCGTGAACTATTGGCTATGGTATGGTCAATTCTCAAATTACAAAGATTCCTTCTAGGCGCACATTTCATAGTAGAAACCGATCAGAAAGCTCTTACGGCTATACAGAGTAAGAATTTGAAGAGTTCGAGGTCTACTCGATATGCAATTGCTCTTCAACCTTTTCATTTTTCGGTACGAGCTATCCGTGGATCAGAAAATGTGATGGCAGACATTCTGTCTAGATGCCCTCATGATTCCACTTAACTGTTGAGTCTTGGACTTCTTAACACTTCCAACTCGACATCAGATTTTTCTTTTCTATATCAAGATAGATACACATTGTAATTCGTAATGATACTACGTTCATTGATATATATATTCACCGGTACTCGTTGATGATTTTTCTTTTTGTCAATCATGTACTTAGAATGCTTAAACTGAAATTGTTATATGCATTGTGTCATTGCAAGTATAGTAGTATGCGTTGGTGACACCTCCCTGGAAACATTTATGCTTAAGATAAATGCTTTCTCTGAGAGATCTATATTTCGACTTTGCATTAATCTGGCTTAAATAATTCCAGATATTTCTCATCTGCGCAGTATTTATGCGTTGGGAGCCTATTGTATGTTGCTCTCAGATGAAAAAAAAAATGATTTTCATTTTTTTTTCCCGGGGGGTGTGGTAATCTGTTGCGCACATATTTGCGCACGGATTACGCATACATAGGTAAAATGTATTTATTTGTCTGATAAAAATATATTTATCTTTGAATGCACGTTTTTCGGTCTAAAGGGACAGAACTCAGATTAGGCGATGGGTATTCATTCTGTGAGTTATCGCTCTTTGTATCGTTCTTAAAAATCGAACTCGGCGGAGGAATTTAGACTTACTTTAATCTATTCTGTGTTTGGTTAGGAATAGATTGTTCTTGCTTCAGAATGTCTATGGCCCGAATCTATGTGTAGTTCTTGTCTATGTAGGACGAGTATGTCTTATATCTTGATATCTTAGTATGTTTAAGTGGAACTATTTTTCTTGTACTGTACTTTGGTGGTCAGGTGCTTTTCGGCACATGAAGATAGGTTAGAGGGTTCTTCGGTGATGAAGCCGATGGCGGGAAGTCATGTCTTAGACCTGCCCAGAGTTTGTGATCTCTTCAGTTTATCATGGGGACGAAGATAGTTTCTTCCAGGATTGTTTAGTCTATGAGTTCCCCAGTGGTGATTCAATAACGCCGGGAGAGCGTTTGTGCTTGCTAGTGTATTCTTATGTCAAGGTAAACGTACTTTTGCTGACTTTGTTCATTCCTAGGCTTAAGATGGGCAGACGTTTACATGAATCTACCTATGTCAGTATGTCAGAACGACATATTATCTAGCAGCACTGATTATGTTTCTATACAGCAATTATGAGGACAGATTATGCTGATGCTTGTGGAAACTTTGATATTCATGAATTGAATCTTTATTGAAGCTTTGTCGTACATCGTTATGGTGAGCGATGTTTACAAGACTAGAAGCCATTTTGAAATGCTATATATTGTTGATCATTTACCAGAGAACAGGGACGCCCTTATTATCAGGTGATGATAAAGAGATCATACTTATGAAAGGAAAATCTATTATGGGTGATTTAGCATTCGCTCAGAAGATATTTGCTGAATGCTATTTAAAGAAATCTCCGCTGGGGTGCAAGCTACACTTATGCTAAAGGAGGTTCTGTCCAGGAGTCACCGTAAACATTATTGATTAACTGACATGACTAGTCAGTAAGGCCTGATGAAGATTTGTTAAACATTATATATTAACTGACATGATCAGTCAGTAAGGCCTGAGGAATATTTATATGAGATATGGAACTCTGAACATTTATATACTGATGTTCCATTGTGATTTTTCCTCAACATGAATGCCAATTTATGATTGCACACCGTGGGTCAACAATATGCTATTGATGTCGACCTATGTTCCTGCAACTGTACCCGTTCTGTCAAGTGTGTGCGTCCCATTAAACTGTTGAAACGTTCACAGTAGTCTGTATCCTTAACTTCTGATACGTATGAGTGAGTATTTGTACTTTCAGTCAACTTTACAGAACAGTTCACACATTCGCGTATTAACAGTCACTCTACCACTCATGATACACATTACATCCTTGTTGAGTCCTCAAGACGTTTGGAGCAAGATGACCTGTACACCTGACACTGTGCTCGATTGTTTGAGTTGACTATGCAGCACCAATACACATTTACAACGTACACTGATAAAACACAGTATACAGCATCCAAGGGTAACAGCCTTTATCACTATTATTATTACTACAAGAAAAAAAGGCGTTTATCAGTCACTTATATAATCATTATAACCACGAGCATTGTCACATCCATAATCATTATAACCACAATTGTCACCTCTATAATCATTATAACCACGAGCTTGTCACCTTTATGATCATTATAACCACAATTGTCACCTCTATAATCATTATAACCACCATTGTCACCTCTATAATCATTATAACCACCATTGTCATCTTTATAATCATTATAACCACCATTGTCACCTCTATAATCACTATAATTACCATTGTCACCTCTTTAATCACCATAACCACCATTGTCACCTTTAAAATCATTATAACCACCAGTCACCTCTATAATCACTATAATCACCATTGTCACCTCTATAATCATTATAACCACCATTGTCACCTCTATAATCACTATAACCACCATTGTCACCTATATAATCATTATAACCACGAGCATTGTCACACCCATAATCATTATAACCACGAGCATTGTCACCTCTATAATCATTATAACCACGAGCATTGTCACCTTTATGATCATTATAACCACAATTGTCACCTCTATAATCATTATAACCACCATTGTCACCTTTATAATCATTATAACCACCATTGTCTCCTCTATAATCACTATAATCACCATTGTCACCTCTATAATCACTATAACCACCATTGTCACCTTTATAATCATTATAACCACCATTGTCACCTCTATAATCACTATAATCACCATTGTCGCCTCTATAATCACTATAACCAACATTGCCACCTTTATAATCATTATAACCACCATTGTCACCTCTATAATCATTATAACCACCATTGTCACCTCTATAATCATTATAACCACCATTGTCACATCTATACAATCACTTTATCTACACCCCAGTATCATAATGGCAACCATAATCATCATCAACCTTCAGCTCCCCAAGGATCATAGGCCCAGAAAATTCTCGCCAATTCTCCTGCCCTCTGATGAGATGAGAAAAAGACATTGGCGACAGATAGGAGAAATATTGAGAAAAACTTGTTATTGGTATTACATGGCCGTCCTTGTTATGGAATCACCAGGGACAGATCTTGACAGGATGGCACAGGAGAGGAGAACTTAGCATGAATTTGTTGAAGGACTGTGTTCCTCTGGGAGGTGAAGAGTGGTGATAATGATAATTACTGCCAACATCACAAGCATTATAATTATCTTAACTCCCACAGCATAATCCTTTTTATAATTATAACCGGGGAGGGGGGGGAGGGCCATTTGTTGCACTCACTTCAGCTAAGGGTGAATGATACTCCACTCTGAATCCTCCTTCCCAATAATGGGGGTTGGGGGGGGGGGGGGGGGCTCAAATTGGGAAATGACCTGGGACTCATTTGAGCAGTCTGAGAGCCTGATAACCAGCATCATCATCATAATTGTTATCATCACGATTATAATCTTAATTACTGTCACCATCATTATCATCATCGCCGTCACCATTATTGCTATTATTAAAAGCATGCTTATTTTTCTAGTTATTTTTGCTTCAAAAAAAAAGAACTCAGAAAAAAGGATGACGCCATAATCAACAAGAGTTACTCATATTAAAACTCAAAGATTTCTCACTTCTTTTATTTCTACAGTCCAGGAAAGAACTTGAGAGAAAAATAGTGGAGGTTATCTCAAAGATTTCTCATTTCTTTCATTTCCACAGTCCAGGAAAGAACGTGAGAGAAAAATAGTGGAGGTTATCTCAAAGATTTCTCATTTCTTTCATTTCCACAGTCCAGGAAAGAACTTGAGAGAAAAATAGTGGAGGTTATCTCAAAGATTTCTCACTTCTTTCATTTCCACAGTCCAGGCAAGAACTTGAGAGACAAATAGTGGAGGTTATCAACGGTCTGGACGGAGAACTCAAAGGCACATACCGCCCTCTCACTGGCATGGATGCTGTGACGCAAGCAAAACTAGCTGAGGCGCGCTTCCTTTTCAATGATAGTGACAGGTAGGTTACATGGTTTATAGATCAGAAATGTCTAGGATGCGGAAAGTGATTGGCAGATTTAATCATTTTTTGGGGGACACCTACTTGGCCGAGTTACTAAGCACGTCCTTCTTTATGCTGTTGTTGTTGTTACTTAGACGAGCTGTGTCCTGCCCAAGAGGATCTCTAATCTTTCTTTCTTGTTGTCTGTGTGTGCGTGCCTTCTGAGCAGTGATATCTACTCTGTCTTAGTGACTTACTGTTTGTTTCTATATATGTTTTATGGATTCTTTTTTGTTTGTTGCTACTGTATGTATATTCTATGGATCGTTTGTTTGTTGTTTTATGGATTGATCATTGGCCTGGATTTATGGGTGGATAGTTTGCCTGCATAACTGTGTTTTACGACTTTCAATGAAAACTTAGTTCCAAAATGTTTTACTTATTTATTTCTGATTCTACCCCTTCGATTGTTGCTCAGCTTTTCTGTGCAGCATATTTTACCATTTTTAATTTGATTCCCTCTACAGTAGACGACCATCTAACTCCTGGCATTGCATCGCCCGCCAATTAGTCAGTCTGGTATGTTTTACCCATATTTAGCCCGCTGAGTTGGGGAAGCCCTCTGGGTTTGCAAGAAAGCACTGGAACTCACCCCCAAATACACAAGGGTAAACAGTGAAAACTCAAATCTGTGAGGATTGAAAGAAGAAGATGAACAATTGTTAAATAATGACAATAACACATTTATGAAGTGAGCAGCCAAGGCAGATTGGAAGTGCTTGAAGTGAGGTCCCATCATTTGAGTCTGAGAGCACTCAGAGAAAGGATAGGGAAGGTGGAAGCAATTGGAGAGGTTGTAGACTCTTGGTAGTGATATGGTTAAGGTTGAACAAATGGACATTGATACAACAGTGGCAATAAAAAAGCCAAGAGGTGCTTTCACTGCACTGGGAAATATATCGACATCACGGGGGAAAAGAGTCCAACACAGGAGAATTGTCTGGGCGGTCTGACTGTGTGGCACTAGGACACGGAGAACAGGCTGTCTGGCACTAGGACATGGAGAACAGGCTGTCTGGTACTTGGACATGGAGAACAGGATGTGTGGCACTAGGACATGGAGAACAGCACGAGCAACAGCTGACAAGTTACAGACTTTCATAGACGGGTGCTCCCGCAGAGTTGAGGGATTGAGGTGGTGTAGGGGAATCGCTGAAGGGGAGAGATAACTGCCTATGGAATGTGAGGTGAGGGGGGAGTGCTGGCATTGGATAGGGCACACTGTGGTGAAACCAGTTAATGGTATTGGATATGACTCACTGTGGTGAAACCAGTTAATGGTATTGGATAGGACACACTGTGCTGAAACCAGTTAATGGTATTGGATAGGACACACTGTGGTGAAACCAGTTAATGGTATTGGATAGGACACACTGTGGTGAAACCAGTTAATGGTATTGCAAGGTAGTCCTTATTGTGGAATTCTAGGGATTGGAGAAGTAGGGTACAGGAAGGTGGAGAAGTAGGGTACAGGAAGGTGGAGAAGTAGGGTACAGGAAGGTGGAGAAGTAGGGTACAGGAAGGTGGAGAAGTAGGGTACAGGAAGGTGGAGAAGTAGGGTACAGGAAGGTGGAGAAGTAGGGTACAGGAAGGTTTGATTTTTGGTTTTGTTGAGGGTTTTGTCTTCTTGTGGCTATGAATAGTTCTTTCAAACTAGACCAAAGTCTGCTGGTTGTATCAGAGCTTCACTGCCAGTCACAAATATGTGAAATCTTGATTAGACTGCTAGCCCTTGCAGCGTCAATAAATACTAAGCCCTAAATAGGACTACTGTTATCTATCAGTTAGAACACAATGTAGCCCTGATAAGGACTGGTCCTGAAAAGCATTGCTAGCTATGCCGACGCTGCCTCTACTGTGTGCAGTGTAAGGTAATCTCATAGCAGATAGGGGAGTGAGGTTTTAGACTTCGCTATACTAGGTCCAGGTTTATGAGTTGAAATAACCAGTTCCCTGTCTTGCTGCCTTTGCCTTACCTAACTCAAGAGCAGAATCATGGATTCATTTACAGCTGGGTAGACCGGAGCATGATGCTACCAGGTTTTGATCCCGGAAAGCTATAACTCTGCAGTGAGAGGCCACTTAGGTAGTCAGACTCTCACGTGGTGTTTCTTCTTCTTCATTGATCCTTAGCCACCGACCGTCAAAGCAGTCAGTGGCCATCACGCCTGGTTGCGTCTTGTAGGGCAACAACAAATAATTGATTCCACTTTGCTCGGTCGGTGGCCATCCTTCGTACAGTGCCCCAACTCTGGTTCATTCTTTGCATCTCAGCCTCCACAGTCCTCCGCCAAGTTGTTTTTGGTCGGCCTCTCTTTCGTTTTCCTTTAGGGGTACATAGCATAGCTGTTCTTGTGATGGCATCGGGGTCTCTTCTGAGGACATGGCCAACCCAGCTCCAGCGTACATGTCCTCTTGATTGCTCCGAGTAAGCAGATCTTGGTTGGTGATGGTATTCGGCCAAAAGATTCGGATAATTTTTCTTAGTCATGTTGTGTGAAAAGAGGACAATTTCGACATTTCCTTCTCTGTAACTCTCCAGCATTCCGCACCATAGAGAAGCACAAAAAGCACACAGCTCTGATATAATCTCAATTTTGTGCTTGTGCTGTACTGAGAGGACTTCCAGATGTTGTTTAGACTAAAAAAGGCTGTTCTTGCTTTGTTCATTCTGTTGTTGATGTCTTTGCTTGCTCCGCCGTCTGGTGTTACTATGCATCGTAAGTATGTGAAGGTGTCTGTCTGTTCCAGTTGCTGATTCCTTACTGATATGGGCTCAGGGTTGCTCACATTGAGCGTCATGACCTCTGTCTTCTTTAGATTGATGTTCAAGCCCACCTGCTGGCTATACTTATTAAGTCTATCCGTTTTTTCCTGGATGTGTTGATGTGAATGTGCTAGTAGTGCAATGTCATCTGCATATTCCAGATCTTCCAATGTAGAAAATGTTGTCCATCTTATTCCTCTTGGACTGCCCTCTGTTGTCTGGCGCATCACCCAGTCTATGACTGTTAAAAATAGAGTGGTTGATAAGGGGCATCCCTGTCACACTCCTGTCTTCACCTCAAAGGTTAGGTTGCTCTGCCCAACGCTACACGTAAAGTTGGAATAGATGCTTTTTATGATTGACACTATGCAGCTTGGAATTCCATAAGCCCTCAGTATTTTCCATAAACTGTCCCTATGTATACTGTCAAAAGCCTTTTCAAAATCAACGAAATTAATGTACAGCTGTCTTTGCCATTCTGAGCACTGCTCTATAATGTTCATGAGGGTAAATATATGATCTACACATCTTCTGTTCTTTCTAAATCCTGCTTGTTCTTTCCTCAGTTTGTGGTCTATTGCTTTTGAAATTCTCTGTATAATTATCCTGCCTAGTATTTTGCTGGGAACTGAGAGAAGAGTGATTCCTCTCCAATTATTGCAGTCTGCAAGATCTCCCTTCTTGGGTACTTTGACAATTATTCTTTTGTTCCACTCCGTTGGTGTTGTCACTGTTTTCCAGACTTGTGCAAATAGTGGTTCTAATAGTTCTGCTGCTAGCTCAGGGTCTATCTTAAATAGCTCTGCATTTCAGTTATCATGGCCAGGAGCTTTTCCCTTCTTTAACCCTTTGATTGCTGTGATGATTTCTTCTTTTCGTGGAATGTCTGTATTAACATCTAGATCATTTTCAGCCTCAGGGACATTCAATTATGTCTCTGGTGGTTCCTTGTTCAGAGTTTCTCTGAAGTGCTCTGCCCATCTTGTTTCCTGTCCCTCTGCTGTCGTGATGAGATTACCTTGCTTATCTCTTACTATTGTAATATTGTTTGCACCTCGTTTTCCGCTGATGATTTTAGTTTTTTTTTTTTTTTGTATACTGTGCTTTGTTCATTTCTCAGTGCTGCCTCTTCTGCCTGTCTTGCAAGATCGTCTAGGAAATTCTTTTCGTTGTCTCGGGTTTGGCGTTTAACTTTCTTGTCCAGCTGACTGTGCTGTTCGCTATATAGTTGTTTTATCTTGGGGGACTTCGCTTCTGTTTTCTTTCTTTTTATTTCCTTTCTCATCTTTATGGTGTTTAATGTTTCTGGTGTTATCCAGTCTTGCTTCTTCCTTTCCTGGAATCGCAAGCATGATTTGCTGCTTTCCTTATATATTGTTGAAATGGTTGTCGTACAGATAGGTTGTCAGTTATTTTTGTCTCGTCTGAGTAGAGTGGATGGTTAGAAGTACGTGAGAAAAAGGTGTGAGAAATAGATTTCCACGGGTGATAGCTTAAGGAGAAGATATGTCTCTGGAATGAGTAAGTTTCTCTATTCCGCCTATCTATACGACTATAATTTAGTACAAGACAACCTTGCCCTCCTCATACATATAAATATAAGTTTAACTACACACACACAGCTATGTGACAACAAGACACACAAACGTGAAAAACTACGGTTAATTGGATATGGGTCTGACCAACACACAACGTTAAGTTTCTTTTGTTGTTTATTATCATTTAAACTTGACAACATCAAATATCTAAAGAAAGATCAAATAAAAAAGATTTACATACATATGAAATAGCAGAATAAATGTGCCCTCCCGCTATGGAGAAAAAGAACCCAAAAAAGTTAATAACCCAAAGGTCGAAGGTTTGCACTAAGTTACAGAGTAGACAGTGAAGTAAACAAGTTCCTACTATATGCTACCCAGTAAAGTTAACAAGTTTAAGCACATCCAGTTTTGGTAAAGTCCCTGTAACAAAGAAAAATATTCACTCTCTCTTTCATACAGTGGCCACTCAATCACTCTTACCTACTCTTGGTGATATCCTTTGGAATTACAATGTTTCCTGAATATATAAAATGTCAGGTTTATTTCCCAAGTTGGCCCCAGTCCATCCTCTAACAAATAAAGACTAGTGAGGTGAACACCGAATCTGGTGTGGGTTTTTTCTGGATGAACAATATGTCACCGCCAATACCGTAGTTGATGTAGAAACGTGATCTTGGAGTTCACAGTTAAAAGAGGAAAATACTTCCAGTATTGGGAAACATCTGGTTGCAAAAAAAATGTTACGTATAATGATGATAATAATCCTATCGGCTGGCTCTATGGTAGAGTGCCGATTCTGAAACAGCGTAAATTCTGATACTGGCTACTAGTTGCTGAATCACGCTTTATTTGTTAAATGACGTGAATGTCCACCAGTTGATAAATGTAGATGTTGGGACTGGTGTAGTAAAGTGTAACGATTGTCAACTCATTAAACCCAGCACAGTTTTGGTCATACAGGTCATCTTGTCCTGGAACGTGATGAGGCTCCGACAAGAATGTGAGTGTAAACAATGAGTGTGTATGTGAATGTCAGAACGCGAATGGTAGAATGATTCGATAGAGTTGACAGGTTGATAGTACATCACTCATACTCACACTGTTCGAATTCAAGAAGTACTGGAACTACGGTGGTCTTTTTATAACATTTAATGGGACGCACACTTGGACAGTACGTGTATGGTTACAGGAACAAATGTCGACATAGACAGCATAATGTTGATCACAGGAATATCATCTTAAGTTAGCATTCATGCTTGGCAAATATCATAATGGAGCATTCGTAAATAAGCATTCAGAGTTCCATCATGTAAATCATCTGGCTTTACTGACTGGGCACGTCAGACCATAACCAATATATAGGAAGGCTCCTAGACCTAACCTCGTCTAGTGAATATCCCTTCACGTAAAGTTCAATATATATATTTTCCATAAAGATATAGGAATCCCAGACATGGGTTCTCACATGTAGCAGTGATCTCTTGGTTCATCGAGCGATAGTACAGGCATCCCTTTTTCTCACTCGATAAATACAAAGTATATGAATTTCAACATGGCTGTTCTTCTCTCGTGAGTTTCACTCACTATAGGACCCAGACCAAAATTGGTCATTCGTTAAATGTCCTCATTTCTTCATGACTTCTATCATAGAAGTAATTGAATAATATCATATAATCTAGTGCTGATACATAGGAATGTCGTCTTCCTTTGAATAAATATTCTTTTCAAAAGTACCACTGTGCATCTGTTTATCAACAACGATGGCGAAGCCCAAGTTCATAATAAATTGTGGTTTTACCTTTCTATGCGAAATATAACTTTGCCATTCCTTGGCAAAAGAGAATAAACACTGGGGTAAAGTACATACAACATGTCTAAATGACTATCACTTTTCCCCATCTACTTATAGATCATTTTTTCGGCGATAGGCCGGCTACAACAAAATTCTGCATCCAGACAGGATGACAGCCATGAATCACACCCCTTGCTAGCGATACTTCCGCTGCATAGCCTTTGACCTTTTCTAGCCACAACCAACATAGTTCGACTTAGAAATGTAAAGATATCCATATATAAGACAGACTCGTCCTACTCATACAAACACTACGTATAAATTCAGGCCATAGATATACTGAAGCAAGAACAATCTATTCCTACCCAGCCAAAGAATAAATCGCAGTAGGCCTAGACTCGTCCGCGGAGTCCGATCGAAGATGACGGAACTACTTTCAAGGGAAGTAACTCAAAAATGACTTCTCCTTAAGCACTTAAAAAGGAAATACTTTGATTACCAAATATTTGCGAACATAATAAGTATATAAATGTATTATATTGCAAGATAGTAAAAATTGCCCTTTACAGTCTTACCACACCGCCCGGGAAAAAAAAAAAAATTTTTTTTTTTTTAAATACATCTAGGAGCACCATACAATAGGCTCAAAACGCAAGAATACTGCGCAGATGCAAATATCAGGAATAACTATAATTCCTAATATGACCGGTGAGAATATATCTCAAAATCTGAGAGAAATTGTTTCTCTACGAATAAATGTTTCCAGGAAGGTGTGATGTACGTATAATACAATTCTGGTAATTATACAATGCATACCAAAAATTCACACTATAATCTTAAATTTATGATTTATGAAGAAACAATCATCAAAGAACAGCGGTGAATAAACATCAATAAACCGCTAAGTAGCGATACCATCATTCTATTATTAAATTACAAATGTGTATCTTAGTAAAGAAACAAAAAATAACTGTTGTAAAGTTATACATATTAAAAAGATCCAATATTTAACAGTTAAGTGGCATCATGTGGGCATCTGGACAGAATGTCCGCCATCACATTTTCTGAACCACGGATAGCTCGTACCGAAAAATGAAAAGGTTGAAGAGCGATTGCGTATCGAGTTGATCTCGAGCTCTTCAAGTTCTTACTTTGGATAGCCGTAAGAGCTTTTTGGTCAGTTTCCACCACGAAATGCGCGCCCAGAAGGAATCTTTGGAGTTTGAGAATTGACCAAACCATTGCCAATAATTCACGGTCTAAAACCGAGTAATTCCTTTCTGCAGCATTAAGTTTTCTGGATATATACATTACAGGATGCAGAGTTCCAGAGTACTCTTGCATTAGTGCCGCTCCAATCCCAGTGGATGAAGCGTCACTACGAAGAACAAATGTCTTATCTGTTGTAGGTAACACTAAAATAGGTGGTGATGAAAACATAGTTTTGATCTTCTCTAGTGAAGATTGGCATTCATGAGACCAGTGAACCATGTTAGGCGACCCTTTCTTTAATAGTGTAGAGAGAGGTGCCATGATAGAGGACAGATTCGGAATGAAACGTCCATAAAATTGTATGAGACCTAAAAGACTTCGCACTTGCTTTTTAGTCCTAGGGATAGAGATGTTAAGTATCTTAGTGATATTATGGTCTTCTGTCTTCAAGAAACCGTGACCTACTCGATGGCCTAAGAAAGCAATTTCGCTAAAGCCAATACAAGCTTTAGATGGTTTTGCTGTCAGGTTATACTCACGCAGAGTTGATAATAATTCAACTAACCCTGAATAGTGATCTTCCCAAGTATCGCTGAAAAGACAGATGTCGTCTAGATAAGCAATGACATCTGACCGATACGATAGGATTCGACGCATCATGCGTACAAATGTAGCTGGTGCGTTCATAAGGCCGAAAGGCATAAAATTCCATTGGAAAAGGCCTCTGGGAGTAGAGAAAGCGGTAAGAGGTTTGGCGCGTTCGGATAATGGAACTTGCCAATATCCTTTAGACAAATCAAGTTTAGTGAAAAAATGCGATTTAGAAAGACGAGTAAGTAGCTCTTCTAGTAAAGGCATAGGTTCAGCATCGAACTTCGTAACTTGATTCAATTTGCGATAGTCAACGCAAAGACGTATGTTATTGTCTTTTTTTCGAACAATAACCATCGGCGAAGAATATGCAGAAGTGGATGGTTCGATTATTTGTAAATCTATCATTTCATCCAACTCCTTTTCAACCTGTGTTTGGAAATGTATAGGGATAGGATAAGGTCTAACCCTAATTGGAGTATGTTCAGTTAGAACAATGTCATGCTCAATGACATGAGTTTGTCCAGGGATGTCAGTGAGGACATCCTGAAATGTTTGTAACATAGACGAAACTTGTCGCCGTTCTCCTAGAGACAAATCAGGAGAAACAGTAACGTCTTTCCATGATTCACTAGAATGAAGTGGGATCATTGGAAGCGGAAGATTAACATCCGAAAAACTTGTTTCCTCATCCTGTATTACAGACAGTGATGAGTAATGACCATGTTTGACATGAGAATCGTCCGTTGCCTGGAAAATAGGCTGTAGATAGTCAGGACGTTCATGGAACTCCGTAAGCATATTGATGTGGAAGGTTTTATGCTTCCCGTTGATATCGACGATGTAGTCAACATCTGAAATTTTCGATATTATATCGTACGGACCTTTCCAACTAATAAGGAGTCTATTTTCACGACAAGGTAGCAAAACAAATGCTTTGTCACCAGGACAAAGTTGTCGTAAAGTTCTCTTCTTATTAGCAAATTGTCTTGCCTTCTGCTTAGCAAATTCAGAAGAGGACGTTGCCAATTTGCATGCTTCGATAATCTTTTGTCTCAGCGCGATGACATACTCGTAAGAAGATTTTGTGTCATCGTCAATATTGTCAGCTGTTATAAGATCATGCAGCAAAGACATTGGGCCGCGCGGTCGCGCGCCAAAGACAAGTTCAAAGGGAGAAAACCCTGTATGTTCATTGGGGACCTCTCTATACGCGAAGAGGGCCGCGGGTAAAACCCTATCCCAATCTTGAGGATGATCCTCAGTTATCTTCCCTAATAAGTTCTTAAGTGTTCTATTTAGTCGCTCGACCATCCCATTGGACATAGGATGATAGATGCTACTCAAAGATCTCTCTATCTGTAGAGTAGACATTACTTGAGACATGGTATCCGATATCAGTTGGGTGCCATGATCTGATAATATTTCTCCGGGGAATCCCAGCCGAGAAAATATAAGCCAAAGAGCATCTGCAATGTCAGCGGTAGTAATGCTCTTTAGAGGGATAGCCTCTGGCCAACGTGTGCACATGTCTACACACGTTAAGATAAACTGATGTCCTCTAGCAGATTTGATCTTGAATGGACCAATGATGTCTATCGCCATTTTCTGGAATGGACGAATAGGAATATCTGCAGCCTGAATAGGCGCAGCATGACGAGGACCTTTGGATTTGACTTCTTGACATACTTTACAGGATCGACAATAGATCCGTATGTCCTTGTTCACAAAAGGCCAAAAGAAAGCCGCAAGAACTCTTGACTTTGTACGGGAAAAACCCATGTGACCAGCACACTGAGAGTCGTGTGCATGTTGTAAGATCTTAACTCTCAAATTCTTGGGTACAAGAATCTGAGAATGACTTGACTTAGTGGAGTCTTGCACCATACGTACAAGTACGCCATTCTTCATTGTAATCCAAGATTTACAATTTGAATCTTTATTCGGATCACCTTTCGTTACAAGAGTGAAGAATTTCTTAAGAGTCGGATCTTCTTCTTGTTGTTTTATAAACGAGTCACGAGAAATTACCAAGGGATCATCTTGGTTATGCACTTCATTATCTTCAACAGATGAAGTTTCAGGCATATT
The DNA here is from genome assembly GCA_024509875.1 of Oreohelix idahoensis. NCBI lineage: Eukaryota > Metazoa > Mollusca > Gastropoda > Stylommatophora > Oreohelicidae > Oreohelix > Oreohelix idahoensis. The sequence goes on from JAMPIV010008631.1 coordinate 228,751, forward strand.
GAGAGCTTGAGCTCTAGTGACTACTGCATTAGCAGATTGCATATTTTGATTTTCCCAAACGGAAATTTGCTCCGGAGTGCATTCTTTGACTCCGTGAATGCGACCGATGATAAGATCAGCGATCGGATCGGCAAAAGACATGCGTGTACATCTCCTGTGAAGAAAGGAGTAGCAATCCTAATGATAGCGGTAGAGTATTTCTCTATGGTGCCGCCAAATGTTACGCATTTGACTACTTTGCCTGTAGAATGAGAAGGATCTATGAGTGACTGCCTAACCCCAATAGTTGTGCATCCAGAATCAAAAAGTACTGAGACTGGATTGTCATTTACTAAACCTTTGTGTAAGACAAGAGAACCTCTCCCATCATGCGCGATTGACGCAGGAAGAGCGGGAAGAGGATGCCCACAGCTTAAAGTAGACACTGTGGTTGGCTCAAATAATGTTTTGCATTGGGGGCACTGAGATGCTCTCCCAAAATCAAAAGCGGCACATGCCATATTATTAGAGTCATCATTATCTTTATTTTGTTTATAGGCTTCGTGGGACTCTTGCTGTGCAGAGTTCGCCTGGTAATGAGCTTTATGTTTTTTGAATTGTGCTCTACCTCTGTTATTATTGCCTCTGTACTTATCATTGTTTCCACTATTATAACCTCTACTCGGGTTTGAATCATAGCTCCTTTGGTTACTATCATCATATTCATTATAATGAGTATCTCTGTAATTATGATCTTGTTGTCTCCATGAAGGAAAACTTGGATAGTTTCTAGAATGACTTCCTTTGCGAAAGTTCCTGTAATTATGACCACCCCTGAATCGAGGGCTGTCAGCTCTTCTCCAGGTATTCGAAGAAGAACCCTGAAATGATTGGTTACCTTGGTTCTGATAACTGTAATAGTTACCTTTTTTATTAAACTTATTTTGAGGTCCTTGGAATTTGTGAGAGTGATTAGGGTTGTATGGTGTTGCAGAAGCAACTGGCATACCTTCTTTAACCTTATTGTTGCTAATAGCTACGTCCGGATGTGCAGTGACGTATTGGGTACAATACTGTTCCATTTCTTTTAGAGACTTAGGTTTACGCTCATGTAAGAATTCGAGGAAAGGTTTATTTATACTTGACATAATCTTGTCTCTGAGTATCAAGTCCATAAGGGCTTCATAAGTCTTTTCTGTTTTGGATAGCTCAATCCAACGATCAAATGTAAGACGTGTCCTTGCAATGAATTCTGAGAATTCTACACCTGCCTCAGGCACCATTGTCTTAAACAACTTCCGATAACCCTCTTCAGACAACTGATACTTCTTTAATAAGGCTGCCCTAATAACATCATAGTTATCTTTGTCAGCCTCTTCAACCAAACTTAAACTAGTCAGAGAATCACCTTTCAGATTTTCTGATAACTGGTTAGCATATTGTGATTTGTCCACATTATGTGCTCGACACGAGCGTTCAAATCTATTTAGCCAGAATGTTATGTCATCACTGGAAGGGTTGAACGCTGGTACCTTGACCTTGTAAGTAAAGGGTTTACCATTACCACCAGATGCTTGATTACCATCACTTATGTTTGTTAACTTTAACTTTTCTAACTCAAATGCTAAAAGTTCTTTTTGGTGTTCATGTTCTCTTATTGCTTTTTTCTCTTGAGCTTCAGCTTGTAATTTTCTCTCTTCTGCAGCAGCTTCATCCTTTCTTTTCTCTTTTTCCATTTCCATCTGGAATCTTTTTTCATCAGTCTGTATCTGCAATTTCTTTTGTTCATAGTCTCTTTGTAATTTTCTTTCCTCAGCTTCTAATTTTTTCTCCTCAGCTGCTAATTTCTTTTCTTCAATCAATGCTTTTTTTTTCTTCAGCAGCCAATGCTTTGTCATATTGAGCAACTGCCCATTCTTCTAATTGCTGACCAGTCTTATCAAGAATCTTGCCTTGTGTGATAAAATAATCTAAAGTAGACATCTTGTCTAATAAGATCAGTAATTTGCAAAGTAAATAAATTCACTTTCTTAGTCTTAATCAAAGACCTTGTATGATAACTTTGTAACCTGTGGAAAATAGTACTTAACTATCCCAATCACTGTGGGAAACAAGCCTTACAAAGGTCTTGTATAAATCCTTATATAATAACAGCTATAAGTTGCTGGTTCACTCTATAATATAAGTGCAGTGCACCAGAAATAGTGTTTTATATCATCAACTGTGTACCTTTAGTAATAGCAATTAACTATCAGTTGATTCTTGTACATCAATTTATATGATCAACTATATTTTAAATAGTGTATGTCGATCAGGCACAAAACAAAACAGTTATACAGGAGAACATGAAAACATTTGCGGAGATGAAATAAATCAAATGGGAAAAACAATAAAAGATAAACCGCAAGAGGATAACAAATACAAATAACGCCACAGTATATAAATATAAATTGAGAATAGAACTGAAAGATAGAATAGGGTAGACCAACAAATTACAAACAAATCAAAACAAACTAAAGAACAGAGGAATATTACAAAAACAACAATGAGTACAGTCTTCACAGCTAACACTAATAGCAACAGCTGTCGCAGCAAATTTTCAATCAAGAAAATTGCACCTATAGAAACGCACACATCAGACCCTCTATTACGTGGGATACTCTGTTGTGTGACACCGCCCAACGAAAACAACAACCCGCTGGATACCAACAAATATCACATATAAATATTTAAACATAAATACATAATTGCATAAATAGTATGGCAATATGATGTAAATAGAGTGTTGCAGAAAGAATGTGTTGTAAAGAAGGCTCAGTTACACTGCCTAATAGTACAGTACTGTGGTACTTTATTAAACAAATACTTCTGGTCTAATTATTTTAAATTCAACACAGAAATAGAAGCTCCATCGTTGATGTGAATGATAACAATCGATGTAGTACTTCTCAGTTCAATAACATTTCCTTTCGCAAACACTGTCAAATATTCTCCAGTCCTGATGTGTAATGTTCTATGTTTCAACCAAGCTTGCTGTGTAACACTGTCAGTTGTATGGCAAATGTCCAACGAACCAAATGTCAACAAACGCTGACCTAGTTACCGCATACTCTCGACAGGACAGGTCACGCTGACATCACTGTAGAGTTGTACTGCTGATGTATTTGTGTGTCGTAACAGACCCCAAGGAACGTCTGGTCTCAGTAGTTTACTTCTCAATATGGTCACTGTGCAGGTTGACCCAGGAAGCTGGCACACCAGTTGTTAAACTCTGTGTTTAGTTGTTTACTCATACTGGCTACTAGTTGCTGAATCACGCTTTATTTGTTAAATGACGTGAATGTCCACCAGTTGATAAATGTAGATGTTGGGACTGGTGTAGTAAAGTGTAACGATTGTCAACTCATTAAACCCAGCACAGTTTTGGTCATACAGGTCATCTTGTCCTGGAACGTGATGAGGCTCCGACAAGAATGTGAGTGTAAACAATGAGTGTGTATGTGAATGTCAGAACGCGAATGGTAGAATGATTCGATAGAGTTGACAGGTTGATAGTACATCACTCATACTCACACTGTTCGAATTCAAGAAGTACTGGAACTACGGTGGTCTTTTTATAACATTTAATGGGACGCACACTTGGACAGTACGTGTATGGTTACAGGAACAAATGTCGACATAGACAGCATAATGTTGATCACAGGAATATCATCTTAAGTTAGCATTCATGCTTGGCAAATATCATAATGGAGCATTCGTAAATAAGCATTCAGAGTTCCATCATGTAAATCATCTGGCTTTACTGACTGGGCACGTCAGACCATAACCAATATATAGGAAGGCTCCTAGACCTAACCTCGTCTAGTGAATATCCCTTCACGTAAAGTTCAATATATATATTTTCCATAAAGATATAGGAATCCCAGACATGGGTTCTCACATGTAGCAGTGATCTCTTGGTTCATCGAGCGATAGTACAGGCATCCCTTTTTCTCACTCGATAAATACAAAGTATATGAATTTCAACATGGCTGTTCTTCTCTCGTGAGTTTCACTCACTATAGGACCCAGACCAAAATTGGTCATTCGTTAAATGTCCTCATTTCTTCATGACTTCTATCATAGAAGTAATTGAATAATATCATATAATCTAGTGCTGATACATAGGAATGTCGTCTTCCTTTGAATAAATATTCTTTTCAAAAGTACCACTGTGCATCTGTTTATCAACAACGATGGCGAAGCCCAAGTTCATAATAAATTGTGGTTTTACCTTTCTATGCGAAATATAACTTTGCCATTCCTTGGCAAAAGAGAATAAACACTGGGGTAAAGTACATACAACATGTCTAAATGACTATCACTTTTCCCCATCTACTTATAGATCATTTTTTCGGCGATAGGCCGGCTACAACAAAATTCTGCATCCAGACAGGATGACAGCCATGAATCACACCCCTTGCTAGCGATACTTCCGCTGCATAGCCTTTGACCTTTTCTAGCCACAACCAACATAGTTCGACTTAGAAATGTAAAGATATCCATATATAAGACAGACTCGTCCTACTCATACAAACACTACGTATAAATTCAGGCCATAGATATACTGAAGCAAGAACAATCTATTCCTACCCAGCCAAAGAATAAATCGCAGTAGGCCTAGACTCGTCCGCGGAGTCCGATCGAAGATGACGGAACTACTTTCAAGGGAAGTAACTCAAAAATGACTTCTCCTTAAGCACTTAAAAAGGAAATACTTTGATTACCAAATATTTGCGAACATAATAAGTATAAGGAGTATATAAGAAACATTTATGGAAAAATGCTACTATTCTATTTAGCTACATATATGCACACGGACGGGGACAAGACGATCTCTTATCCACTCCGTCAGTCCTGATTAAATTTAAAAGACACACGGTGTCTTTAGCCTACCCTATCGCCCGTCGCTAGCGCTGAGTTTTCAGGTCGGAGGGAGTTATGCAACTCTCCCCGCCCCTTGCTCACGCTTAACGATCAGCGGACAATATCAATTATCACAAACTATCGCCGGTCGTTAAGTAGCTATTAATTTGGTCGGCGTCTGATAGTTTAGTCGTATGATATTAAATAATAGGCACTTATAATAAATACGCACAATGAAATAAAACGTGAATTATTTTCTGTCACTATCAGTCGCGCCTAGCATTTAAACCAGTCAGCTAAAACCGTCTCTTCTCGTGTGAGAAAGCGTGTGGTGAAAATTAACATGATAACTGAACATCTGGTAGGAAATAGCAACGCGTTATTTTATTTCACTAGTTTTACCAGCTAGAAAATCTAAGTGAATTATAATGGTAAAAAGCTAACACTTTTAAACACGTAAGCACTAATGTCTATTACCAGAAAATCAGAATGAAAATCCCCACGAGTGCTATTAACACATTTAGCGAAATGGTTCTAGAACTGCGTGCTATCCAAAAATTCTGAGTGACAACTGATAGCAGGTTTATGAAAACACAGTTTATATATCATTATGTTTCTCTCATCTATAGATGATGTTACTTTTCGCACTTTTGTGTGAGTAACGGAGAATCAGAAACAGAGTTCCCAGATAAAGGCTTATGATCGGTCTTCCGTCGAGCGTTGCTAACCGACATCAGAAGAATTCTTACGTCTAACTGGTCTTCTCTGTACGAATTCCCGCTTCCGAAGATCAAAGAGCCCAGGGGTTTCTGACTTTTTCTGAGTACGAACTTCAAAAGATTATGTGTTACTCACGTGCAGTCTGTCAGGTATCGTATGATTGACAGATAAGCTCGCGTGATGAGACGAGGTAAACAAACCTGATTCGCTACCTGTTATGACGGGCAGGTCACGAAAGTTTGTAAACACTTCGTTTGCTTATGTTCAGAGAAAAGAGGTGTGGATGAAAAATAAGCTTGTGTGAGTAAGACAGGCAGAAAAATGCATGGTTTTGCTAGCAAATCATAGACCGCTAACGGGATTACAAAGACTGTCAGATTACTGTAGGCTCTATTTCCATTATACGTCACAATGGTGTTGAATTTCTGGTCTATATCATCAGTCAGTATCTTTTCCTGACTTTTGGCAAATTGATATCGCTTCTTTATATCAGCCGCAAAAGCTTTTCTGGTAAGGGGGTCCTTCAATTTGCTTCACGTTGTGTAAGGGTTGATTATAAGAACTGGTAAGAATGCTTGATGCTATTTTTATATCACTATAAATTTTGGACTAATCAACAAGGGTAAGATTACTGGAATTTAAGACTAGCGGCGCCAGGAGCAATTAGCTTTCATACCCTTCGACATTTGCTGCACTGTTTCGTTAAGCCCGTGGCCCAGTGCATCTGATTTCAACAGCCATTTCTGTATGGTTGCCTTCCTTAGCCCATGACTGCCCCCAACCTTCCTGCAAGGCAAAGGTGTGTGTGTCTCTCTCTCTTTGTCTGGTCCCTACCCTTCGACCTGTATGCTTGGAAGACCCTACTGGTAGCTATGCTACCACCAATATAGCTATTAGGGTCATGGGGACACACATGCTCCTCTACCTCGCCAAGGTGGGGACATGGTAGATGCATATTACTAGCTCAACAGAAGAGAACAAGTGATAATCTTCAGACTCCGCACTGGCCACAACAGATTGAGATACCACCTGTTCAACAAACTAAAGATAGGAACTATCGATAAGTGTGACTGTGGCACCGATAAAATGACTGCTGAACATCTGCTTCAAAGATGCCCAACATATGAGGAACAGAGAAAGCACATGTGGCCATCACCAGTACCATTCCTGGAAAAACTCTATGGAGATAGAAATAGCCTCAAGCTGACTACTGCTTTTGAACATATTCAAGTTGACGTCTGAGAGTGTATGAAGAAGAAGAAGAAGATTATGATCAACAATAACTATAGTCTTTTTGCCTACAGATTCCTTAAGGCAGCTGGAGGATACGATAACTGGCCCACTGGGAGAGGTATCTTTTTCAATGACAGTAAGAATTTCCTAGTGTGGGTTAATGAGGAGGACCATCTTAGATTGATCTCTATGCAGAAAGGAGGAGATATCGGAGCAGTGTACAAGAGGCTGGTCACCGTAAGTATTTTTGGGTGAAGCCTACTTGTTAAAATATTTTTCTGTGGATTTTATTGGTTGTCATCATCCTCGCCATTTTCCTTTGTACTCCTTATGGAGCATGGAGCCCACCCACTGCAGCTGGTTCTCTTGCAGGAAGTCTGCACCAAGCATTCACATGCTCTTGCAGGAAATCTGCACCAAACATTCACATGCTCTTGCAGGAAGTCTGCACCAAGCATTCACATGCTTTTGCAGGAAGTCTGCACCAAGCATTCACATGCTCTTGCAGGAAGTCTGCACCAAACATTCACTTGCTCTTGCGGGAAGTCTGCACCAAACATTCACATGCTCTTGCAGGAAGTCTGCACCAAACATTCACATGCTCTTGCAGGAAGTCTGCACCAAACATTCACATACTCTTGCAGGAAGTCTGCACCAAACATTCACATGCTCTTGCAGGAAGTCTGCACCTAGCAGTCACATGCTCTTGCAGTGATGCTTTCTGTGGCAGTTTGTATTACATGAGGTTGCCAGCCACATGCACAACCTCTATTAGTCGCCTTGTATGACATGCCTGAGGGTGCAGAAGAATAGTTTAAGCCAAAAAGCGAGAAAAATAAACTGTTAAAATTCTTCTGATGACTAAGAGTGTACTGATTGAAGAGACATTTTTTTAAAAATAAAATTTTGCCCCATTGGCTTTTTGCTTTGTTCAACCTACTCAGTTATATTAGGGCGCATGTCCAAAAAGTGTGGAGAAAATATTGATGTGTAGAGAAAATATCAACAAGTGTGGAGAAAATATTGACAAATGTAGAGAAAATATTGACAAGTGTGGAGAAAATATTGACAAGAGTGGATAAAATATTAATAAGTGTGTAGAAAATATTGACAAGTGCAGAGAAAATATCGATAAGTGTAGAGAAAATATTGACAAGTGTGGAGAAAATATCGACAAGTGTAGAGAAAATATTGACAAGTGTAGAGAAAATATCGATAAGTGTACAGAAAATATCGACAAGTGTGGAGAAAATATTGACAAGTGTGGAGAAATATTGACATGTGTAGAGAAAATATTGACAAGTGGAGAAAATATTGACAGGTGTAGAGAAAATATCAACAAGTGTGGAGAAAATATCAACAAGTGTGGAGAAAATATTGACAAGTGTAGAAAAAATATTGACTAGTGTAGAGAAAATATCAACAAGTGTGGAGAAAATATTGACAAGTGTAGAGAAAATATTGACAAGTGTGGATAAAATAATGACAAGTGTAAAGAAAGTGTTGGCAAATGCGTAGAAAGTGTTGGCAAGTGTGTAGAAAGTGTTGATAAGTGTAGAGAAAATTTTGACAAGTGTGGAGAAAATGGTGTGGAGAAAATATTGATAAGTGTGGAGAAAATATTGATAAGTATAGAAAAAATATTGACAAGTGTGAAGACAGTGTAGACAAGTGTGTAGAAAATATTGATAAGTGGGGAGAAAATATTGATAAGTGTGGAGAAAATATTTACAAGTGTGGAGAAAGTGTTGACATGTGCGGAGAAAATATTGACAAGTGTGAAGAAAATGTTCACAAGTGTGGAAAAAGTGTTGACAAGTGTGGAGAAAGTGTTGACAAGTGTGGAGAAAGTGTTTGAAAAAAAGAGTTGAAAAACATGAAAAAAGTGTTAACGAGAATGATGAAAGTGTTGACAAACAGAAAGTATTGACAAAGGGAAGAGAGTGTTGACAAAAGTGGAAAAAGTGTTGAAAAAAGTGGAGAAGACAACTCAAAATGAACAAAAACGTGCGATTTCTAGTACATACGTCAAAACGGACAGGAGCACAGATTTATGGGAAATTGATAATCTTTCTGTTGTTGTCATGTTTGTCAGCTTTTTCATTTTAGGTTCCTGTTTGCCGGCTGACTTGGTGAGATTGTGTCAGCTTGGTTGTAGCACCTGGAATGTTCATATCATTGAAGAAACCTGCTGTTAGCATTACAGGGCAGTTCTTCATCTGCAATCTATCCATAGGTTAAGAGAAGTTGATGGGGACCAAAAAAGATTGTGAAGAGTACTGGAGACAGAAATTAAAGGGATAAGAAGATATAGGATAGTCTGGTGCTCTCTCTTCCAAACCTCTACACCTCACGGTAGAAGGGGAACGACTAAGTAAGTAAGTAAGAAGATATAGAAAGACAGTGAATGGATGGCACAGGACAGGACAACTTGGCATGAACTTTTTGAAGACCTTATTCTTTTTGGGGAGTTGAAGGATAAGGAATGAATGTGTACACTGTACTGTGATTCACAAAAGTACTGCCACAGATGAATAAAAAGTTTGGTCATTTGAAAAGCTATTTTAGGTTTAGTTCTTTGAAAATGTACAAATGCTTGGTAAGGTGGTTTTATCTGAATCGCTTTCTGTATTTCAGGCAGTGAAAACCATAGGAGAAAAGCTAAAATTTGCCAGAGATGACCGTCTGGGATTTTTGACCTTTTGCCCATCAAACCTGGGCACAGCTTTAAGGGCATCTGTCCACATCAAAATCCCACACCTGGCTGCCTCAGACAAGTTTAAGTCCATTTGTGATAAACTGAATCTTCAAGCTCGAGGTAAGGATTGGTCATCATTGTTTATATGTAGAGTGCGTCTCTGTCTATGGCACACAGTTAATTACAGAAAACATGTTTTGCTGGTGTAAATAGATTTTGCTTTCCAGGGAAGTACATCAAATAAGACAAACATGTTTTATTAAGATTTATGAGTTTTCTGTTAATTATTTAATGAGTGGGGCTCTTTTCTTTCAACTGTGACAAATGTTGGACTGGATCTCTTTAATATATGTACTTAAGTGACCTAGGGCAGAGTGGGTAGAGTGCTCGTCTCTTGTGGCAAAGTTAACAGATTCCAGGATTGAAACCTGGTAATGTCATGCTCCAGCCTACCAAGCTAAAAAGGGTACCTGTTTCTGCTCTTGAGTTAGGGAAGGCAAATGTGGATAGGAAGGGGGCTGGTTACCCCCACCTCATAAAGCTATACCTAGTATAGTGAAGTCTCTAACACTTCACTACCCTACAGAAGTATCTGCTATGGGACTACTGTTAGAGAGTGTTTTTGTGTATGTTTGCTTGTATGTTTTCTTGTATGAATGGTCCTCTACTCTGTTGGGTGCTATATTTAGTATTTGCAAGTTTTTATGTCATTGTATACTCCTGTTGTTGTGATATAACAAAAAGTGGTTTTGTGAGTTTCAGTTCAGCCGAGAACATGTATTGTGGTAGTGAATGATATTCAGTGAGGTATGTGTAAGATCATTTTTTTTTTTAAACTGCAGCAGAGGTTATAATGACAGAGAAAAGCACAGACAGACAAGCCGCTTTCTTTACTGATGCACTGTCAGTAACTGCAGTGTTGAAAAGCCAAAATAAAGCAGACATAGATGACTTAAGAGTAGTGCTCCACAAACTATGTCAACGATTCAAAAGAGTTGTGATCCGATGAATCCAGTCTCATTGTAACATCCCCGGCAATGAAGAGGTTGACAGATTGGTAAAGGAAGGTGGAAAGCTACCTCAGCCTGATGCAAGTGTAACTTTCAAGGAGGCAAAGAGTTTTATCAGAATCAGATACAGAAACAAATGGGATGCAGAGGTCACACACAAAATGATGCATACTACCAGCTCAACAGAAGAGAACAAGTGGCAAACTTCAGACTCCGCACGGGCCACAACAGATTGGGATATCATCTTTTCAACAAGCTAAAGATAGGAACTACCAATGAGTGTAACTGTGGCACTGATAAAATGACTGCTGAACATCTACTTCAAAGATGTCAAATATATGTGGAACAGAGAAAGTGCATATGGCCGACAACAGTACCATTCGTGGAAAAGCTCTACAGAGATGCAAATAGCCTCAAACTGACTACCGCTTTCTTTGAAAACATTCGAATGGACGTCTGAGAGTGTACGAAGAAGTAGAAGATTTTTGTTGTTGTTGAGTAGCAGCCACCGATTTCGGAACAGGAGTTTTTGTCGGGAGGCAGTTTACGGCGAGTACCGAGTGGGAAGAGAGTTGTTGTTACGAGTGGCCATTGATTTTGTGAAGCATATTTTTCCTGAAGAAGATTGTTGACGTTGTTAAAGATGAGAGATTTCTGCATATTTTTTAATCACTGTTACTTGGCACTTGGCTTACCATAATTGTTACAAGATATATATATATATATAAGTATTGGAGATTAGACATGGTGTTCAAGTGGAAATATTTGTCATGTGCTAAACAGAGAGAGAGAGAGAGAGAGAGAGAGAGAGAGAGCTTAATGGTTGTTGCTATGAGGTTTACACTTCTAGATCTACCTACATACATCCCATCACATTTGGAGCCCTCTTCATTTGGATCCCATCACAACTACCTACATATGTATATAGATAATTGTATAATGTTGAAGAAAATGAAAATTAAACAGAGTCAGGACATCAGAGATCACAAAAAGATAGGAAGCAGAGAAACGTGAATACCAGAGCCTTCCAGCAATGCACCCACTTTGTGTGTATATGTGTGTTTGTGGATATATCCACATTAATGTGGTTTTCTTTATTTAAATTGTATTATTTAATCCTTCTTGTGACAGCAGAGAAATACAAATGGTATCATGCTGTAGTCTATCAAAGAGAATTAGCATTAACAACGTACAAGAACTATAACATGTGGTACACCAAAGAGAATCAGCATTAACACATACAAGAAGTATTACATGTGGTATACCAAAGAGAAATCTCCATTCAGGGCAGAAGACCATACCTCTTGAGGCATTGCACCACCCACCAATTAGTCGGTATGGTGTAACCTCCACCAGCTGCATTGGGAAAGTACTCTATAGTTAAAAGAAAGTCCAAAACTCATCCCAAGTGCTGCAACGGTAAAAAAAAGTGAAAACTCAAAATCCCTGGGGTTAGGAGGAAAAAGAATACAAAAGAGAATCAGTGTTAACAACATACAAAAACTATAATGTGTGTTACACCAAAGATAATCAGTGTTAACAACATACAAAAACTATAATATGTGGTACATCAAAGAGAATCAGTGTTAACAACATACAAAAAGTATTACATGTGGTACACCAAAGAGAATCAGCTTTATTCATACCCCTAGTGTTGATCATCATCTACACACCCCCCCCCCCCCCCCCCCCATCATCATATGTCTAATATTGTTCCTCACATCTGGGGACCTCATCGTTTAAACAATCCCGGACGAGCCCCCAGCTGTCAGGGACTGTTTAAACGATGAGGTCCCCAGATGTGAGGAACAATATTAGATATATGATGATGGGGGGGGGGGGGGGGGCGTGTGTAGATGATGATCAACACTAGGGGTATGAATAACACGAACGCCACTGGTTACAGTTCCATGACATTTATTAAACATTCACCTACGTGTCCTGAATATCAATTATACTGGCAAACATACTGACTCACCTCCAGGCTGACATTGCCTGTAGGAAATTACACTCACGACAATAACTAGGGACTGGCTTCCCTGACGTGCACAGACAGTACACTAAATACTTATACGTGCGGTATACCCTCCTCGCACAAATAAATCACCATCCAGGTGTATATCACTTATTAGTGATTGGCGGCATGCACATCGCCATACAGATTCACAGAATCTCCTCTCCAGGCAGGACAAAACACTTCGCCTGTATTTATTCCAAAACCAGCAGCTCCAAGGTGGGAAACGCGTCGCCTTTCTTCACGGTAGCTCCAGGGGCGGACACTGCAACGCCCTATACTGTTCTCCCCGAACAGGAATATAACTCCGGTTCCAACAGGAACACACCTAGGCGGGAAAAGCGTCGCCTATGACATAACCATTATGTCTACGTCATACCTATTAACAAAGTTCCTCCTGGAACACTCTTAGGCGGAAAAACCGTCGCCTGTATGATAATGCATAGCACCTATCACATCATTAATATATAATCCCATATATGAATTATATAGTCACAAATACGAGCTTATAGCTCGGCTTCCAAAATACAGACTCGAGCGCACCGCTCGGCTGCCAAACACAGACTAACTCAGTCACACCAGACTTGTGTTCACTCCATGCTTTCTCCCAATGCATGCACAAGTCATACCATGTTGACATCAAGTCAGACATTAACTCAGTAGCTGAGTTACACTTAAACAAGTGTTTACAACATCAGTTCAGTGACCCTTCACACCAACCACTATCATCATTCATACTCATGAAAATGTTCTGTGACATGTGGTACACCAAAGAGAATCAGCTTTAACAACATACATAAACTATAACATGTGGTACATCAAAGAGAATCAGCTTTAACAACATACAAGAACTATAACATTTGGTACACCAAAGAGAATCAGCTTTAACAACATGCAAGAACTATAACATGTGGTACATCAAAGATAATCAGCTTTAACAACATACAAGAACTATAACATGTGGTACACTAAAGAGAATCAGCTTTAACAACATACAAGAACTATAACATGTGGTACACCAAAGAGAATCAGCTTTAACAACATACAAGAACTATAACATGTGGGACATCAAAGATAATCAGCTTTAACAACATACAAAAACTATAACATGTGGTACACCAAAGAGAATCAGCTTTAACAACATACATGAACTATAACATGTGGTACATCAAAGAGAATCAGCTTTAACAACATACAAGAACTATAATATTTGGTACACCAAAGAGAATCAGCTTTAACAACATACATTAACTATAACATGTGGTACATCAAAGAGAATCAGCTTTAACAACATACAAGAACTATAATATTTGGTACACCAAAGAGAATCAGCTTTAACAACATACAAGAACTATAACATGTGGTACACCAAAGAGAATCAGCCTTTACAACACACAAGAACTATAACATGTGGTATACCAAAGAGAATCAGTGTTAACAACATACAAGAACTATAACATGTGCTACACCAAAGAGAATCAGCTTTAACAACATACAAGAACTATAATATTTGGTACACCAAAGAGAATCAGCTTTAACAACATACAAGAACTATAACATGTGGTACACCAAAGAGAATCAGCCTTTGCAACACACAAGAACTATAACATGTGGTATACCAAAGAGAATCAGTGTTAACAACATACAAGAACTATAACATGTGGTACACCAAAGAGAATCAGTGTTAACAACATACAAGAACTATAACATGTGCTACACCAAAGAGAATCAGTGTTAACATACAAGAATTATAACATGTGCTACACCAAAGAGAATCAGCACTAACAACATAAAAGAAGCATGACACACCTATTATTATTTATTTAGTTTATTTCTCACATTTCTTAGGATTTGCTCTATTTACTATGATTTGACAGATGTGATGCCACTTTTACGTATTGGCAGTTATTCATGTTATATGGAATTGAAAACAATATATATACTAATACTATTATTAGTATTACTAATCATAACCCATCAGAGGTTGAATGGGATATTTCTCATCATCATATTAAAAACAAAATTTTAAATCACATTTCTTACTTCTTTAAATTGCAGGCATCCATGGAGAGCATACAGAGAGTGAGGGCGATTTGTATGACATTTCTAACAAGAGGCGGTTTGGTATTACTGAACTCCAAGCCATCCAGGAGATGTATAATGGAGTTAAGGAGATTATTAGACAAGAGAAAGAACTCTCTTGGTAAGAGACTTTCAAAGCGTGACCATACTTCAGACATAAGATACAAATGAGGTCGAAAATTCCCTTAATTCTTCAATCAGTTAATCAGTGCCTTTGAATGTACTGGCCAATTAATTTACTTCTCATTCATCTTGTCACTCTGCCAGTCTCCATCTGTACTAATCTCCTTCTGTCTCAGCTATGTCCTTCATTCTTCAGTTCTTTTATAGTATCTCTCTTCCATATGTTTCTTTGACTTCCCCTGTTACTTTCACTGTGGCTTCCATGTCAGTGTGTAAGGAGCTATGCTAGATATTAGTTTCCTTTCTACAGCGAAGTCAGATTCAGCTACCTTCTTTTATCGTCTGCTTAGCAAGCTATGCTAGATATTATATTAGTTTCCTTTCTACAGCGAATTCAGATTCAGCTACCTTCTTTTATCGTCAGCTTAGCAAGCTATGCTAGATATTAGTTTCCTTTCTACAGCGAATTCAGATTCAGCTACCTTCTTTTATTGTCTGCATAGCAAGCTATGCTAGATATTAGTTTCCTTTCTACAGCGAAGTCAGATTCAGCTACCTTCTTTTTTCGTCTGCTTAGCTAGCTATGCTAGATATTAGTTTCCTTTCTACAGCGAATTCAGGTTCAGCTACCTTCTTTTATCGTCTGCTTAGCAAGCTGTGCTAGATATTAGTTTCCTTTCTACAGCGAATTCAAATTCAGCTACCTTCTTTTATCGTCTGCTTAACAAGCTGTGCTAAATATTAGTTTCCTTTCTACAGCGAATTCAGATTCAGCTACCTTCTTTTATCGTCTGCTTAGCAAGCTGTGCTTCCTCAGGCAAGTTATACAAGGCGACAAATATCAGGTTCTGCATGGGGCTGGCAACTTTATCAGGTATAACAAATTGCTACAAAAACCACTGTGCAAGAGCTTTTGCATGCTTTGTGCAGGCTTCCTGCAAAGAGGCCAGGGACAGTGATGGTTTCATGCTCCACGAAGTGCGAAAAGGAAAATGGGGATGATGATGATTAGGCTGTGCTTCAGTTCTGTCACAGATGTTTTCATTCTGTCACAGATGTTTTCATTCTGTCACAGAGGTTTTCATTCTGTCACAGACATTTTCATTTTAAAAAAAAATTATTATTAGTGTTTTAAAATGAGTTTTGCCTCATTTTGGTGAGGCACCAGGTTTAACTTAGACATAAGGTCTGTTGATTATATACTTACTTACTTACTTAGTCGTTCCCCTTCTACCGTGAGGTGTAGAGGTTTGGAAGAGAGAGTGCCAGACTATCCTATCGGCAGTCTTCCTCCTGGCCTGGTTCCATTCTAGTCCTTGGTCCTTCAAAGATTGTCTAATGTTGTTCTCCCAGCGGACTCTGGGTCGTCCTGGGGGTCTGGACCCCTGGCTCTTTGTTTCCCATGCTTGTTGCGGTAGCCGATCTTCTCCCATTCTGCAGACATGACCGAACCATCTTAGTTGGGACTGTTCTACTTGGGTCTGCAGGGGATGGGATTTTAGGCCTTGACGTATCGTCTGGTTGCGGACCATGTCTCTTCTTGTTACTTCAACCACCTTCCTCAGATACCTCATTTCTGAGGTTCTGTTGGTTATATTTGGACACATATCCAAATATAAAAGTGTTGTAGCTTTGTAATTAATGTTTTCATCTAATTCATTTTGTTAATATAGCATTAAATCATGAATTGCTTCAGTGATTTTTTGTTCTACACAAACTGTATCATTTAAAAAAAAATTTTTGCATCATATTAGTGAGGTACACCTTGTTCAACATAGACACAGAGTCTGTCAGTTATATTAGGGTGCAAGTCGAAATATAAAAGGCCTTGTGGTCTGGTTATTTAAAATGTCAGCTATACCCTGGTCTTACGCTGTTTCATTAGCACTTTTTCTATATAATAATGAGTAAGCCATAAGGCCGCTCCCTGGCAAAGTTAAAAAAAATTAGAAACCTACCCACCACAAAAATATTTATAGAATGTGCGATTCAGATTCATGTGGATTCTCACCGGTGCTACAGAGTTCGTGCACTGAGCTGAGATCCTCCTTGGGTGATCTTAGGGAGGAGATCAGAGCACTGATGGAGTAATCTGTGTGCAATGAAGATAATCCTTAAAAAAAAAAACCAAACCAAACTATATAACGCTGTTTTTTTATTTTATGCCAAATTTCTGTTATACGCTTAAAAAAATAATTCGATCTTACGCTGAGTGCTAAACTCCATGGGAGGTAAGAATATAGTTTTCACAAGCTCATCATGTTCATGCAGGATGGTTGTCAAGAAGCATTGTCATTGCTATCATATTGAAGCATGAACCCAAACTGGAATGCAATTCTATGGTAATGCATAACGTAGAACAAAGTCATAATTGCTGCAAAGCGCTTCTTAAAGAAAAATAGAAGGTAGTAAAGCAAAGCAAGCTCTATTCACTTTTTGTTTTTAAAGTTTCCTCCAATATCTTTTTTCCCCATTAACCAAACAGCCTTCTACAACTGTAGTCAACACCTACAATATCATTTGCTAACCAGCCGTCTGATGATGAAGCAAGCAATACCATGACAAGCAACAGAAGTAGCAGCAATTAAAGTCCTATAATATATTTTTATATTTTTTGTAAATACAGCACATACATAAGATTTCATTTCTGTTCAGTGTCTGATAATTATATGTAGTTAATAAAGGTGTTAACTGCTTAGCTTTTTGTTTTTTTTTTAATATCACTTTTTACTTAGTTTTAATACTATCTTCTGGACCTTGGGAATGAATTAATTTGATTTGTATTAACTCTTACGGGAAATCAATTTTTGTTAAGCGCTCGATTGTTCAAGAACGAATTAACAGCGCTAAGTTGGGGATTGCTGTATATAGGCTACAATTTTCGCATAAGAGCAAGAACGTATTTAAGGGTTTATTAGTACGTGAACTGGGCTCTTGGCTAACACTCTGTATCATCATTTCCCTCAGGTGGCCAGAGAATGTACAAGACATGTTTGAACATCTTAGTAAAGCCAAGGGCTGCAAGTCTCTGCTGAAGAAACATCTCACCAGGGACACATTTGAGAAACTCAAAGACAAAAAGACATCCCACGGTGCAAGCTTGGGAGATTGTATTATATCTGGTAAAATTATCTGAGTGAAAGTAGTTTTTAAACACAGCTGGGAGCTCATAAGCAGTATTGTTTTCTGATATATTCTGATCCTTTAAAGTGGTGTTAGGGGAAAAAAAGAGGGTAATGCATCTTACAAAGACAAAAGATAAGGAAAAGGCCACAAGGATTTTGTCAGGGACAAACGAACAAAAACAGAAAGGAAGAAAAGTGAGAAATAAGTAGAAACCAAACTGGCAAGATGACTGTACATTTGGGCATGAAGAGTAAAGATTAAGTACAAGGAATATCAGAAAAAACCAAGTTGAGAGAAATAACAGAAAAAATAAACCATCTGGTTTAAGGCTCCCCATGAGGTGGATGAGATGTTGTTCAAGGTAAAGTCAACTTTTAGCATCAGGGGAACAGGATCCGATTGCTAATACCTAGATTTGTTTTTCCTAACCCCACTGTTTACCACCATCTTATTACAGTCCTTCTCATTTTCTGATCTTTTACAGCAAATTATGGGGAAGGTGCAATTAAGTAAATTAGTATATTTTAGATCTTAAGATATCTGTACAGTTCTTCTCAGCATTGGAGCTAACTGTAAAAAGAACCGCTAATTTGGAAATTAGTAGTTGTGCAGTTTGAGCAGTACAAATTAAGAAGAATAACAAGGCTGCAAACATTAATCATTATGATGAAAGTGTTAGTAGTTCTTCCATATGTATTCCTTGATACATTACTATTCAGCTTCCCAATGAGCATAGGCTTTCAACAAACTTATTCCAAGTCCATCTACAGTGGGATTTTTAACATGTGCAACATGCACATGGGACCTTCTATTTTTTGTCCTTATCCGAGAAGGCTAGGCATCCAATCTCACTACCCAGGAGGGAAGTATGACATTATTAGGACCACTGGTTCTGAAAAACATTTCGATCAATTATATTCCCTGTACTTGGGCACAAACCTGGTATGTTAGAATTAGAGGTGGACGCCATACTTCTTAGGCACTCCGACACACATGCACACTCACTCGTACGAACTCATGCACACACACTCACTCGCACGCACTCATGCACACACACAAACACCCCCATTTCACTGCCCTGGCAAAATTTTAAAAATTAGGAAGCCTACCCACCACAAAAACATTTATAGAATGTGTGATTCCTGTATATATACACACTGGGATCCTCGCTGGTGCTACAAAGTCTGTGCAATGTGCTGAGATCCTCCATATGTGATCTAAGGGAAGAGATTTTGGAGCACTGATGGAGTTATCTGTGCGCAGTGAAGATGGTCCTTCTGTCCTGTGCCATCAGCTCAAGATCTTTCCATGTCTTTTTTGTGTCTTCCATTTATAATTCTAGTTCTCTTCTCCGTCTGTTGTTCTGTCTCCCTTCACCCCTCTTATTTGACAGGTTTCCAGAGTGTGTCCTATCCATTGCCAGCATCGTCTTCTCATCTCTTGTTCCACTGATATGGTTCTTATTATCTGTTCCACACATTAGTGATCTTGTCATGCCATTTCAATCCTTCTATTCTACAAGCTCCTGTTTATGAAAGTCTGTAACTTAGTTGATTTGTGCATATTATTTGTTGGTTTGTTGGCTTAAACGTTTGTAAAGGATGGCTGGCCGCCCGCATTCCCAATACTCCTTAGTCACCATTAACATGCTTGATAATTTGCAGTGTTACTTTTCTTTGCTCCCTTTTTTTTTAAAACAAAGTATCCCATTCAACCCTCGATGGGTTATAATTAGGATATATAGTGTAATAAATTCATGACAATATAGTAACTTCTTCCCCATCCACTCAGTCCAAATAGAGTAAATCAAAACCAGAATTGTGTATATGTGTGTGACCTCCCCTTTCCAAGAAATAAACAAGCAGTAAAAATAAAAAAAAACAAAGACATGAAAGGAGAAATAACCAACAAACAAAAAAACAAAGTAAAGTCTCTCATAACTGCCCTGCTGTTAACAAGGTGAAAAGGAATAAGAAAGCGCAGGGATGTTCAAATCCACCAATTATCTGCCATCATCCCTTGGTAACATGCTAATTAAAAGATCATAAAATTATAATACCAAAGACTATGTATGTTTGCTCAGATGAAAGATTGAAATGGCACTAGTTTATCTATATATGGTATGCAAAGGGAAAAGGAATTCACATTGCTCATGTATGAATTCCAGTTAGTATATTGCACATTTGCCCGCCTTACAACGAATATTTGGGCAAACTCTAAATTCACAATGAAGACCAAAACTGTGGTATATAATGCCTGCATCACCAGCACACTTCTATATGGCAGTGAGACATGGACAACCTATGCCAAGCAAGAAAGAAGGCTCAATACCTTCCATCTATGGTGTCTACGCCACATCCTCGGTATTTCATGGAAGGACAAAGTGACAAATGTCAAGGTGTTGTCATGTGCTGGCCTTCAAAGCATGTACACACTGCTTAGACAGTACTGACTATGCTGGCTTGGCCATGTCCACCGCATGGAAGATGATCGCATCCCGAACACTATCTTCTATGGACAACTGGCAGGTGGCAAAAGAACAGTTGGACGACTGCAGCTGAGGTTCAAAGATGTGTGCAAGAGAGACATGAGGGCACTGGACATAAATCCAGCAACCTTGGAGGATGAAGCTGCTGATCGCCCCAAGTGGTGATGCTCTCTATGTTGCCACCTCAGACTGGGTGAAAAGAAGCTCTCCCGGCAAGCAGAAAAGAGGAGAAAACGTTGGAAGGAACAGCGGGAAAAAAAGCAGCTGAGGACTGTCACCACAGGGGCGCATTCCCATAGTCAGTTATGACTGAGGGGGTTATTATTATTATGTGGCATTAACAAAGACCTAGTGCATCCTTGAAACAGGCAATCTCAGATTCTCAAGTGTCCTTGCTAATGCTCAGGAATCAATTAGCCGCACCAGAATGGTGAACACTATGATATCAACTGTGGTGCAACATGATGAGAACCGAGCATCGCACACTAAGCTTGGGGGAGTCACTAGGGGCCCAGACTGAACTCTGGCTTTTACCTGGTTGGGTGCATGTTTGAGGGTCCCACAGTGGATAGATGACAGATGATGGGAGCTGGAAGATGACTCTGTGCATGACGTAATAATTCCTTGGGAGAGACCAGAACCAGAGCACAGTATTTTAGCCCTGAATATTTTCAAAGCCCTCATGGATGGCGGGAATTTCACAGTATCCTTCTCCTAGTTCTTTCTCCCTGCTAGCTTAAAACCAAATTTGAGGATTCTTTAAATGCATACTGATCCAGGATGGAATGCTTGGGAAAAAAAGTAATGCCAAGCAAATCCACATGTCATTGGCTGCAAAAAAGTGACAATCTCAACAGCCCTAGTTCGTCAACAACAACAACTATATTGATTGCCTTAATGAAGGTCTGGTTGAATCTTAAATTTCTATTCATTCTTTTGCAGTTTCACATTATTGTTTCTCCATATTTCAGGAGCTGTAAATTTGGACAGTGGGATTGGTCTGTATGCTGCAGATTCTGAATCTTATACAGAGTTTGCTTTGTTGTTTGACCCAGTCATCAAGGATTACCACAAGCTCAAAGGCAGTGATGCCATAAGTCACCCAGCTTCAGACTTTGGAGACCTGGAAAACCTTGGTGTTTCTGACCTTGACCCAGAGGGAGGGATGATCATTTCAACCCGTATCAGAGTTGGAAGATCTCATAAAGACTTTGCCTTCCCTCCTATTCTGAAAAAGGAGGTCAGTAAAATTATGATTTGTACATTAGATAAGGTGTGAAAGTATTATTACAAAATCTTTTTTTTTTTAAGTCACAGGCAAGAACAAGATGATCTGTTATAGAGCCTGTATCATTTTATGTATATGAGACCTTAGCAGTAAATTTGTTTTTTCAATTTATGAAGAAAAAATATTCCATTCAACCTCTGAAAGGTTATAATTTGGATATATAGTGTCACTAATTCCAGATAATATTTTAAATTCCGATACCAGATCATGGTATCATTTCTCCTTTTCAGTTATTGTAAATTGAGGAAATTTAAAGTGCTAAATTGTGTGAATGTGCATGTGTATTTTTTACCTTTATTCAAAAGTGGTAATTTCCCCAGTATCTGTCATGGTGCTAATAGGAGGGAGGATTGTGTTAAAGCCTGAGGTGTTTTTATGACACCTAAGCCACTGTTTATTTGTCATTATCAATATACTTTAGATCAGAGTTGGCAAAATGGATTAATCCTGCAAGGATTAGGAACCAAGGGTGCCAGAAATTTGGTGGACTAACTGTTAATTCAGCGTGTTTGACATAGAGTAGGAGATAGATTAGATGAGGAGAACCTTTAATCATTGACCTATGCCCTCAAGAGAGTCACGGATTAATTAAATCAATGAAAACCCCTTAGCTCCCCAAGGAGCATAGGCATTCAACAAACACACATCCTCCTCTTGCATGGCATCAGCTCAAGTTCTTTCCATGTCATTTTTCATCATTTTCATTTCTATCTCTAGTTTTCTTCTCCTTGTGTTTTTTTTTTTTAATCTATCTCTGCCTCTCGTACCCTGGGGATTTTGGAACAAGGATTGCCTTGTAATGCTATCAACAGGTTTCCTCAGTGTGTGTCCTATCCATCACCAGCATCTTCTTCTCAGGTCTTGTTCCCTTAGCCCTTGTCTGATTAATTGAATCATTTAAAAAACTGTATTAATTGATAAAAACATGATAGTTTTGTCTTCCATTATCCAGGAATTCATCCAAATGGAGCAAAAGACTGCAGATGCCTTAAATAACCTGGTAGGAGAGCTGAGAGGAAGCTACTACCCTCTGGAGGGGATGAGTAAAGAAGTCCAGGAGCAGTTGACCAAAGACCACTTTCTTTTTAATGACAGTGACAGGTAAAAACAAAATGCAACACACAATTTAAAGAATTTTAAAAAAAAAACTATAACAATAATAAAAAAGAAAATGAATGCTTAATGCCAGTTAAACAACAAAATCAAATGAAAGCTTCTGGAAACTTTTACAAGAATGAAAAATAATTATGTAAAAAAGCAACAAAGACAGCTGGAATAGCTGGGAATAGATTGGACTAAAACAAGAAGTCAAACCCCCCCAGGCCTGTGTGCCATTTTTGACTCCCAAAGGATCAAAGTTTTACCTGTCAAATGTGTAACATAAAAACAGATCAGAAAGCCACACTGCACGTAATAGATGAACAGAACTTGAAATTGAAGTCACCATTTTACATCAGATTTGAGAACTATTTTGTTTTTTAAACAAAATATCCCGTTCAACCCTCGTTGGGTTATAACTAGGATATATAGCGTAATAAATTCAAGACAATATAGTATCTTCTTCCCCCCTCCACTCAGTCCAAATAGAGTACATCAAAACCAATATTGATGAATGTGTTTGTGACTTCCTTTTTCCAAGAAACAAACAATAAACATAAAAAACAAGCAAATACAAACAAAAACAAAAAACAAACAAAGTAAAGTTTTTCATAACTGCCCTGTCACTAACAAGGTGAAAAAAAAGTGAGAACATTTGTGAATTATGAAAATTATTCAAAAGTTTAGACAGAAAGTCATTTTAGAAACTGACGAGGCATTACTGGAGATGTCCTGAAGATCATGAACTTAATAAAGAAAACACGTGAAGATATGACATGCTGGGTTCTTCAAGCAGGATAGCTTGCAGAACCGTTTGGGATAAGAACTGGAGTGTGATAGGGATATCTGTTGTTATTTTTCTTCTTACTGGCAATACAGTAGATTATGAAAAACATTGAATGGAATTCAGTGGACTCTGGCTAAACAGCTTGACGATCTAGATTTTGCTGGCGACCTGGCACTTCTGTCCCATAATCAGATGCAAGACAAAATGAAAATACGTGATGAGTGATCAGAGCAAGTGGGTCTGAAAATACAGTTGGAGAAAACAAAGATAATGAGAATAAAGGCAGAAAATTGTAACAAGATTGTACTGGAAGAAACACCATTACAAGATTTAGTGTCATGCATATATATCTTGGCAGAAATATAGACACAGTTGGAGGGACAGACAATGATATCAAAGTAAGAATACACAGGGCTAGAGGAGCTTTCATTGCATTTGGAAACTTATGGAGATCAAAAGAAATCAAGTCCAACACAAAAATCAGAATCTTCAACTCAAATGTAAAGTCAGTCCTAGTGTATGGCTCTGAAACATGGAGAACAGCACTGAAAAGGAAAATTATGAGGACTAATTGGAGGATTTTATTGGTCATATAAAGATATTCTTCTGCTTCTTCTTTGTACACTCTCAAACATCAACTCAAATATGTTCAAAGAAAGCAGTGGCCAGCTTGAGGCTATGTCTACCTCTTTGGATTTTCAATCTTTTCATAGTGCATTGATCATTAACCTTAAGTGATGATGAGTTTCACTACACAAATCCTTTGAACAAGTGGTAATCTTCAGACTTCGCACAGGCCACAACAGATTGGGATACCATCTATTCAATAAGCTAAAGATAGGAACTACCGATGAGTATAACTGTGGCACCGATAACATGACTGCTGAACATCTACTTCAAAGGTGCCCAACATATGAGGAAAAGTGCATATGGCCATCAGCAGTCCCGTTCCTGGAAAAACTCTACTGAGATACCAACAGCCTCAAGCAGACCACTGCTGTCTTTGAACATATTCAAACTGATGTCTGAAAGTGAACGAAGAATTTGTGACGTCAAACTCATCATCACATAAGGTTAATGATCAGTGCACCTTGAAAAGTTTGAAAACCCTGCATGCTCTTTTAATTAGTGTTCAATTTAGCTTTCACTGTGCTATGCACACCTTTCACATATTTTCCTGAAAAACTAATGGGATTTTTTGGATTGTTGGTTACAGACATTTCAGTAAGACAGTTAATATATGGGGGATATAGCTAATGTATTACTAGAAGTCACATGTTTCATTTTCAGATTTCTGAAGGTGGCTGGTGGCTACAAAGACTGGCCTACTGGCCGGGGCATCTTCTTTAATGAGAGCAAAACTTTCCTTGTCTGGGTCAATGAAGAGGACCATCTGAGAATCATATCTATGCAAAATGGTGGAGATATAGGGACAGTCTACAAACGACTGATTACTGTGAGTTTACAATAGTTAGTATTTGACATGTGAAGTTACTTTCTGTTATTTTTGTGTAGATATACTGTATATGTATACTAAAGGTTGGGGGTGGCAGTCCACCCCAGGTGCCAGCCAGGAGAGGGTGCCATCGAGAGAGTGGATGTTCCAATATAAATGTTGAAACCAAATACAATACTCTCGAACTAATATCCCCAACGTCGACAAAATCAGGGAAAGTCAGGTTTCTTTTACCATTAAAGGAAACATTTGACTAAACTTACACAGTAATCATGTCGTCAGCAGCACAATGTATAGTTTATTATAACCCAATCAGACATCAGACACCAGCGTGCCCTAGATCATTTATTGTAACATGTGATCATTAATTGTTTTAAATATCTCTCCCATGTCCATAGTCAGTGTCTAGAAGCTAGTATGTTAGCTCTCGTATTGCTGTGTACCCCTGCATGAACAGGACACTAGCTCCATACAGGTTCCTGAGCACTGGAGCTTATATGAATGTCTCTATTCGTGCTACGATATACATCTGCCCCCCCCCCCTTTTTTTAAATTTATTTTCTTTATAACTGTCTCTGTATTTTGCACCTCAAATAGTGTGGCAGTCCACGAAACACAGCTAAAGGGAAATTACTCCAAGTGAATTTTCTGTGCAGAACGATTGACAAAGTTCTTTTGGAGATTATTAAATATAATCCAGTCGATCAAGTGTTCCGGCCCCTTAATCTCCTTTACACTCTAATAAGGGGGAGGGGGGGGGTAAGGCCCACTTGGGTCATGATTCCAAAGTGCCAGCCTCCTGTTGTCTTGTGCAGAGAATTTAACCCACTCCACCTTGGTTGCAGCTTTCAACTTTACTCCTGTTTTCTGCCAGCTGGAGGCAATTGTGTAAGTAACCCTAATGTTGAACAAAATTACTGACCCGAATTCCATAGCCCGTTGTGGTTGTTCCACATCCAGCACGATGATCTTTCCACAGTTTCGCCGAGCCTTTTATGTGCCCTTGTTCTTGACTACCCTTTCAAACCCAACAGTTTCAGTAGATCATACACTGAGGCAGCCACGAGACCTCTTGCACCTACCTCAACAGCCATGATCCTTGCAGTGAACCCATCGTGTCTCAAGTCCATGACCAGATCATTATACTTAGCCACTTTAAACAAGTGTTGCTCATCCAATCTGGATTCAAATGGTATGGTCAGCTCAATCATTATAATCTGGTGCAATGCAGCACTATATCTGGCCATCTTCGAGATCTTCTGATACTCTCTGGATGTGCCCCTAGCCCAGGTAGTTCTACTGCCATCTCCCAGTCATTTGCACAGTCAAGAAGAAATGGTAAACTGCTACTTGGTTTACTTGGTTTGGGATGTGCTGACTTTCTTGCTCTCAGAAAGTATGTATTTGCGGTACTCAGTCTGACTTTGCTGTTTGCCTTCACCCTTGCCAGGTCTGTTGTAGCAGTCAGCTCATTTAGTACTCTGTTGTGGTGCCATGTGTATCACCCTTGCCCTAATGACACCTTGCAAGCTGAGAGTACATGTTCAAGTGTCTGCCTGTCATGTCACAGGGGGCACTGAGCATCATCAGACTTTCCCCATCTCACAAGGTTTGCGGACGATGGCAGGAGGTCACACATTGATCTGATAACAAAGCTGAGTCTAAGATGCGCCATATGCCATATATCATTCCATGTCAAGGACCTTTGCATGGCTCCTTCCCATGTAGTCCACTGGCCTTGTTGGACCTGCTGCACCACTTTTTGCATCCTCTTATCATTCTCAGTTTCTCGTATTTCCTGAATTACCATGTCTCTGTGTCTCCTGTTTGATGCCTTGGACCACCAGCAGATGTCACCATGGCCAAATCCCTGTCTATTCGTCTGTGTATATCCGATTACTTCCCTCAGCTTGAGCAACTCTTGGGCAGCACCAACAGCTTCATCCACTTTCCACTTCCTCCCAGTTTTCAGTGTGGGCTGAATGGACTGTTGCAGATCCTTCAGCTGCTTTGAGGATTACCTGCATAGCCAACACGAATAGTATCAGAGAGATGGTACATCCCATTGCAATTCCACCGTGTAGGTCAATCCACTTTGTTGTGTACTCTCTGGTTGAAAATCTGACTGAGAACCCTGAGAAATACAGCTTCAGCATTGCTGCCATTTCTTGAGGAACATGGTACATTTCCAAGGCCTGCCACAACATCTGGTGTGGAACGGATCCATACACATTAGCTAGATCCAACCAGATTGCATGGAGATTTGTACTGTCAGACTTTGCCTTTTGAATTGCTTCCCAGATCATTGTGTCATGCTCTAGACACCCTGGTGTACCTCCTTTCTGGATTGTAGTGTCGATGTACCCACTCTCCAGGAGGTATGTGGTGAGCCTTTTAACCACCACTGAGAAGAATATCTTCCCTTCCACATTAAGTAGTGAAATTGGCCTGATTTGACTGATGTCTGTGGAATTTTGTTCCTTCGAGATGTAGACTCCATTCGCCTTTCTCCTTTCTTTGCTTACAAGCTGGTTTTTCCAAGCATTTTTCAGCAAATGGAGCAGCCATTTCAGAACTTCAGGACACATCTTATATACAACATATGGGACACCATTAGCACCTGGAGCTGACTTGCACTATGCTTTCTGGACAATGCTTTCTATTTTTTGCATTGTTAGGGGCTTGGTGTTGAATGCAGCTCCTGGCTTACTAGGCCATATAAAATCTGCCATGCTGTTGAGAGGCTCATCTTTGCGACTATCTGAATAGGTCATTCTAAGGTGTTTTTGTTTTTTTTTGCGTTCGCCCGCTAATACTCGAGGCGAAATCTCAGGTTATTATTATTTTATGTCTAACCTGACATTGATTTTACGTGAGTATCCCTTTATTTCTTGTACAGAGACAGGTGTCCCTCGCCATTCAGGCAAATACTCGCCGATTTCGGAGGTACCCATTGCAGCTGGGTCGGCTCAGGAGCCGCCAGTCCCTGGTCGACGACACTCCTTCAAATGTCCTCGCCAGGTCTCGAGTTAATCCAATCCAAATCCCGGTCGACGAAAAATCCTCAAATGCCGTCGCCCGGGTTTGATCCTGTATCACCCGGTCGCCAGAGCAGTGTTGTAACCACTACGCTAGCGCGGCTCCCATTCTAAGGTGTTTTTCAAGATCTTCTTTCCCGATGTTTAATGTTCCCGACTGTGGCTGTTCAAACAGTTCTTTGGCAAACTTGAAGGGCTCCCTGAAGAATCTTTCCCCATCCCTCTGTGTTTTCCTTCTTTTCCTGCACAACCTTTCTGCTCTACAAAGAGCGTTATGTTGGCCTTTCAGGTGCTCTCAAACCTGTCATAATCCTTCCTTCTCTGTGCCCACTGCATTCTTGAACTGTTTTTGGGCATGATTCTTCTGCTTCCTGATCTCTTCTATTCTACCAAGTGATAATTTTCAGACTAAGAACTGGCCATTGCAGACTCAAATACCATCTGTACAACAAATTTAAAATCGGACAGATATGTGCCTGTGTGGGGAGGACAAACAAATAGCAGAACACATACATCAAAAATGTCAGCATCACAAGAGAAAGGCAGGGTGGCATAAACCCATTGCATTGGGAAATATATGGAGATCAAGAGAAATCGGATCCAACACGAAAATAATAATCTTCAATTCAAATGTGAAGTCAGTTATTATATGGCTCTGAAACAACAACCAACAAGCTACAGACTTTCACAAATGGGTGCTTGCGTAGAATAAAAGGATTAAAATGGTATGACAAGGATACCAACGGGGAACTGATGACAAGAACCAGACAAGTGTCAGTGGAACAAGAGATGAGAAGAAGACTTGGTGATGGATAGGACACAAACTGAGGAAACCTGTTGATATCATTACAAGGCAGTCATTGTTCTGGAACCCCCAGGGCAAGAGAGGCAGAGGTAGACCAAGAAGCACAAGGAGAAGAGAGCTGGAAACAGACGTGAAAATGATAAGGAGAATGTGGAAAGAACTTGAGATGATGGCACGTGACAGGAGGACTTGGCATGTGTTTGTTGAAGGCCTATGCTCCTTTGGGAGTGGAGGGTTATGATGATGATGATAAACCCATAAATATATTTCTGTTGGCACACTACAAAAGACGTGAAAGTAGTGAAACAGAAAGAACATTATATTACAGACTAGTAACTTCTCTGTTAAAGAGCTTTCATTGCCAAGTTTAGATCCCATTCTTACACTTGTCAAGAGCACTCAGTACTAATATTTCTCTCAAACTACAGGCCATCAAATCCCTGGAGGAAAAGTTAACTTTTGCCAGAGATGACCGCCTTGGTTATTTCACATTCTGCCCTTCTAACTTGGGCACAGCCCTAAGAGCATCAGTTCATATCAAGATCCCACACTTGTCTGCCCGCAAGGACTTCAAGTCAACATGTGAAAAGCTCAAACTTCAAGCCAGAGGTAAAAAGGAAAATTATAAATAACTATGATTTATGAATAATCAGTCTGTTAATGAATTTCCATCAATTTGTTGTTTGCCCTTCAGAGGTCCCGTCCTGTGGCTTCTTCACTCCTTTCACATCTGTCTCCAGTTTTCTTCTCCATGTGTTTTTCTGTCTCCAGTTTTCTTCTCCATGTGTTTTTCTGTCTTCAGTTTTCTTCTCCATGTGTTTTTGTCTCTCCAGTTTTCTTCTCCATGTGTTTTTCTGTCTCTCCAGTTTTCTTCTCCATGTGTTTTTCTGTCTCTCCAGTTTTCTTCTCCATGTGTTTTTCTGTCTCTCCAGTTTTCTTCTCCATGTGTTTTTCTGTCTCTCCAGTTTTCTTCTCCATGTGTTTTTCTATCTCCAGTTTTCTTCTCCATGTGTTTTTCTGTCTCCAGTTTTCTTCTCCATGTGTTTTTCTGTCTCTCCAGTTTTCTTCTCCATGTGTTTTTATGTCTCCCTCTACCTCTCTTACCCTGGGGATTCCAGAACAAGGACAACCTTGTAGTACTATCACCAGATTTCCTCAAGGTGTGTTCTATCCATTGCAGGTTACCCCATCCTGTAGACATTTTAAACCAAAATACTTCAACTGATGGCACAAATGAAAGGATAAAATTAAACAACAACCAGTAGCGTACGAAATTGTACATTTATCCCAGTTTTCTTCGTCTATTGTCTGAACTCATTGATTCTCAGCCAACCCTTTATTTTTGGGTGTAAAGAAACACATTTCATACTGTATTTCTTCCAAATACATTTCTGACCAAAAATGTCTCCAACCTGAAGTAGTGGAAGAGTTTCAGTGTCCTCAAGAGCTCTGCTGTCAGGGAACAAGAGCTAAGGTGGCTAACATGGCATATGTGCCTGTCGAAATAGGATGCACTGAGCCACAGGCTTAACAAAAAAACAAAAAAACTGCAGCATAATCTTTTGAATCATTCCATGGAGTCACGCTAGTTGTGACAGTAAAAGGTAAAGGATCCTGTTACATGCCCATTGAGGCATATTGGGAATATGATGTTTGGCCCATATTTTGTTGATCATCTGCACACTAGGGGTGATGTGGTCAGCATCACGCTAGCTACCTTAAACTTCCCAGAGTTGCTCTGGTACCCAAATTCATGCATCTGGCTCAACCCCGGAGCCATTTGCGGTCTAAAAAAAAATCCCACCTCAACTAGGATTTGAACCAGGACTGCCGAACTGGGAAGCCAGTGCACTAACCACTGCTCTACCGCGGCTCTTGGTGACAGTGCCAGGCCACTATCTTTGACTGCAGAAGTGCCAAGCATATGAGGCACAGTGCCCATCATCTTCATCACCACTACTCATCAGATCCCCGAGAAGCATATGCTTTTAACCAATGCCTTCCAAGTCCTGTCCTGTGCCATCAGCTCAAGGTTTTTCCATTTCTTCCTCATTATTTTCATTTCTGTCTCCGTTATCTTTGGAAGTCTCAGAGGAGAATAAGAAAAAAACTACAGCTCCCTCCGGCATGGGACTGGCAACCTCATCATGTAAAATATATTGCAACAGAAGTCATCGATGCAAGGAGACATGAATACTTTGGGTATGATTTCTATGCAATAAGTCTAAAGAAATCAAATGTGCTGAGTCAGGATGTGGATGTTGCACCAGTTATCGCTATCAATAACTATGAATTGGCAGTGGTGCACCACTTCACATACCTGGGGTCTGCCATCAATGACAAACTCTCTCTGGACACAGAAATTGACAGCCGCATTGGCAAAGCTGCAGCTGCCTGTGACCGCCTCACATCGCGTGTTTGGGGGAACTCCAAACTCGCAACAAAGACCAAAGCTGCAGTATATAGCGCCTGCATCACCAGCACACTTCTATACGGCAGTGAGACAAGGACAACCTATGCTAAGCAAAAAAGAAGGCTAAATACCCTCCATCTACGGTGTCTACACCACATCATCGGTATTTCGTGAAAAGACAAAGTGACAAATATCGAGGTGTTGGCATGTGCTGGCCTTCAAAGCATGTATACACTGCTTAGACAGTGCAGACTATGCTGGCTAGGCCATGTCTGCCGCATGGAAGATGGTCGCATCCTAAAAGATATCTTCTACGGACAACTGGCAGGTGGCAAAAGAACAGTTGGGCGACCGCAGCTGAGATTCAAAGATGTGTGCAAGAGAGACATGAGAGTACTGGACATAAATCCAGCAACCTAGGAGGATGAAGCTGTCAATCACACCAAGTGGCGATGCTATCTACGGCGCCACCTCAGATTGGCTGAAAAGAAGCTCTCAAAGCAAGCAGAAGAGAGGAGAAAATATCGTAAGGAACACCAAGAAAATAATCAGCTGAGGGCTGTCACCTCAGGGGCGTATTCCCATAGTCACTGAATGGGCTATTATTATTATAAGCTTCCTATGAGGGTACTCACTGCAATGGTGACTCCATAAGGGATGAAAATGAAATGATTTTTTTTTATTTTTTTTTAAATAAGTATGAAAGAAAGGTGATAAAGTTGATAATGTTGGATTTTTATTCCCGTTAATGATATCCACCAAAAGATAGATATAAGTGGATGGAAGCAGACATCATCATCATCATCATCAGTTGATAAGATCTCTATGGTGTTGTTTGCTCCACTGTAGTGTATGGAATGTCAACTTGACCTACGCAGTGGTGTGTAGACATGGATTGAGTGTACAATGTGCGAATGATGATAAGGGTTCGTGTTGTTGACAAATGTTCTTTTCTCACACTCATGTATGACTGGAAGTCATCGACACCAACGACTGTGTACCTTTTCTAAAGTTTAATTGGACGTACACACTCGACAGCACAGATAGTGACAAATCACAGGTTGGCATAATACATCATAGTACAGTGGATAAATGGTCTTGCAATGTTACATGGGCACTCATGTAGAATAATTGTATAATGGACTGTCAGTAGCCAAGCACTCAGTATCGCCCATACATATATATCAACTGACTTCACTGACTGAGCACGTCAGCTTATAAATAATATTTCAGATGGCTTCTAGACCTAATCTCGTCTAGCGACGATTCTCCAACTTAAGGTTCAGCACATATTTTTTTCATATAATAATATTGAACCGCTGATAAAGGGTTCTCATGTGTAGCAGTGATCTCTGGACTAAACAAGCGATAATACGGGCATCCCCTTTTCTCTTCTTGAAAGTCACTACATGTTTGGATCCAAGATGGCTTCACTCGTGAGAATAGATATACAGATATAAGACAGACTCGTCCTACTCAGACAAACAATACACATAAATTCTGAAAATGCTGAAAATGCTGCAAGAACTGGTAATAGTAGGTGCCTTTATCAAATTACAAAACAACTATGTCACCAGCCTACTGCTATGGAAACACCTGTTAAAGGTAAATTAGGGAATTCAATACCAACAGAAAAAGAACAAATGAAGAGATGGGCTGAGCACTTCATGGAGGTGCTAAACAGACCACCACCAACAGTAACACCTGATTTTAATAATGAAACATCCACAACCACTTTGCCAATAACTTGCGATGAATTCACGCTGGACGAGATCAAACAAGCCGTTAAAAGATTAAAAAATTTTAAAGCTGCTGGAGTTGACGAAATTTCAGGGGAAATGATTAAAGCAGTTAATGACAACAACCTCTTGAGAATTTTAGATATTAAAAATGAAGTATGGAGAGAAGAACAACCACCACAACAATGGAAAGACAGTATTATTGTAAAGTTACCGAAGAAAGGTGATCTATCAGACTGTAATAACTGGCGTGGTATATCTCTATTATCAGTACCTGGAAAATTATTATGTTGCATGATGTTAGAAAGACTTAAATTGCATGCTGACGAAAAGATCAGAGAAGAACAAGCGGGTTTCAGGCCGAAACGATCATGTATTGATCAAATATTCACACTAAGAACAATTATAGAAGAATCAGTGGAAAGGCAATCGCCACTTATTATCACCTTCGTCGATTTTCAAAAAGCCTTTGATAGTCTACACCGCCCATCATTGTGGAAGATACTTACAATCTATGGTTTTCCAACAAAATATGTGAATATAATCAAAGCGCTATATGACAATGCAAGATGTTGTGTTAGAACAAATAAAGGGAATACAGAATGGTTTACAGTAGAAACAGGGGTGAAACAAGGCTGTATTATGTCACCACTACTTTTTGGAATAGCTATTGATTGGGTTATGAGAAACTATACCCACAATGAACAATTGGGTATAAAATGGACAAATGGAAAATTCCTGGGGGACCTGGATTTCGCAGATGATGTAGCATTCTTAAGTTCAACACCAAGACAATCCCAAGAAGCAATAAATAATTTGTGTCATCTCTCGGTTAAAATTGGTCTCCAAATAAATGCCTCTAAAACTAAAGCTATGAACTTTTCTAACGAGACCTTTGATATCATCTTGAACGGGGAAAAACTACAGAAAGTTGAAAGTTTCAATTATTTAGGCAGTAAAATGACTCAGGATGGTGACACAACAAGAGAAATCCATACTAGAATCGCTTTGGCAGCTAGCGCCTTCAATAGATTATCTAACATTTGGAAATTACGATCATTGAATATACATACCAAGCTTCGTCTGTTTAATTCAAATGTTATCTCAGTGTTAACATACGGCTGTGAGAGTTGGAAAATAACAAAATCATTGGAGAACAAGCTGAATACATTCGAGAACAAATGTCTTAGAAAACTCATGAACATCAGTTGGAAAGAATTCAAGACTAATCGACAAATAAGAGAAGACTCTAGGCAGAAATATGTCTCCGACTATATAAGGAAAAGACGATGGTCATATATCGGTCATGTCCTACGAATGCAAAACAACAGAATACCACTACAGGCGCACACTTGGGTTCCTGAGGGTAAGCGGAAAAAAGGAAGACCAAAAGAAACACTCAGAAGAACAATAATAAGAGAAGGAAGAACGTTGGGCCTAAATAATGTGCAAGAGCTAAGAGGAGTGGGGTCACAACGAACAACCTGGAGAGCACTGGTTTCTGCCTTATGCGCCGTGTTTGGCGCTTAAAGAATTTATTATATTATTATAGATATTCTGAAGCAAGAACAATCTATTACTACCCAAACAAAGAATAAATCGCAGAAATAATGGATTCATCCGCACCTCCCGGGAAAAAAAAAAAGGGAACTTTTTTTTTTTTTTTGAAATACATCTAGGAGCAACGTACAATAGGCTCACAATGCATGAATAATGCGCAGATGAAAATATCAGGAATACCTATAACGCCTAATATGAGGCTAAGTCGACTTATGGAGCGACTGGTGAGAATGTGTCTCATAAACTGAGAGAAATTATTTCTCTACAAGTATATTTTTCCAGGAAGGTGTCATCAAAGTATAATACAATTCTGGCAATTACACAATGCCTAAAAAAATTCATATCATCATTTCGTATTAGATATCTTAAATTTATGATTTATGAAGAAAAAATCATCAAAGCACAGCGGTGAATAAACATCCAGCACAGCGGTGAATAAACATCCATGAACCGCTATGTAGTGATACAATCATTATATTATTAAATTACAAATGTGTATCTATCATGATATAGAAAAGGAACTACTATAGAACTAGACATATCAAGAAGTCTAAGCCCTAATAGTTATGTGGAATCATGTGGGCATCTTGACAGAATGTCTGCCATCACATTATCTGATCCACGAATAGCTCGCACAGAGAAATGAAAAGGTTGAAGAGCAATTGCATATCGAGTAGACCTCGAGCTCTTCAAATTCTTACTCTGTATAGCAGTAAGAGCTTTTTGGTCGGTTTCTACTATGAAATGTGCGCCTAGAAGGAATCTCTGTAGTTTGAGGATCGACCAAACCATAGCTAATAGCTCACGGTCTAAAACCGAATAATTCCTTTCTGCCGCATTAAGTTTTCTGGAAATATACATTACAGGATGCAGAGTTCCAGAGTACTCTTGCATTAGTGCCGCTCCAATCCCAGTGGATGAAGCGTCACTACGAAGAACGAATGTCTTATCTTTAGTGGGTAGCACTAAAATAGGTGGTGTTGAAAACAGTGTTTTAATCTTATCCAGAGAGCATTGGCATTCCTGAGACCAGTGGACCACATTAGGCGAACCTTTCTTTAGATGTGTTGAGAGAGGTGCCATGATAGAGGATAGATTCTGAATGAATCTGCCATAAAATTGAATAAGACCTAACAGACTTCTCACCTGTTTTTTAGTCTTAGGGATTGAGATGTTAAGTATCTTACTAGTATTATGGTCCTCTGTCTTTAGGAAACCATGACCAACTCGGTGGCCTAGGAAAGAAATTTCGCTAAAACCAATATAGGCTTTAGAGGGTTTCGCTGTCAGGTTGTGCTCACGCAAAGTAGACAGCAATTCATCTAACCCTGAATAGTGATCTTCCCAAGTATCGCTGAAAAGACAGATGTCGTCTAGATATGCAATGACATCTGACCGATAAGATAGGATTCGGCGCATCATGCGTACGAACGTAGCTGGTGCGTTCATAAGACCGAAAGGCATAAAATTCCATTGGAACAAACCTCTAGGTGTTGAAAAAGCCGTGAGAGGTTTGGCGCGTTCAGATAAAGGAACTTGCCAATATCCTTTAGACAAATCAAGTTTAGTGAAAAAATGAGATTTGGAGAGTCGAGTAAGTAGCTCTTCCAGTAAAGGCATAGGTTCGGCATCGAACTTCGTTACTTGATTCAATTTTCGATAGTCAACGCAAAGACGTATGTTATTGTCTTTTTTACGCACAATAACCATCGGCGAAGAATATGCAGAGGTGGATGGTTCGATTATTTTCAAATCTATCATCTCATCCAACTCTTTCTCGACCTGTGCTTGAAAATGTATAGGTATAGGATAAGGTCTAACCCTAATAGGAGTATGGTCAGTTAGAACAATGTCATGTTGAATGACATTCGTTTGTCCAGGGATGTCAGTGAGTACATCCTGAAATGTTTGCAACATAGTGAAACTTGTCGCTGTTCTCCTAGAGACAAATCAGGAGAGACAGTAACGTTCTTCCATGATTCACTGGAATGAAGTGGGATCATTGGAAGAGGAAGATTTACATCTGAAAAAACTTGTTTCCTCATCCTGTATCACGGACAGTGATGAGTAATGACCATGTTGTACTGGAGAATTGTCCGTTGCTTGGAAAATGGGTTGCAAATAATCCGGACGTTCATGGAATTCAGTAAGCATATTGATGTGGAAGGTTTTATGCTTCCCATCAATATCGACAATATAGTCGACATCGGAAATTTTCGATATTATATCGTACGGACCTTTCCAAGAAATAAGTAATCTGTTTTCCCTACAAGGTAGTAATACAAATGCTTTGTCACCAGGACAAAGTTGTCGTAAGCATCTCTTCTTATTGGCAAATTGCCTTGCCTTCTGTTTCGCAAATTCAGAAGAAGAAGTTGCTAATTTGCATGCTTCGATAATTTTTTGTCTCAACGCGATGACATATTCGTAGGATGACTTTGTGTCATCGTCAATATTGTCAGATGTTATGAGATCGTGAAGCAACGACATAGGGCCACGCGGACGCGCGCCAAAGACGAGTTCAAAGGGAGAAAATCCCGTATGTTCATTGGGTACCTCTCTGTAAGCGAAGAGGGCCGCAGGTAAAACTCTGTCCCAGTCTTGAGGATGATCCTCAGTTATCTTCCCCAGTAAGTTTTTAAGTGTTCTATTAAGGCGTTCGACCATACCATTAGACATTGGATGGTAGATACTACTTAAAGATCTATCTATCTGCAGAGTAGACATTACTTGAGACATGGTATCTGATATTAGTTGGGTGCCATGGTCTGACAATATCTCTCCGGGGAACCCCAGACGAGAAAATATAAGCCAAAGAGCATCTGCAATATCAGCAGTAGTAATGCTCTTCAGAGGAATAGCCTCTGGCCAACGTGTGCACATATCAACACACGTCAAGATAAACTGATGTCCTCTGGCAGACTTGATCTTAAATGGACCAATAATGTCTATAGCCATTTTTTGGAACGGCCGAATAGGAATGTCCGCCGCCTGAATGGGTGCAGCATGCCGTGGACCTTTGGATTTAACTTCCTGACATACTTTACAAGATCGACAATAAATACGTATGTCCTTGTTTACCAATGGCCAAAAGAAAGCCGCAAGGACTCTTGACTTAGTACGGGAAAAAACCCATGTGTCCAGCACACTGAGAGTCGTGAGCGTGCTGCAAAATTTTAACTCTCAAATTCTTGGGAACCAGGATTTGAGAATGACTTGACGTAATGGAGTCTTGAACCATACGTACAAGTACGCCATTCTTCTTTGTAATCCACGATTTACGACTTGTGTCTTTATTCGGATCACCTTTAGTTGCAAGAATGAAGAATTTCTTCAGAGTGGGATCATCTTCTTGCTGTTTTATAAACGAGTCACGAGAAATTACCAAGGGATTATCTTGGTTATGCACTTCATTATCTTCAATAGATGAAGTTTGAGGCATATTAAGAGCCTGAGCTCTAGTGACTACAGCGTTAGCAATCTGCATGTTTTGCCTTTCCCACGTGGAAATTTGTTGCGGAGTGCATTCCTTGACTCCATGAATGCGACCGATGATGAGGTCAGCGATCGGATTCGGAAGAAGACATGCGTGTACATCTCCTGTAAAGAAAGGAGTAGCAATCCTAATGATAGCAGTAGAGTATTTCTCTAATGTGCCGCCAAATGTTACACATTTGACTACTTGTCCAGTGGCACGGGAAGGATCTACGAGTGACTGCCTAACACCAATTGTGGTGCATCCAGAATCAAATAGCACAGAGACTGGATTGTTATTCACTAAACCCTTATGTAAGACAAGAGAACCTCTTCCATCATGCGCGACTGATGCTGGAAGAGCAGGAAGAGGATGGCCACAGCTTAAAGTAGACACTGTGGTTGGCTCAAATAACGTTTTGCATTGGGGGCACTGAGATGCTCTCCCAAAATCAAAAGCGGCACATGCCATATTACTAGCATCATTATTATCTTTACTCTGTTTATAGGCTTCATGGGACTCTTGTTGTACAGAGTTTGCCTGAAAATGTGGTTTATGTCTTTTGTTTTGAGATCTACCTCGGTTATTATCACCTCTGTAGTTATTGTTACCTCTATTGTAACCCCTATTTGGGTTTGAGTCATAGTTCCCTTGGTTACCATTATCATATTCATTATAATGAGTATCTCTGTAATTATGATCTTGTTGACTCCAAGACGGATAACCCTGATAGTTTCTATAATTACTTCCTCTACGGAAATTCCTATAATTATGACCACCCCTGTGTCGAGAGCTATCAGGTCGTCTCCAGTTCTTTGAAGAAGAACCCTGAAATGATTGGTTACCTTGGTTTTGATAACTATTATGGTTACCTTTTTTATCAAATCTGTTTTGAGGTCCCTGAAATCTGTGTGAATAATTGGGATTGTATGGTGTTGCTGAAGCAACTGGCATACTCTCCTTAATCTTAGTGTTGCCAAAAGTCACGTCGGGGTGTGCAGTGACATATTGGGAACAATATTCTTCCATTTCTTTTAGAGATTTGGGTTTACGCTCATGTATAAATTCAAGGAAAGGTTTGTTCACACATGACATAATCTTATCTCTGAGCAACAAATCCATAAGTCCTTCATACGTTTTTTCTGTTTTGGAAAGCTCAATCCAACGATCAACTGTGAGACGTGCCTTTGCAGTGAATTCTGAGAATTCTACACCCGTCTCAGGTACCATCGTTTTAAATAAAAGGCGATAGCCTTCCTCACTTAGCTGATATTTTTTTATCAAAGCCGCCCTAATGACATCATAATTATCCTTATCTGCTTC
Source organism: Oreohelix idahoensis (assembly GCA_024509875.1). Taxonomy (NCBI): domain Eukaryota; kingdom Metazoa; phylum Mollusca; class Gastropoda; order Stylommatophora; family Oreohelicidae; genus Oreohelix; species Oreohelix idahoensis. The sequence goes on from JAMPIV010008631.1 coordinate 268,111, forward strand.
TCCTACAAGGCATAATCTAGTCAAAGATTCACCTTTCAAGTTTTCTGATAATTGATTAGCGTATTGTGATTTATCCACATTATGTGTACGACAAGAACGTTCAAATCTATCCAGCCAGAATGTAATATCGTCACTGGACTGATTGAACGGTGGAACCTTAACCTTGTAAGTAGAAGGTTTACCATTACCACTAGATGCCTGATTAACATTACTCATACTTGTCAATCTCAATTTCTCCAACTCAAATTCATGTTCTCTTATTGCTTTTTTCTCTTCAGCATCTAATCTTTTTTGTTCAGCCTCCCTGTCTAATCTTTTTTGTTCAGCTTCCCTGTCTAATCTTTTTTGTTCAGCTTCCCTGTCTAATCTTTTTTGTTCAGCTTCACTGTCTAAGCTTTTTTGTTCAGCTTCACTGTCTAATCTTTTTTGTTCAGCCGCAGCTTCTCTTTCTATTTTTTTTTTGTTCAGCTTCAAATCTCCTTTCCTCCACCTGCATCTGCAATTTCTTTTGTTCAGCAGCAGCCTCAGCTTCTCTTTCTAATCTTTTCTCTTCCGCCATAGCTTTTCTTTCTTCTGCAGCTAATCTTTTCTCTTCTGCCATAGCTCTTCTCTCTTCTGCAGCTAATGCTTTGTCATATTGAGCAACTGCCCATTGTTCTAATTGTTGACCAGTCTTATCAAGGGCTTTCCCTTGTGTAATGAAGTATTCTAATGTAGACATGATGTCTAACAATAATACTAATCACCTGAACCAATAATAATACCACAAGTTCTCAATGACTTGATTAATCAGTATACTATCCCAATATCTGTGGGTCACAAGCCTTTAATAAGGTCTTGTATAATAGTAATAATAATCAGGTACTGGTTTATACCATAATCCAAGTGCAGTGCACAGGCAATTGTGTCTTATGAAATATACCTATATAAAACATATGTCAACCAACAGAATACATAAAGTACAAATAGGACTGACAATACAAGAACGTTTGCAGAAATCAAAATAAATCAAATAGGGAAATCAATGAAAATAATCACTGAATCTGCAAAGAATAACAACACAAATGACGTCACAATATATGAATATAAATTGTGAATAGAACTGAAAGATAGAAAAGGTTAGACCAACAAATTACAAACAAATCAAAACAAAACTAAAGAACAAAGAAATATTACAAAAATAACAATAATTACAGTCTTCACAGCTAACACAAAAGCAACAGTTGTCGCAGCAAATTTTCAATCAAGAAAATTGCACCTATAGAAAACGCCCACAACGGACCCTCTATGACGTGGGATATTCTGTTGTGAGGACGCCGCCCAACCTTAAACACAACCCGCTGACATAGAAACTAACATACTATACAAACAAATAACATGTAAACATAAATATATATAAATTATGTGTATGATAGTATGTGTTGCAAAATAGGCTCAGTTTTACAGTAATGGCAAAGTTATTTTTATGAAAACAAACAAACTGCCACTTTATTCAATTAAACATTCTGGCCTTAAATATTAAAGTTCATATATGGAAAACAAGAAGATCCATCGATGAAAATAGGACTTCTTAGTTCACAAATACTGTCTTCCTGTTAACATTGACAAGAATTGATCCAACTGTTCTGTGAAACTCTGTAATGTCTAATGTAAAAAATGTCAACAACGCTGACCTACATACTGCATTCACCTGACAGGTCACGTGACGAAGTGTTGACAAAGAGCAAACCAATACTGCAAGTGTGTCGTATCAGCCACAGGAAACGGTCTGGTATCGGTAATCAGTTGACTTCTGAACTTCTGCGAGGTCAAACCCAGAAAGCTGGTCCACCAGTTGAAAAAGTTGATAATGTTGGATTTTTATTCCCGTTAATGATATCCACCAAAAGATAGATATAAGTGGATGGAAGCAGACATCATCATCATCATCAGTTGATAAGATCTCTATGGTGTTGTTTGCTCCACTGTAGTGTATGGAATGTCAACTTGACCTACGCAGTGGTGTGTAGACATGGATTGAGTGTACAATGTGCGAATGATGATAAGGGTTCGTGTTGTTGACAAATGTTCTTTTCTCACACTCATGTATGACTGGAAGTCATCGACACCAACGACTGTGTACCTTTTCTAAAGTTTAATTGGACGTACACACTCGACAGCACAGATAGTGACAAATCACAGGTTGGCATAATACATCATAGTACAGTGGATAAATGGTCTTGCAATGTTACATGGGCACTCATGTAGAATAATTGTATAATGGACTGTCAGTAGCCAAGCACTCAGTATCGCCCATACATATATATCATCTGACTTCACTGACTGAGCACGTCAGCTTATAAACAATATTTCAGATGGCTTCTAAACCTAATCTCGTCTAGCGACGATTCTCCAACATAATGTTCAGCACATATTTTTTTCATATAATAATATTGAACCGCTGATAAAGGGTTCTCATGTGTAGCAGTGATCTCTGGACTAAACAAGCGATAATACGGGCATCCCCTTTTCTCTTCTTGAAAGTCACTACATGTTTTGGTTCCAAGATGGCTTCACTCGTGAGCTGTCACTCACGTTTGGATACAGATAATGAATCTGTCCTAAAGTTAGTCATTCATAAAACATTGCATTGCTCTGTAGATTTGATCATGAACAATTGACTGCATTCTACAGAATATAGTGCTGCTAGGAATCGAAGTCGTTTTTCATCGAGTCAAATATATTCTCTTATCGAAAATGGTGGCTTCGTACGAGAGTTCATAAAAGTATCTTGGATTACCTTGGTATAAGAAATATGAAACTGCCATTCCTTGGCAATACGCATAAACACTGGGGTAAAGCATACACGATAGGTCTAGACGACTATCACTTTCCCCACAAATACTGAGATCACTTTTTCCCCGGCGACAGGCCGACATAGGAAACACAGTCCCTATCAGGACGAAGCCAAATCACACCACTCTCTAGCGACACTTCCGCCGAATAGCCTTTGACCTCTCTAGAGACAACAGAACATATAGTTCGACTTAGATATGTAAAGATATACAGATATAAGACAGACTCGTCCTACTCAGACAAACAATACACATAAATTCAGGCCATAGATATTCTGAAGCAAGAACAATCTATTACTACCCAAACAAAGAATAAATCGCAGAAATAATGGATTCATCCGCGGAGTTTGATCGAAGAGACGGCACAACTTTCAAGGGAAGTAACTCAATAATGACTTTCCCTTAAGCACTAAAAAATTACCTATGTATAATATCGTAAGATATCAAAGACTGCACGTAACAAAAGGTCAAGGAGGTCTATACACAAATCTAATACGCTTATAAGATATTCATATTTTCCTATTATTCCTTTCATTTGGCTTATCTTATGAAGGTTTACAGTAATTGTAGCAGTCTTTTATGTGTGATGTTACCAGGTATACATGGAGAACACACAGACAGCGAAGGTGGAGTCTATGACATCTCGAACAAGCGACGACTGGGTCTGACAGAAATCCAGGCTGTCAAAGAGATGGTGGCAGGCATACAGGAAATCATACGGCTGGAAAAGGAGGCTACCAAGGGCAAGACCAAATCATGTAATTTATTGTAGTTGGGGACAAGAAATAGATGTTTCATTTAAAGAAAAAAAAATTAGTTATCTTAACTCCTATCTTTTCTTTTGTCCACAATGAATACATGTGTTCATTTATACTGATCAATTATGATATTAATTTTGAAGTTTTCTGCTCATATATGCAGTGTGGTTCATTGAAGCATTCATGAGCAGTTTGCAAATACCTGAGAACACATTGTTTTTCTTTTTTATACCAGGGTTGAATATATCCCAAAATACTGAAGACTGATCTGTGAACTGTAAATTACCTTCATTTATTTATAAATATGTAGAAACCTGTGCAGTATTTTATCAGTTTTGTGAAATAATGGGCCAGAATACAAAAGAAGCTTATGTATTTAATTTCACATGGTGCTATATTTAGCTATCTTACATTTTTGTCCAAGTAATGAAATGAATATATAAATTTAAAAATACAATGGCATGAAATCAGTTTTACAAATTAACAGTACACAGGAAACACAGGATGTTTCGAGGTTCACTCTTTGTCAGCCAGAGTTACAAAAAGATGACAAAGGCAAGAAATATAGATTGGTCCACACAAAAAAATACTTCAGTCACTGAAAACACGTAACAGGATGAGAAAGAGAGATAAGTTGAGAGATACAGGCAGATGAAAACATAAACAATACGGGAGACACGATGAAAAAGTACAACAAATAAGCAAGTAAAAATACAAAACCAGAAAGAAAGAAATATTAATACAAGAAATTCAACAATCAACGAAAATCAAAAGGAGAAAATGAAATAACAAAACAAATTAATAAAATCCTGCTTGAAGCTCAATCATGGGAAACAAAGCGCCAGGGATCCAGAGTCCGCTGGGAGGACAACATTAGACAATCTTTGAAGGACCGAGGACTAGAATGGAACCAGGCCAGGAGGAAGACAGCCGATAGGATAGACTGGCGCTCTCTCTTCCAAACCTCTACACCTCACGGTAGAAGGGGAACAACTAAGTAAGTAAGTAAGTAGAAGCTCAGTAGTAGCAGTAAATAGCTGTTAGTTGTAGATAGGCAGAAATGGAAGCGACATATTTTACAGCAGCCCCCTTATATATTTACTTCCAAATAATGATCTTATCTTCCATGAGCATAAGCTATGTATGCCAGGTCTATAGTGAAACCACACAACAGACAATATAATGAATGATTCTTGTTCTCTTACAAAACTGAAATATTTTATCTTTTTACCTATGTCAGTTTTACTCCAGTACTAATTACTACGGGGGGGGGAGAGGCAAGGCAATAAGGGTGCATTCTTAATGGGTTTTGTGCATGATTTGAGCTAGACTGGTGTTAGTCAACCAGGGAGCATAGTGCACCCTGAGGTGAATAAAATTTTTCAAAGGGTTCATAGTATTTCGGTGCCTAGAAGGGTACATTGCAGAGTGCATTGCACAAGTAAACTTTTTATAAGAAACATATAAGTATGAAGTAATAAATGCATTAAAAATCATAGATGTACATGTTTAATTTACTTTAAACTTTATATATTTATGATTACTTCCATGTCATGAACAAAGCTAGAGAGTTTCAACCTAGCCCAACAACTGGTAATCACAAGTGGCATGTTACCATGTGCGCCTGTTTGGACACATTTTTGGAGGCTTTTCTTTCCTCTCTTATTTTCTTGTTTTCCCATGGGATCATAAACCCTGGAAACTTGAAACTCTTCATACCTGGCGTCTTTACCATAATCTCTCTCCCCCAGGCCTCCAAGTCTTAGGGCACTGCTCTAAATAAAGACATGCTATCCTGACATACTTTTCTTCTTCCTCGTTCGTCCTGAAAAGGACATTGGTTGCGTTGTGTCTGTTTACAGCGAAGCTGCGATATCTGCGCCTTTCGGCCGACTTCAGCACGGCATTTTTTGGGACCGGGTTTGCCTTCCCTCTTCGATCCCTACTCTCTCAGCCAGACTGCAGTGATGCAGCCTCTTTCCAGGACCACCACGTGGAGGTGGAGTAGGGTCTTGGTCAGCTCTGGTTCGCTGACCCTGACACAAGCAGTCAAGCTATGGGTCACTGACTGCATTCTCTATTGCTGCATCTTTGGGTCTCTTTATTTTTTTTCTTTTAGAGCAATAGGCTGCTCCGCCTATTTATGTTTTACTTGGATTGTGAAGAATGTTGTTCTATTTTAAAAACGAATATTCTGGCCTAATCTCAGATTATACAAAGTATTCTCCAAGATATTTTAATCTAAATTACACTTTGTTACGTGACACTTTTAAAATACTTTATTATTCATTTAACTTTATCAGGCTAGTTATTGTGATGTAAATTTGTTACGTGTGGAAAATTATAACTTGTATTATAAGAGATTTGTTTCCTAAATATGTTACTTTTGTTTATTTTTTTCTGTCCACTGTTGCCAAGAAGTGTTGGGGAGAGCTGAAATGTGCATTCTTAAGTCAAGTCTAATTGTCAGTATGACGAAAAAATGTGAATTAAGTGTGCCATATAGGGCACAAAGACTTCTTTGGTGTATGAAGCCCACTGAAGCTAAAAAACGTTGAAGATCACTGAGCTACATTCTGATGTGCCTTTTAATATTTTCCCCATTTAGCTGCTAAAACTCCTTAACTATCAAGGACAGAAATGGGTTGGGTCAGAGCAAACTTCTCTAACGATAGTCTTTAAAAAAACAAATTTTAGTGATCATGAATGGAAATATTGCTGTTGTTACATATGAAATGGAGAGCAACAAAAACAACAACCAGAAACTACAGACTTTTATAAACGGGTGCTTGCGTAGAATAAAAGGACTGAAATGGTATGACAAAGTCACAAATGTGGAATTGATGACAAGAACCAGACAAGTGCCAGTGGAACAAGAGTTGAGAAGAAGACGCTGGCGTTAGATAGGACACACATTGAGGAGACCTGTTGATAGCATTACAAGGCTGTCCTTGTTCTGGAATCCACAGGGAAAGAGGCAGAGGTAGACCAAACAACACACAGAGAAGAGAACTGGATACAGAGGTGAAAACGATGAGGAAAACATTAAAAGAACTTGAGCGGAAGGCACAGGGCAGGAAGACTTGGCATGTGTATGTTGAAAACCTATGCTCCTCGGGGAGCTAAAGGATATTGATTGATTGATTGATTGACAAATGAAATGTGAAGATAAATTTATGAAGATTAATAATGATTCATTCGCTTATTTCTGTTTTGCCACTAAAGGAGCATGGAGCCACAATTGCAACTGGCCTGCTTGCATGAAGCATTCACATGCTTTTGCAGCAGTGGTTTCAGTAGCAATTTGTTTAACCTGAAGAGGTTACCAGCCCTCTGCATAACCTCATATTAATCACCTTGCACAACATGCCTGGGCTAGCGTAATGCTGACCAGTGTGCCGATGTTCAAGAAAATATGGGCCAAACATGGAAGGTACTAAACGAAAGACAGCATGAAATACATTCTTAATATGAGACCTGTCAATGCAATGAGGAAGCTGGTTTTAAGATGCAATACACAGTCTGTATTACTTTTTTTTTTTTTTTTGGCATGCAAGGTAAAGATAAAAGTAGTCCCATAGAAGATTCTGGAGTGAAGTGTTTGAGACTTCACTATACTAGGTCTAGCTTAATGTGGTGGAATCACCAGTTAATTTCCTCATTGCCTTTGCCTTCTCTAACTCAAGAGCAGAGTCGGATATCCATTCACATCTGCCTAGACTAGGATGTCTGTGACATATTGGCTTGTAGAGATCTGGTTTGTGAAGGCTTGTAATCCACAGGGGAGCAGAAAAGTGAACTAAAATCTAAAGGCATTATGTGTTGTTATTTTAAGTGAAATCATTACGTGAATTTCACATCATACATTTTTCAAATCTGAATGTTCACATTAACTACCATATATACTCGAGTATAGGTTGATCTGATTATAAGTCAACCCCAAGACTTTGATTTAAAAAGTGTCCAGAATGAATGACCCGATTATGTCAAAGTTAAATAAAAAAGTACGAAGATACAGTCAAAACCGGTTTATAAAACAGCTACACCAGCCTGCAGATGCAAGAAATTCTGATATCTCTTGCATGTTGCGATATTTTTTCTCACTCCTTTTCAGTGGAAGAGCATGAATTCGAATTGATCCGAGTAATAATGCAGCCATTTTTCCTGTATTAAAACCGATTAATTTAGTTCTTATTCAAGAGCTGTAAACAATGAAGTGTTCCTTTCCTTGCTCATTTCTTTTTCAGCATTTCGTGCAATGATTCTTTTATTTAATGCCAGTCTTGAACAAGTTTTTCGTTGATTCCAAATTCTCGCATTACACTGGAATTGCCCTAGATTTCTGCAAATTCTATCTCTTTCAGCTTAAAGCCAGCCTTGTAAGAAGTAGGCTTTCTTTTCAAACTCACTGTAACCGCATCTTCGGGGCATATTATTTTTACTACATGCAGGTGTATTTACAACAAATGATTTAAACAGCTGTGCATGCCAGTGTACACATGACAGGAAGCACAAAGGCATAATCGACATTTTTTATTTACCGAATATAATTTGTATCTGTATCAAGTGTATGTTTTTATTTTAATAATTACCACAATTAACAGCCTAATACAATTAATTCAAACATTTTTATAACTGAAAGATACCAGTATATATATATATATATATATCTGAAGATATCAGTAGGGAAGAGGAAAGGAGAGGGGAAGTGCAATGCTGACTAATGTCATTTTTTTTTTTTGACTCAATTATAAGTCGGGGGTACATTTTTTTAAGGTCCAAAATAGGAGTAAATTTCTCAACTTCTGCTTGAGTATATACAGTAGTTTTAACTCTGCATTTATTTACCCTGTGCCTTAACTCTTTGAGCCCAATGGGCTGATCACCCGTTGGCTTGTCACACCGATCACGGAAACAACGGCAGATGGATCTATTTGTTGTTGCCCTAAAGACGCCGCTAGGCGTGATGGGAAACTACAACAGAGAAAATCAATCTGCTGTTGCCCTTAAGACGCCACAAGGCGTGATGGCCTCTGACTGCTTGGTCGGTCTTTGGCTAAGGATGGAAGAAGAAGAAGAAGATTAACTCTTTGACTCTGCAATTATTTTCCACCCTGTGCCATACTTTTAATTCGTGATAGACTAAAAACAACGCTCAGGGAGTTGTTTTGGCACGGGTGTCAAATCTGACCAACGTTCTGAGAGTTGTTCAGGAGTCAAAGAGTTAAAGCCATCCACCCCATGATGTGGTTCCCAAGCTTCTGTTATGAAACAAAGAGAGAATAAAACTATTGCTCCCTCAAGCATGTCATACAAGGCAACTAACATGAGGTTGGGCTGGCAACCTCATCATGTGAAATACAGGTATACCTCAGAGGTATTGCGGGTTCGGTTCCAGACCAACGCAATAAATTTGTTACGCACGGATCATTATTATTTTTCGTTTGTATAAACATTTTTTGATATGTATGATCATTTTTTGACTGAAGTGTGTATTATGTTTTCTATGGTCAAAGGGACATAATCCGAGTTATCGAAACTACAATTTTTTAGGAGTTGCCTTCTCTTGTATAGAGACACGTTCGGTCTATAATTTCTTGAACGAAGCGTGACCACATCTCCTTATTTGGTAGTATCAGTCAACTATGGTAGATGTCTGAAACCTTTCTTAACGCTTCTTTTCATGACCATAAAAGGCGCGACTGTGTAAGACTTTTATCTCGAATGTTCTTCGAATCGTCTTATTGTGAACGGCAACTCAGAGATTGTCGTTCTGCGCATGTCAAACCGGGAGTTCGTTCTGTGTGTTCCGCCCAGTTGGGGAGTTTAGAAATGGTTTAAGAAGCGAGCAGACGCAACTGCGTCTTGTGATTCTCTGAGGGAAATACAGTGTCTTAGTGAGTTAGTTAGCTAACTAGACTATTTCCCAGTATTATGCAGCCTGCCTGGAGGCATATGTTCATGGTTGATTTTCCGAAATAAGGTAATTCCTCTTGTATCGAACTTTATGCTATCATCTAGAGGTTCGTCATTTTGTCGCCTATTTGCTCGCCTGTGTGATGAAAAATGGAGAGGTACTTTGACTAGGATTAAGTCACCAGTATCTGTATACCTGAACTAGTTAAATATATATGGGTCGCTCTAGACCAACAAGACTGTTGTCTGTGTTCCAGGATTCGTTATATCAGAGATCACGTCCAAGTCAGATGGTTAGACTTAGGAACATTATAAAGGTCGAGCTGACCTGTAGCCCATGTATGCTATTCACGTGCAGACAGTGAACGGACTTATTGTATACAACTGATCTGCTAGCATCAGAATGGGAGCATTTATTATTGTTTATGAACATTGAAGATCTGTAGCTGACACTGTTGCAGAAGTTATAGAAATTATTATTATTTATACAGCTTCACGAACTAGCACTCGATGATTGATGAATTTCTGAATCTATTGAACTGTGATGTCTTATGACGCATATATACAACAGCTATCATTGCTGACTACAGAAATTGTTTTCAATGTGCCATATCATCTTGCTGAACTCGTTAACCATGTTGATGTCATAAGTATCATGACTGTTTTGTGGCGTGCAATAAATGAAAGAAACTTATACAACGAAGTTACCCTTTCTATGACTCTACACGTCATGTTGCCTGTGTGATAACCCTGTGAACTGTTCCACTACCACATACACAGCAACATCCTAAATCAGAGAAGACACCTACATCTTACACTTTAACACCAGGTGTCGATAAGGGTGGCAAGTTACCACTTCAGCACAAATCCACCCTTATCATTTTTGGTGGCCAGAGCTGGTTCTATCATCTGATATTTTGGCGCACCATATCATTGTTGGTGGCCATAGGTTGGTTCACTCTGATTCCAGCTATCAAGGGGGTCAGCAAACCCAGACATCATCATCATACTAGATACAACTACAGCATCAACTACCACCTTACAAGAAATTTTATTGAAAGTATCCGGATTTTCTGACAGTTGCTGATTTTGAAACTACCCGGCGCTGCTCGGCAATATTGAAGTTTATGTAAAATTAGAAGGACAAGTACCGAGCGAATGGATTTCCTGATCTGGTGAAAAGAAGGACAAGTGCCGTAACAACTGTTCCGGTCTCAGGGGTACTGCTGCGGGTTCAGAAGGTCAAGTGCCGGTTAAATCAATTTAGAAGATTCAGAAGGTCAAGTGCCGTAACAACTGTTGCAGTATTAGAAGCTCATTTCCTTCGTCATGGCTGTTTATGGGAGCAGAAGTTAATCAACGTTGGATCATTATCCTCAGAATGCTGATTACATCCTGTTCTGCACCGTGCTGACGCTGGATTTATAGAAGTTAAGTGGCCTGTTTTGTTTGTGAACTGTGCCCTTATGTTCTAACTGAGCCTTCTGTACTTTCACACTTTCTCCTATTGTTTTCATGATACATGTTTATATGTTATATGTTATTTGTTATTTGTATATTTATATGTTTATATTTCAGCGGGTTTTCTCGGTTGGGCGGAGTCTTGCAGTAGAAGATACCACGTCACAGAGGTTCTACTGTTAGCGTTTTCGTTAGGGACTGTGCGAATTTCCTACAGTGAAATTTGCTAGCGACAATCGTTGCTATATCTGTTTAGTTGTGACGAGTTGTGCTTTATTTTTGTTTCTTGTATATATATATTTTTTTTTCTTTTTTCTTCTCTCTCTTTCTTTGTGTTTTTAGTTTCGATTTCGATTGTTTGTATTTGTAGGTCTCCCCTTTGCTATTATTCAGTTCTTTACGTATATTTTTGTGTATACACTGTAGCGTCATTTGTTAGTCATATCTTCGCATATTTCTTTTTAGTTTTGCTGTTTGTGTATTTGACTTATGCGAATGTTTTCGTATTGTTTGATCTTTGTTGATTGTTTACATTGACTCTGATCTTTGTTATTGTTTACATTGACTCTGATCTTTGTTATTGTTTACATTGACTCTGATCTTTGTTGTTGTTTACATTGACTTTGATCTTTGTTATTGTTTACATTGTTGATGACCTTTGTTATTGTTTACATTGTCTTGTTATTGTTTACATAGTTCTTGCATAGTTAGCTTTCACTATTGTTGATATATGCTCATGCACTATTGGTCTATAGTGCACTTATCATAACAAACTGGTGTTTTTTGCTTATGCACTATTGTAGTGCAGTTATGATAAATAACTGATGATTATGCACTGATTTGGGTAGTGCACTGTTAATTAAGAGGTGACTTGTGATATTATTATACATTTGATAATACAAGTTGGTGTCAACTCCTGTTTCCCACAGAGATTGGGTTCAACATAGAGATTATACAAGCACTTTATTAAGTCTTGTTGCTATTTAACATTGAAATAAGATAATTAATTATTTCAGGTTCTGTACTCACATTTTGGACATCATGTCTACATTTGAGTACTTTATTGAGCAGGGTAAAGCCCTTGGGAAGACAGGTGATAAATTAGAAGAATTTGCGACTGTTCAATATGCCAAGGCATTGAAGTCGGAAGAAAAGAAAATGAAAGAACAAACTGAACAAAAGAGAATAGAGGCTGAAATAGAACAAAAGAAACTGCAGATGCAGGTGGAGGAAAAAAGATTTCAAATGGAAATGGAAAAACAAAAAAGAGAAGCAGAATCTCAGGAGAAGAGGCTTCAGGCTGAAGCTGAAAATAAGAGACTTGAAAAAGAAGCTGAAGAAAAAAAGTTACAGGCCCAGGCTGAAGCTGAAAATAAGAGACTTGAAAAAGAAGCTGAAAATAAGAGACTTGAAATAGAGGCTGAAGGAAAAAAGTTACAGGCCCAGGCTGAAGAAAGAAAGTTACAGGCTGAGGCTGAAGAAAGAAGGTTACAAAGAGAGGCTGATGAGAGAAAAGCAAAAATGGAACATGATGAAAAAATCTTAGCTTTAGAGTTAGAGAAGTTAAAGTTATTGAACACTGGTAATGCTAATGATGCAAATAAGGTGTCAAATAAGACTAATGCTAAGGATTTCAAGCTTAATCTACCAGCATTTAATCCCTCAATCGATGATATAACATTTTATCTAGATAGATTTGAAAGTGCATGTAATGTGCATAATATAGATAAAACATTATATGTGTATCATCTGTCCAAGATACTTAGAGGTGATGCTTTGACTTTGTTGAGTATGGTAGATGTGCCTGACAAAAACAACTATGAGGTTGTCAGGGCGGCATTGTTAAAGAAGTACCAACTTAACGAGGACGGATATCGTCTTAAATTTAAAACCATGTTACCAGAAACTGGAGTTGAATTCTCTGAATTCATCTCAGGCATCCGTCTTACTTTTTTACGATGGGTTGAGTTGTCTAAGACAGAAAATACATTTGAAGCTCTTATGGATTTACTACTTAGAGATAAGGTTATGTCTTCTGTTAATGAAGCTTTTCTATCTTTTCTTCATGAGCGTAAGCCTAAAAACATAAAAGAAATGGAAGAATACTGTAGCCAGTATGTTACTGCGCATCCGCACATAACCATTAGTAACTCTAAGGTGAAAGAAGGTCTGCCAGTTGCTTCGGCAGCACCTTATGGCCCAAATTTTATGCGTAAATTTCAGGGTAGCCAGAAAAATTTCAATAAAAAGAGTAATCGTAATTATGCCCAGAACCATAGTGATCAATTCCAGGGTGATTCTTCTTCCCAGAACTGGAGACAACCTAATACTACACGTTATTCTACTCCGGTTAACTTTAGAAATTTTCACAAAGGTAATCGGTATATAGGAAAATACCAAGATAATAGAGGTTCTCAACAACATAGAGATAGTAATGACAGTTATGGAAACTGGAACTCAAACCAGGATAAAAATTACAGTAGGGACTTTAATGATAATTGCAGAGGCAATAATGGTCGCGGTAGATCGCAACATAAGAGAAAAAGATATCAACAGACAAACTCTGTTCAACAAGAATCTCAGGGAGCAGATAAACAGGTTAATAATGATAAAGACCATAATGCTATCGGATGCTCATCTTTTGATTTTGGTAGGGCAAATAAATGTATCCAATGCAGTACTTTATTTGATCCGAAAACCGTTAGTACTTTAAGCTGTGGTCATCCTTTGCCCGCTCTTCCTGCTAATGTTGCTCATGATGGGAGAGGTTCTCTTATATTACATAAGGGGCTAGTAAATAGTAATCCAGTCTCAGTGTTGTTTGATTCTGGATGTACTACTGTCGGCGTTAGGCAATCTCTTGTAGATCCATCCTGTGCTACAGGAAAAGTCATCAAATGTGTCACATTTGGTGGCACGTTAGAAAAGTATCCTACTGCTATAATACACATTGCTACTCCTTTCTTCACGGGAGAGGTCCACGCGTGTCTACTTCCAAACCCTATTGCGGACCTTATTATTGGTCGTATTCACGGAGTTAGGGAATGTACCCCACAGCAGATTGCTGTTTGGGAAGAGCAAAACATTGAAGCTACCAATGCGGTGGTCACAAGAGCACATGCTCTGGATCCACCTCAAACTTCATTAACTAATAATGATGAAGTAAATGACCAAGATAGTCACTTGACTATTACACGTGACTCATTTATCAAATTGCAAGAAGAAGATCCTTCTTTACAAAAATTCTTCATTCTAGCAAAAAAAGGTGATCCTAATCAGAACACTAATAGGAAATCTTGGATTTCTATGAAGAACGGCGTACTTGTACGTATGGTACAAGACTCGACTACGTCCACTCATTCACAAATTCTTGTGCCTAAGAGCATGAGATTGCAAATATTGCAACATGCTCATGACTCGCAATGTGCTGGACATATGGGTTTTTCCCGTACAAAGTCGAGGGTTCTTGCGGCTTTCTTTTGGCCATTTGTGAGCAAGGACATACGAATGTACTGTCGCTCTTGCAAAGTATGTCAGGAGGTCAAATCTAAAGGACCACGACATGCTGCGCCTATCCAGGCTGCTGACATTCCTATTCGCCCTTTTCAAAAAATGGCAATAGATATTATCGGTCCTTTTAGAATTAAGTCGGCTAGAGGACATCAATTTATCCTTACATGTGTCGATATGTGCACACGTTGGCCAGAGGCAATACCTCTCAAGAGCATCTCAACTGCTGATATCGCAGACGCTCTTTGGCTGATATTTTCTCGCTTGGGTTTTCCCGGAGAAATATTGTCAGACCATGGCACTCAACTTATATCAGACACTATGTCACAGGTAATGTCTATGCTACACATTAAAAGGTCTCTCAGCAGTATCTATCACCCAATGTCTAATGGGTTGGTCGAACGTTTAAATAGGACTCTGAAAACTTTACTTGGTAAAATAACTGAGGATCATCCTCAGGATTGGGACAGGGTCTTACCCGCGGCTCTCTTTGCGTATAGAGAGGTCCCCAATGAACATACGGGGTTTTCCCCTTTTGAACTTGTCTTTGGCGCGCAACCGCGCGGCCCTATGTCTTTACTTCACGATCTAATCACTGCCGATAATATTAGCGATGAGACTCAATCTTCTTATGAGTACGTCATTGCTCTTAGGCAAAAGATCATCGAGGCATGCAAACTAGCAACTTCGTCTTCAGAATTTGCTAAAGAAAAGGCAAGGCAGTTTGCAAATAAGAATAGATGTCTACGACAACTTTGTCCAGGTGACAAAGCTCTCGTTCTACTTCCTTCAAGGGAGAACAGACTTCTAATTGCATGGAAAGGTCCATATGCAATAGTCTCCAAAATTTCTGATGTCGACTATGTTGTCGATATTGATGGAAAGCATAAAACTTTCCACATAAATATGCTCACAGAATTTTATGAAAGACCTGACTATTTGCAGCCTATTTTCCAGGCTACGGACAATTCACAAGCAACTCGTGGTCAGTACTCATCTCTGTCAGTTATACAGGATGAGGAAACTACTTTTTCTGATGTCAATCTTCCTCTTTCTATGGTCCCACTTTATTCTACGGAATCTTGGAAAAACGTGACCGTTTCTCCAAATCTTTCCGCTGAGGAACATCGACAAGTTTCTTCGATGTTGCAAACATTTCAGGATGTTCTTACAGACATCCCGGGACACACACATGTCATAGAACATGACATTGTGCTAACTGATCACAATCCTATCAGAGTCAGACCATATCCAATACCTATTCATTTCCAGTCTCAAGTCGAAAAAAGAGTTGGATGAAATGATACGTTTGGAAATCATTGAACCATCCACTTCAGCATACTCTTCGTCTATGGTTATTGTTCGAAAGAAGGATAATAACATTCGCATTTGCGTAGATTATCGCAAATTGAACCAAGTTACGAAGTTCGATGCTGAACCTATGCCTTCATTAGAAGAGCTACTCAATAAACTTTCTAATTCTAGATTCTTTACCAAACTAGATTTGTCTAAAGGTTATTGGCAAGTCCCGCTAACTGAACGTGCCAAACCTTTTACAGCTTTTTCTACACCTAGGGGTTTATTCCAATGGAATTTCATGCCTTTTGGTCTTATGAACGCCCCTGCTACATTCGTACGCATGATGCGGCGAATTCTCGCATATCGTACAGATGTCATAGCATACCTAGATGATATCTGTCTATTCAGTGATTCTTGGGAAGATCACTATTTGGGTTTATACGAATTACTGTCTACTCTTCGCGAGTATAACTTGACTGCAAAACCCTCTAAAGCCTTTATAGGATTTAGCGAGATTTCTTTCCTAGGTCATCGGGTTGGTCATGGTCTTTTAAAGACAGAGGACCACAATGTTTCAAAAATACTTAACATTTCGGTCCCTAAGACGAAGAAACAAGTAAGGAGTCTATTAGGTTTGATTCAATTCTACGGACGATTCATTCCGAATCTGTCCTCCATTATGGCACCGCTTTCTACTTTATTGAAGAAAGGGTCGCCTAATCTGATCCGCTGGTCTAAAGAATGTCAATCCTCATTGGACCAGGTTAAAGCCCTATTTTCATCTCCACCTATTCTTAAGTTACCTACTATTGAGAAGACTTTTGTTCTTCGAAGTGACGCCTCGTCAACAGGGATTGGGGCAGCACTAATGCAGGAGTATTCTGATACTTTGCATCCGGTGATGTATATCTCTAGGAAATTAAACGCTGCAGAAAAGAATTACTCGGTTTTAGACCGTGAGTTATTGGCTATGGTATGGTCTATTCTGAAGTTACAAAGATTTCTTCTAGGCGCACATTTCATTGTGGAAACCGACCAGAAAGCGCTTACTGCTATTCAGAGCAAAAACTTGAAGAGCTCGAGGTCCACTCGTTATGCCATAGCTCTTCAACCATTTCATTTCTCGGTTCGAGCTATCCGTGGTTCGGATAATGTAATGGCAGACATTCTGTCCAGATGTCCACACGATTCCACATGATTCTTCTGTCATATATATATATTTCCTGATATACAGTCCAATGTTATAATGACATGTTAGTAGATTTTGTCTCACTTTTTTTTTTTTTGAGGGAAATTTATAACATTGTACCATGTAATTATCTAAGAAGGCTTAGTTAGTGATATACGGGCCAAAAGATCACTCGGCCACATTTAAATAAATTATTTTCAGGATTGTATTAAGAAATTTACCAGTTGTCTTTAAGATTTGTGTTATTGATATTTTCGCAGCACATCATTGAAGTCTGCGAGTTTATGTCCATTGTGGAACTTTGAGGATATCAAGTCCTGTCCTACATTGGGAGCGGATGATGTCCACATCTTCTTCTATTGAATGTTTTATGTCACCGAAGAGCAACACATGTATTACTTATTAATTACTGTTACTTTATATAATGTAATAATATAGTGCGGTATATTAGTAAATTACACCGCTATTTGCAACACATTGTATGATAACACATAATATATTTAATTTCATATATTGGTATGAGTATAATTTGATTGTCATTATGTTGTTGCCATCATTGTGGCGTGTGTTGGTGGCACCTTCCTGGAATATATCAGCGTATACTTAGATAAAATTTTTTCTCTAAGGATCTGAGATATGATCTCAGTGTCGCTCCATGCGTTGAGCTAATTTGTTAGGTATATATCCACGCATCATACGTGCGTTAGGAGCCTAGATTTTTTCCGGCTCCAGGATTTAAAAAAAAAAAAAAAAATGTTTCATTTTTTTTTTTCCAGGGAGGGTGCGGTAATGTTACGCACGGATCATTATTATTTTTCGTTTGTATAAACATTTTTTGATATGTATGATCATTTTTTGACTGAAGTGTGTATTATGTTTTCTATGGTCAAAGGGACATAATCCGAGTTATCGAAACTACAATTTTTTAGGAGTTGCCTTCTCTTGTATAGAGACACGTTCGGTCTATAATTTCTTGAACGAAGCGTGACCACATCTCCTTATTTGGTAGTATCAGTCAACTATGGTAGATGTCTGAAACCTTTCTTAACGCTTCTTTTCATGACCATAAAAGGCGCGACTGTGTAAGACTTTTATCTCGAATGTTCTTCGAATCGTCTTATTGTGAACGGCAACTCAGAGATTGTCGTTCTGCGCATGTCAAACCGGGAGTTCGTTCTGTGTGTTCCGCCCAGTTGGGGAGTTTAGAAATGG
This sequence comes from Oreohelix idahoensis, assembly GCA_024509875.1. Classification (NCBI taxonomy): domain Eukaryota; kingdom Metazoa; phylum Mollusca; class Gastropoda; order Stylommatophora; family Oreohelicidae; genus Oreohelix; species Oreohelix idahoensis. The sequence goes on from JAMPIV010008631.1 coordinate 286,290, forward strand.
TTTAAGAAGCGAGCAGACGCAACTGCGTCTTGTGATTCTCTGAGGGAAATACAGTGTCTTAGTGAGTTAGTTAGCTAACTAGACTATTTCCCAGTATTATGCAGCCTGCCTGGAGGCATATGTTCATGGTTGATTTTCCGAAATAAGGTAATTCCTCTTGTATCGAACTTTATGCTATCATCTAGAGGTTCGTCATTTTGTCGCCTATTTGCTCGCCTGTGTGATGAAAAATGGAGAGGTACTTTGACTAGGATTAAGTCACCAGTATCTGTATACCTGAACTAGTTAAATATATATGGGTCGCTCTAGACCAACAAGACTGTTGTCTGTGTTCCAGGATTCGTTATATCAGAGATCACGTCCAAGTCAGATGGTTAGACTTAGGAACATTATAAAGGTCGAGCTGACCTGTAGCCCATGTATGCTATTCACGTGCAGACAGTGAACGGACTTATTGTATACAACTGATCTGCTAGCATCAGAATGGGAGCATTTATTATTGTTTATGAACATTGAAGATCTGTAGCTGACACTGTTGCAGAAGTTATAGAAATTATTATTATTTATACAGCTTCACGAACTAGCACTCGATGATTGATGAATTTCTGAATCTATTGAACTGTGATGTCTTATGACGCATATATACAACAGCTATCATTGCTGACTACAGAAATTGTTTTCAATGTGCCATATCATCTTGCTGAACTCGTTAACCATGTTGATGTCATAAGTATCATGACTGTTTTGTGGCGTGCAATAAATGAAAGAAACTTATACAACGAAGTTACCCTTTCTATGACTCTACACGTCATGTTGCCTGTGTGATAACCCTGTGAACTGTTCCACTACCACATACACAGCAACATCCTAAATCAGAGAAGACACCTACATCTTACACTTTAACACCAGGTGTCGATAAGGGTGGCAAGTTACCACTTCAGCACAAATCCACCCTTATCAACATTCTAATGAACAAACATAAATAATTTGAAAAAAAGAGCAATATCTGCGAAGCCCAATAAAGCGAGGTATACGTGTCAATTGCTATAGAGCATGTAAAAACTTTGTGCAGGCTTCCTGAGTTGGGGGCTACCTGTAGTCGTGGCGCCATGCTCCAAAGGTAGCAATAAGAAAATGATGATGATGCCGCCTTGCATTCATTAATTCAAACCAAAATCAAAAACATGACTTTTCTAGTCATTATTCTTGTGTGTTGAGCATTAATACAATTAGTGCATTATCATATTTCATTTTGTATAAAGGCTGCGTAAGCTTATTTCATATTTTTATGTAATTATTTATTTGGAATGCCCCTTGTTGGGGGAATCTCTGGGCAGACAAGAAGGAATACGACTATTACTCCCTCAGGCATGTCACAAGAGGCAACTAATATGAGGCTGCTCATGGGGATGGCAACCTCATCATGTAAAACAAATTGCTACAGAAACTACCAACAAGTGCACATGTTGTTGTTGTTTAACTAGGGCTGCTGAGCTTCTCGCTATTTAGCAGCCAATACAAAGTTAAAGACTCCTTGGTATTATCTACACTGTAGATCTAGGCTTTTCTGCCATTCTGAAACGTGTTGAGCTGAAGTGATGAGCTCCAGTTTCTCTAGCTTGGCCTACATTTAAAGGATCGTCACATCTGGTCCCAAGCTAGCAGTAAGAAGTGTGGCATACTGTGCATTCCCCGCCATCCAAGGGAGTTCTCCCACTATGCAGAGCTAAAATACTGTACTCTGGTTCTGGGCTCTCCCAAGGAATTGTCACGTCCTGCACAGAGCCACTTCTCAGCTTCCTCTGCCTATCATAGGGTCCATAGTGAGATCCTCCTGCATGCAGGCAACCAGGTAAAAGCCAGAGTTAAGTCTGGGGCTCAAGTGACTCCTCCAAGCTTAGTGTGCAATGCTGGGTTCTCAACAAGTTTCACCACAGGGGGAATCACTGAAAGTGTGTGGATGATTTCAAGAGTCAATGAGGATGTAATTAGCCTCACAGACATAGTTCACGTCCACTACATATATTGTAGCATTGTGCATAACTGATGGTAATATAAGGATGACTCCAGATATGCCTCCATGCATAACAAGTGCACATGAAAATGTTTGATGCAAGCTTCCTGCATCCGGAGTCTGAGGCTTGTATGACTGTCAGTGGTGAAAGCCGAAAGGAAGCCACTGACATGAGAACGGACGTCCTGACCGCAAAACATGATACAAGAATAGGATTTTGGAATGTCAGGACAATGAATGAGACGGGTAAACTAAAACAGGTCATGGCAGAAATGAGAAACTATAAAACGAAAGAGAGGCCGACCAAAAACAACCTGGTGGAGGACTGTGGAGGCTGAGATGCAAAGAATGAACCAGAGTTGGGGCACTGTACGAAGGATGGCTGCCAACCGAGCAAAGTGGAATCAATTTGTTGTTGCCCTACAAGACGCCACTAGGCGTGATGGCCACTGACTGCTTTGACGGTCGGCGGCTAAGGATCAAAGAAGAAGCTTCCTGCAAAAGGACCAGCTGCAATGGTGGCTCTGTACTTCGTTTCACTTTGTTTTACATGTCGAGGTTGCCAGCCCCCATACACAACCTCAAACTAGTTTCCTTGTATGACATGCTTGAGGGTTCTTCTTCTTCATACAATCTCAGACTAAAGGAGAATAACAGGCTGAAACACTTGTTCGATGGGGGGAACCCCTTCTGATGATCAGATTGCCTCCTGTTGTATCGCTCTGTATAGAGTTTCCTATCATCATCAAAGACAGCAGTGGTCAGCGAGAGGCTGTCTGTATCTCCATAGAGTTTTTTAGGGAATCTTTGAAGCAGATGTTAGCAGTAAATAGATCAGTGCCACTTTGAGGACTCAGTAGGCCTAATCTTTCTTTGTCTCTTCAGAAATCCTCAGTAACCACATGCCTGTATCAACTAAATCAGCGCACATAAAGACATTAAATTACTGGAGTTTACCACTTGACTTCTTTTCTTCTTTCAGTTTCCCAAGGAGCATAGGGCTTCAACAAACTTATACCAAGTCTTCCTGTCCTGTGCCATCAGCATGAAGTCTATCCATGTCTTGTCTCCAGTTCTCTTCTCCATGTGTTCTTTAGTCTTCCTCTACCTCTTTTACCCTGGGGGTTCCAGAACAAGGACTGCCTTGTAATGCTATCAACCAGTCTCCTCAATGTTTGTCTTATCCATCTCTTGTGTCTGTTTTCTCATCTCTTGTTCCATTGGTTCTTGTCATCAGTTCCACATTAGTGATACCATCATACCACTTCAATCCTTGTATGTCTACGCTAGCATCCATTTATAAAAGACTAGCTTTTATGGTGTTGTTATTTTAACTATTACTAGCATCATATTGTCATTTTATTATGTTAACATTTTTTTTGCATGTAATTTTTAAAATTCTTATACAGTAATCTTAGTGCATTTGTTTTGATAAGTTTACTCTCACGTTGCCTGCTTCTATGCACACATAATCTGCTGATTCCGCTGATAAAATGTGTGTGACATTACAGCCAACAAACATGTATTACAACACTGGTTCTCAACCTATGGGTCTCCAGCTTCACCAACTGCGAAATTTGGGTTGTGGTCGTAAATGGTTGAGAACCACTCTTTTAGAGTACCATATATATCATGTATTATGTAAATGTGATTGTATCTTTGTGTATAACATTATTTTGTAATAGTCAATATAGATTCTTAAACTTTAAAATTTCTGGACTGGTCTTGGTTATTCAGTATGTTTATTATTTACTATAGACTGTATAAGTTCAACTGTGTTTAAAAGTATCACTATAGGTAACTAGTAGTAGCCCCCTATGGAAATGTGCTCCTGAGGAAATAATCCTCAGTGGCTTTTTGTCCTGGTGTTTTCTATTCTTTTCCACTTGTTGTTAAGCTAACAGAGTTTATTTTGTATGGATACCAAAACTTGTCAACAGATTACTTACTTACGAGGGGCATTCAGAAAGTAATGCACCACATCGTTTTTCTCAGCTAATAATGAAGATAGAAGCATGAAATTTTGCAAACTTCAAATATGGCATGTGCCAATTGTGTGAACCAAATTGCACTGCAACTGGCCAAATACACGGCTGCCCTAAACCGTTGAAATGGAGCGTGTTAGCAACTTGCGTTATAAGCAGCGAATTGTGATAGAATTTCTCGTTGCAGAGAAGGAAACTGTTGTGAATATTCACAAGTGTCTATGTGATGTGTATGGAAGTTTTGCAGTCGACAGGAGTACAGTCAGTCGCTGGGTTCAGAGAATCAAAGAATCAGGAAGTGGAGATACGGAGCTGCTTGATCGGCCGCACTGTGGACGTCCTGCCACAGCCACCAACGCAGAAATGTTGAAATGCGCTGAGGGCATTATTCTTACTGATAGGCGAATCGCTACTCAACAAGTGGCCTTTCAGCTGTCAGTCAGCATTGGTAGTGCAAATGCAGTTATAAAAACTCGGATTTTCTAAGGTTTGCGCAAGATAGGTTCCTCGAAGTCTCACAAATGACCACCAATTGCAAAGGAAAGCAATTTCTTCTGAATTGTTGGAGCGTTTCAATGCTGATGGAGAGAACTTTTTGGCTAAGATCGTTACAGGTGACAAAACCTGGGCACATCATTTTGAACCTGAGACAAAAAGACAGTCAATGGAGTGGCATCATCCGCAATCACCAAGAAGAAAGAAATTCAAGACAATTCCTTCAGCTGGAAAGGTCATGATCACTGTCTTTTGGGACATTGAAGGTGTGATTCTTGTGGACGTTATGCCAAGAGGAGAGACAATCAATTCGCAAGCTTACATTAAGACATTGAAAAAACTCAATCAACGTTTTCACAGAGTTCGGCCGCACAAGAATCCAGCAGACCTGCTTCTCCTTCACGACAATGCGCCCTCACACAAGTCTGGCAACACGGGAAGCAATCACCAAATTGGGTTGGACTGTACTACCCCATCCACCCTATAGTCCCGATTTGGCACCCTCTGATTTTCATCTATTTGGTCCACTTAAAGATGCACTCCGTGGGACAAGGTTTGAAGATGATGAAGGAGTGATTCATGCAGCGAAGAAATGGCTACATGATCAAGACAAAATCTGGTACGGGCTAGGAATACATGCACTTGTTTCGCGCTGGCATAAAGCCGTACAAGTTGATGGGGATTATGTTGAATAATACCGATGCTTACATGACATATCCATGTATATTGTGTATAAATTTCATGCTTTTTGAATAAACAGCTCCTGAGAAAAACGATGTGGTGCATTACTTTCTGAACGCCCCTCGTACTTAGTCATTCCTCTTCTACCCTGGCTCATTTCTTGTTACCAGATCTCAAGATAAACAGGTGATTGGCCTGTTGTGCCTTTGCAAGGTGAAGGGGCTGCCTCCTTAAGGCCTCCACGCATGCTATCTCGCTGGTTCACGGTTTTACCCCCTACTTCCTTAGACACATGAAGCACTCAGGTCAATCAGAATCCCTCCTCACTTTTTCAGCATAGGTTTTTGACCGGCCTAGGCTGAGTTATTTAACAGTAGATTGGAGATGTAAATTAACTGAACCACAGTTTCCTGACATATAAATGTCATTCAGCCATTAACCCTTCGTCTCCCAAGGAGCAAAGGCCTTCAACAAATCATGCCAAGTTCTCCTGTCGCCTGCCATCAGCTCAAGGTAACATATAACTGTGTTGTTCGTCCCATCACGGGTGATGAAGACCACTCTGTTCATCCAAGTATTAGGAAAGACAGGGATGTATGGTCTGCAACCTTGCACTGTCATTCATACATTACCCCTACTGATCCCTAAGGATTATAGGCCTTCAACATACTCATGCCAAGCTTTCCTGCTCTGTGTCATCCATATGGTTTTTTGTGTCTTCTTTACCCCTTTCATTTTTTTTATCTCCAGCCTTCTTCCTTGCCCAGAAAATGGAGAAATAGTAAGATTTTAATTCACCTTATTCTCAACATAATGAGAGCCGCAGTTGTGCAATGGTTAGTGCACTGGCTTCCTAGCTAAATGGTCCATGGTTCAATCCCTAGTTGAGGTGGGATTTTTTAGTATCGAAAATGGCTCAGGGGTTGACCTAGCCTCATGAATTGGGTACTGGAGCAACTCTGGGAGGGTTAAAGGCAGCCGGTGTGATGCTGACCACATCACCCGTATGGTCAAGAAAATATGGGTCAATGTGCATGTAACGGGATCCTTTACCTTTACCTTACCTATTCCAACATAATAGGAAGAAGCATTACACTACGGCAGCGGTAGGCAACCCAAGAGCTGTGGGGATCTACTTTTGAACAACTGAGCTCTCTAAAGATCTATCTTGATAAATGAATGTCTGTTTTCAGAGTATCTGAACTGTAGTGGTTTTTGATGTTATTGTATGGTTGATATGTTACCTAGTGTACTGGATGAGGTCAGCTGTGAAGGCTCCTGAGATAAAAGTTTATGGGAGTTACAGGAGGCCTTTCTGCTACCACTTACGACCTCAAACAGACCTATTCTACTATAATGAGTGTTAGCTACGTTAAAAGTCTAGGGTACTGAAATGTAATGTGTAGGTAATAAAATACACAGACACACACATGTAATTAATACGTCTAATAATAATAATAATAAACTCTATAATACACTGAACTAACACTGGCTATTAAAGTTTAAGTTTAAAAATTTTTTTAAATTTATTAGTCCTGAACCAATTGTTTCTTTTGGTCAGAACATATGAAATGATAGGTATTTATCAATGAAATGCATATATATATTGCATAATCAAATATAACTTTTGTACATAGGTATATTATTACAATGGTTAATATTAATGGTATCTACACTGTCTTGGGAACACTAGCACTGGATGGTTAGTTGGGGTGGCGTCATCATGCCCAATCTGTGGTTACAAAGATCATAGTCCTTAACATAGGGACTAATGTTAATGTTTATATTACAAGCTGTATTTCTTTATTGATGGTGGGGTTTGTTAATGAATCTCCAGCAGGCCAGGTTGCACTTTACTGGCCTGTAATGATGTAGCACAGAATTCTTGTGGCCCACTCCTCTTAGTAGCTGGAGTAAAATGTTAGGCTGCACAGACACCCGCTCTTATACTTCTACAAGAGCATCTGGCACAATCGTAGTGCCAGATCAGAAACTCACAATTCAGAATTGAGAACACAGTTAATTAGGACTAGCAAAACTCAGCTGAGCTGCTGGCTAGATTAGGGCGTCCCACTGATTTTTATTTATAATTCCGGGACAATCACCTCTAGCAGTCATGAACTGTGTTAATGGACAGTCTTATATCAAATGTGTACAAGTGCGCGTCATATCTCATTCACTAATAAAAATACCTCTGTCCAATCTACGAACAGGCACTTACATGTCGTAATCATTTTCATGATATGGCAGTATCAATCACTCAAAAGTTCAGAAATAAAACAGATCAAATTGAGCCTTTTTCTTACCACAATCAGATTGAGGGACAGAGTTACTGGTTATGACTAGCAAAATCTCAGTCTCTTTGTCTAGATAACGTGACCAGGTCCCAAATTTATGATCGGGACAAAACTTCTACAGTAGATTACTGTAGAACAGAGGATACGTACTTTTCCCTCTAGTCATTAGAAGTCACTGATTTTTGCGAACGTTAGTGTTATAATGGACGTCTCAAATGGTTATGCTTAGACAACTCTCCATTAATATAAGTCAAACTTTCAGTCCAATCAATAACTTCCCCCTCTACCTTTTTTCAAATATTCCATAAGATTCAAATTTTAGTCAAATCTTCAGTCAAGTGAGAACACATATACGTGTATTATTTTCTGTTGGTCCGTCTGTCTTACTTATTTTAAAGAAAAATACACTGAGCTAGACTGCTAGGCTACCAACTACATGGCATTCCCACTGCGTCAAACCTGACCCTAAAGTTTATTTTTAGCTTCGTACACATGGAGTGGAATCTCACTTCTGCAGTTTGATACTTGCAGTTTTAGGGCTCTGTCTTAAAACCACGTTAGTGATTAATAATGCAGAACTGTTGTAGGTTATAGTTTCTGTTCGTGTATTAACTTAAAAGTCTCATTTTTCCTTTGGGCTCTCAAACTATATCTTGCGAGGTTACCTATTAAGGACCATTCATGGAGTCTGCAGACAATCGTATACATTGAGGAAAAACTTGACACCTCTGCCTAATCATTCTTACATCTATGACATTTTTTGTCTACCTAAACCAGAACTTGAGTAGGTTTAGGCAGAGTTTTTTCATACATTATTAAAACAATGGCTGACGTGGACAACTGTTAACTCGTACTAGTCCATGGTCAGATCATGAAACTCTGGTGAGAGCCTCTGTCAATCACTTACTCAAACAGAGCTGCCCTAAATCGATTACTACTTAGACCATTACGACATCAACTATTCTCCTCATATGAAATTGAGAGCGTACCAATCTAATTCTGCCCTCCCCTAACCATTTTTATTGTACTTTATTTCATCTGGCCAATTAGATCTTTCAGTTAAACATTGTCAGTTGTTTTGTTTATTACTATGGTTTCCTCAAATGCGAAGGTAAATTTAGTGTGCGTATTCATTTGAGGAGTAAACGTCTATCCATTGTTCCCTCTACTTTCTTGATTTTTCTGTAACCAAACATTCCTTGTGTGCGCATCAATATCTCTTCAAGTGGTTTAGGATGTGCCTTAGGCTTCCATTGACAAAAGTTGGTTTCATGTTGATGAGTTATAGTTAAGGCTGATTTCCACAGATTAACTTTTGTTATTTTGGATAAACGCCGCATGCATTAACTGCTACAAACCTGATGGGCACCCCTAAGGACTTTCTTCTATCCTCCGACTCAGGTTCCCCTCTAGTTTCATTGCAGTTTTTTTTTTGCATTTTTAGGGCTCAAGGACACCAAAATGTCGGAATCCTTTTAGTGACAAATATGCACAAAAAACTGTTCGCTAGTCTGATGTGAACAATACGGTCTTTCGTCAATATCTTCCGTGTTATCTGTCCGTCTGTATAATTAAAAGTATATTATTTCTCTGCTCAAGATGGGCTATCAAACTAGCTAGGTTTTATTTTCATAACTTTATCATTAAAGAAAAACCTACTTTTCTCAAGGTTAGTTTTTGAAATTTGTTTTCGAACCTCTCCACGGCGTTTGCCGCTTATTCAAATAAAACAACCAAGTACCGTAAAAACGTCCAAGATATCAACTGTTTCTAACAAGAGAATTAAGGTTTTTTTCTACCAATTCTTACATTGTGTCAACTAGTGGCGTGAATTTTGTTCCTTTAAACTACAAATTGCGTCTTTTTGCCTTTTAGGTTCAAACACGTGTTCAGTCATATTTTTTCCCTTTTTATCTCCGTTTCCCCTCCCGTCTAAAAGGGTAAACCGTTTCGTCTGCATGTCTAACTAGTTAGTTTCAATGGCGGTAGAAACCGCGGGCGTAGGCGAGAATGTATCCTCGTATAATTTTATCCCTACATTTTATCTTACCCGTTATCTTTATAATTGGAGATATTTTAACGTTGTATCACTGTATTTTTCACCACACATCTCCCCACCTGAGAACATGCACTAATGCAAGTTCCAAAACCAGTGATACACATAGATAAAATTACTCCTCACGCCTGCCAACTACTCTAATTTTGATCACAGGGGTGCCTACTGAGGAAATCTGCACCGACATTCTGTGACCCCGGGATATATTCAATAATAAACTGATAAGGTTGCAACAATAAAGACCATCTTAACAATCTTGCATTTTCATGCTTGGCCTGAGATAAGAACACTAGGGGCTGGTGATCCGTCTGGACCACAAAAGTCCTACCATACAGATAGATTTGGAACTTTTTTATTGCCCAGATTAACGCTAAACATTCTTTTTCGCTTGTGGAATATCCCTGCTCCGCTTTGTTCAACTTGCGGCTTGCATAAGCGACTGGGTTCAGTTCCCCATTGGGTGAAGAGGACCTTTGCAACAGAGCCGCCCCCAGGCCTACATTACTTGCATCTGTTCTCACCACAAAGTCCTGAGTCAAATCAGGCAATTTGAGAATAGGCTTGCTAGTGAGTTTTTCCTTTAACTCTTGAAATGCCAATTCACATTGCGCAGACCAAACAATTTTATCTGGATTTCCTTTGCGAGTCAGATCAGTCAGAGGAGCACATATAGAGTTAAAATTTTTGATATATTTTTGGTAAAACCCACATAACGACACGAATGATCGCACGTCTTTTTTTTGTTTGTGGTCTAGGTGCTCTCTGCAGTTTTTCCAAGTTCTTGGGGTCAGGGGTCATGTTACCCTGATATACAGTATGTCCCAAGAATTCCAACTCTTTGCATCCAATACAACATTTTGTTGGTCTAGCAGTTAAGTTCGCTTCCCTAAGCCTATCAAATAACATATTCAGAGAGTTAATGTGTTCCTCAAATGTTTCCGTGGCGACAAGAATATCATCCATGAAATTTGTGATACATGGGTTATTCAAGGGATCCAACAATTTGCGCATCATCCTAGAAAATACACTCGGAGCATTTTTCAGTCCGAATGGTAGCATGTTGAATTCATAATGTCCTTCCGAGGTGCTAAAGGCTAAATAAGGTCTAACTTCAGGCTTCACTGGAATCTGGTAATAGCCTTTGCTAAGATCCACCTTCGAAAAGTATTTTGCCTTGTTCAATCTGGCAAATAACTGTTTTGTGTCTGGTAATGGATCCACTTGTCCTTCTGTGACAGCATTCAGTTTCCTGTAATCTATGCACAGTCTATGTTCCCCAGACGGTTTCCTCAACAAAACTACACTGGAGCTAAAAGAAGATTCACTGTGTGAAATAATCCCTTCTTTCAACAAATAATCTATTTCCTCTTTCAATGCCTTCTCCTTCGCGAACGGAATAGAATAGGCTCTCATACAGATTTTGGGTTTGAGTCTACCAGCTTCATGTCATACTGTAGCAAATTTGTATGTCCTGGTTTATCTGTTAATACATCTGTATGTTCCTCCAGAACCTGTTGAACTCTCTCCCTCTGATTTTTAGTCAGGTGCTTACTGACTTTTACTTGTGCGGCTGTTTCACAAGGATGTAATGGGTATTCATGTGAGGTGAGTGGTTCCTTTTTCATTTTAGTTGCGATAGCCAAGGTCAGTAAGGGGGTGCTTTCCTGGAGTGGTCTGTCCAGATACTTCTTTAAAAGGTTTACATGATATACTTTCTCCTTCCCCTTTTTGTCAATTTTATAGTTTGTTCTAGACACCTTCTCTAGAACCGTATATGGACCTTGCCATCCAATTTGCAACTTATTCTGGCTGCCGGGTAGTAGAAGAAGCACCTTCTCTCCCACAGCTAATTCTCTGTCCTTTGCCTTCCTATTAAAATACGCTGCATGTTTCTTCCTGGCTTGTCTCAAATTATCATTTGCCAGTTTCCATCCAGCTTTCAGACGAGTGGTCAGCTCGTTCACATATTGATATGATGAGGTAACAGTCTCTTCTGCTTTCTCATCTGTCCAGGTCCTTAATAAAGCTACATCTGGACTTTTAATTTTTCACACTTATTTTTCATGGCACCCGTCGGGTCCCTTCCATTAGAAGCTTTATAATGAGGACTTTTCTTCCTAGAATCATCACTCACAAATCGACCACTACCAATTTTTTTCTTGGGGTTGTCTCCCCACTTTAGATTACTTATGAGAGATCTTCGCTCTCTTTTAGGTTCCTCCAGTTTATATAAGGCTGACCGAGGGATTGTCAGCTTATTCTGGGGTAAAATTACTCTTTGTACTCGTCGCATAGTGGCCATGTTAATCCATTCAAGTGAAGACTGGGCGTGAAAAGGGGGCTCCCATTCCACTTTGTCTACTTTATGATAATTATTCCTTCCAGGCCTAAGTTTGCCCCGTGGCGTTTCTAGGTCCTGCACATTTGTTCCCTTTGTGGGTGTTCCCTCATGAAATATGCCACATGCTTCTACAAAGTTCTCAATGTCGACATTTACGTCGGGCCAATAGTATTTTCGAGCAACCTTTTGGCAGATGGTACCTACTTTCTCATGGTCACCATCTTTTCCAACATGTAAGCTCCTTATTAAATTTGCCCTATATACCTTGGGAAGAACCAACTGTCCGTGACCAGTGGATCTAGTTCCTGTCTTCCTGTATAGCAATCTGTCCTTCATAAAGTACTCTCCCTTGCTTGGAGGTGTGTGGCATTTGGGCAATTTTTTGAAACATGGCTTGAGTGTCCTATCCTCAGCCTGCGCCTTCCTCATCTCCTCTGGATGAGCATTTATAGGTTCACCTTCTTCCTCCTTTTTCTGTGACCTGGTCTGCACTGTCGCCATGATCACAGGTCTCTCGGGATTCCCCAAGAAGACGTATCTACACCCCAATATTAGAGGGTAGATTGGTTCATCTATCACTGCTGCTCTGATTTCTCCTTCCACATAGCGAGTTTTCACCGTTATCCTTGCGATGGGAAGTGTCATGAGTGGTATGTCCTTAGTCGCCCCTTGTATTTCCACTGTTTCTGTGGTATACTGACTTGGGTCCACTAGGCTAGACTTCACAACTGAATCATAATCCAAACCTGTATCATATAGGCACCTTATGGTGACCCCATTACAAATAACATCCTCACAAACTGGGGGGTGATAAGGTTCCTGCTGTCCATTAGGATTAACCTTTAATCTTTGTTTCCCCGACTTCATTGCAGCAATGTTTGAAGGTTTCCTTTTACAAAATTCGGTGTTATGGTTGTCTTTCTTACACCATTTGCACCATCTCTTTCCTTGGTTAAACGGTTTTCTTTCGTTATATTTTTGGTCATTGAACTGTGAGTTTCTATCACGATAATCATTTCGTGGCCTATCAAAGTTTGTCCTGCCTTTATTACCTTGTTCTCTCGTATCAAATTTACTAAATTGCTGTGGAGCTTTAAAATTTTCTATGTGCTTCTTTTTAGTGCCACTTACCTCTGCCTGGGCTGCCTGATACCTCTCAGCGACATTTAAAACCTCCCCCAATCTCTCTGCACCTTGTTCCATGAGAAATTTTCTCAGGTCTGGAGCCATGGACTCTCTTAATTGCTCTATCATGATCATCTCTTTAAGATCTTGGGTCTTCCCCAGAGCAGTCCATTTCTCCAAATAGGTTTCCAGTCTGGCAGAGAATTGGTGGTATGTCTCCCCAGACAACAGTTTGGCATTTCTAAACTTCTTACGATAAAATTCACCATTCTTTTCATATCTCAATAACAAAGCCTGCTTTAGCATGTCATAATTGTCTTGGTCGTCTCTATGCATCTTAGCAAAAACTTCATAAGAAGTACCTCTCAGTCCCTGGGATAACTTAAGACTCCACCTCTCTCTCTCTAACCCATAAGTAGTAGCTAATAGTTCGAATCTACTGAGGTACCCCTCGATGTCATCGTCTTTCTCACTAAAATGGTCTAAATGAAACCCCATAGCTGAGGTTGAGGCTCCCTGACTAGGCGTAGCATCTGAGGCAAAAGGGCTGGCACCATTTTCAGGAGCATGGCCTTGTAATTCCAGCTCCCTTAGTCGTAATTCGTGCTCCCTTTGCAATCTTCTATCTTCTGCTTCCCTTTCGGCAGTCAATCTCTTTTCTTCTGCCTCCCTTTGCTGTCGTTTTTCTTCTGCCTCAATCTGCAGCCTCTTAAGTTCTTTATCAGCCTCAATTTGTAACCTCTTCTCTTCAGCTAACCTCCTATCTTCCCTTTCAATATACTTGTCACATTCTGAAGTCACATATTGAATTAAAACTTGACCCTCCATATTCATCTCCTTCGCCGTCAGCACAGCAGCCGATCTAAATTTTGCTAGATCTGCCATACTCTAACACAAAATTTAACAATGACTAAGGTAATTTCAAGTATATAATTACCAAGGTAAACAACAAAGTGTAATTATCAAGGTAATATATTAATTAATTAATTAATTAATTACCACTGGCTGTGAAGATTCATCAACTTTTATTTTCCACTTTTTATTTTAAGGGACACTTTTAAATTTATTCCCTTATGCCCCCACTAGTTTAATTCCCAGACCAGGAGATCCTAATATCTTTAATAACTTAATCCCCGGACAAGACCCCAATATTTGTAGTGGTTTTTGATGTTATTGTATGGTTGATATGTTACCTAGTGTACTGTATGAGGTCAGCTGTGAAGGCTCCTGAGATAAAAGTTTATGGGAGTTACAGGAGGCCTTTCTGCTACCACTTACGACCTCAAACAGACCTATTCTACTATAATGAGTGTTAGCTACGTTAAAAGTCTAGGGTACTGAAATGTAATGTGTAGGTAATAAAATACACAGACACACACATGTAATTAATAAGTCTAATAATAATAATAATAAACTCTATAATACACTGAACTAACACTGGCTGTTAAAGTTTAAGTTTAAAAATTTTTTAAAATTTATTAGTCCTGAACCAATTGTTTCTTTTGGTCAGAACATATGAAATGATAGGTATTTATCAATGAAATGCATATATATATATATTGCATAATCAAATATAACTTTTGTACATAGGTATATTATTACAATGGTTAATATTAATGGTATCTACACTGTCTTGGGAACACTAGCACTGGATGGTTAGTTGGGGTGGCGTCATCATGCCCAATCTGTGGTTACAAAGATCATAGTCCTTAACATAGGGACTAATGTTAATGTTTATATTACAAGCTTTATTTCTTTATTGATGGTGGGATTTGTTAATGAATCTCCAGCAGGCCAGGTTTGCACTTTACTGGCCTGTAATGATGTAGTACAGAATTCTTGTGGCCCACTCCTCTTAGTAGCTGGAGTAAAATGTTAGGCTGCACAGACACCCGCTCTTGTACTTCTACAAGAGCATCTGGCACAATCGTAGTGCCAGATCAGAAACTCACAATTCAGAATTGAGAACACAGTTAATTAGGACTAGCAAAACTCAGCTGAGCTGCTGGCTAGATTAGGGCGTCCCACTGATTTTTATTTATGAATTCCGGGAAATCACCTCTAGCAGTCATGAACTGTGTTAATGGACAGTCTTATATCAAATGGTACAAGTGCGCGTCTCTCATTCACTAATATAAATACTTCTGTCCAATCAACGAACTTCCCCTCTAACTTTTTTCAAATATTCAAACCAAAAGTCAAATTTCAGTCAGATCTCAGTCAAGTGTGTATTATTTTCTGTTGGTCCGTCTGTCTCTACTTGGTTTTTCACAAAAATACACTTGTTTTTTTTTGGACTAACTACATGCAAAAACTGCACAAACCTGCCCCCTAAGTTATTTTTAGCTTCTATCCTCCGACTTTCTCCTCTAGTTCATTGCAGTTTGATTTTTGCATTTTTAGGGCTCAAGGACACCAAAATGTAACGTTAGTGAAATATGCACAAAAAACTGTTCGCTAGTCTGATGTGAACAATACAGTCTTTCGTCAATATCTTCCGTGTTATCTGTCCGTCTGTATAATTAAAAGTATATTATTTCTCTGCTCAAGATGGGCTATCAAACTAGCTAGGTTTTATTTTCATAACTTTATTATTAAAGAAAATCCTACTTTTCTCAAGGTTAGTTTTTACCAAGTTTTCCTTTTTTTTGTCAACTAGTGGCGTGATTTTTTTTCTTCAAATAAAACTACAATTACCGTCTTTTTGCCTTTTAGATTCAAAACACGTTTCAATCTATTTTTTCCTTTTTTTCTACGTTTCCCCCTCCCGTCTAAAAGGGTACGTTTCGTCAACTAGTGGCGTGATTTTTTTCTTTAAACTACAAATTGCGTCTTTTTGCCTTTTAGATTCAAACACGTGTTCAGTCATTTTTTTTTCTTTTATCTCCGTTTCCCTTCCCGTCTAAAAGGGTAAACCGTTTCGTATTTTTCACCACATGAACTCTTGGAATAAGTTTCATCCTATAGGTAACTTTTATCTCTGCCACATGATGTGCTTTCTGTGATCCCAGCAACAGAGCAGGGAAGAATTAAAAATAAATACATTACTGAAGTTTAACATCACTTCAAAGAAAAGACTGCTTTCTGTTTTATGCAATTCACGAATGAAGTGAACGTTAGTAGCAAGCTTGCAGGTTTTCACTAGGAATACAGTGAAAGTACCTTTAAACCGCGGTTTGGGGAGCCGCAGTAGCACAGTGGTTAGTGCATTGGCTTCCTAGCTCAGTGGTCCATGGTTCGATCCCCAGTTGAGGTGGGATTTTTTTTAGACCGCAAACGGCTTTGGGGTCGACCCAGCCTCATGAATTGGGTACCAGAGCAACTCTGGGAAGGTTAAAGGCGGCCGGCGTGATGCTGACCACATCACCCCTAGTGTGCCGATGGTCAAGAAAATATGGACCTAACACCATATTCCCAATATGCCTCAATGGGCATGTAACGGGATCCTTTACCTTTAGGCATTCTGCTTTCAACATACTGTAGCAGTGATCCAGATTTACAGTGTTATTTCAGTCTCTTTCTATTTTTACATTGTATGCCCATGTTTTTAACAAAATCTTTTTCATTTTTTCACAGGCACATCAAACAATACAGTTCCCAGGGGTCTCTGATGAGACAAAGAAAGGATAGGATTACTCCACCTACAGGCATGTCACACAAGGCAACATATGAGGGTTGTGCTTGGGGCTCACAACCTCAACTACAGACCACCGCTGCAAGAGCAGGTCAATGCTTGGTGCAGGCTTCCTCCAAAGGGATTAGCTGCAATGGTGGTTCCGTGCTACGTAAGGAGCACCAAGGTCAATGATGACGTTGATTATCAAACCATTCATATGTAAATTTGTTTTTCCACTTTTCTACTCCATCTGTCAAAAATGATACAAATCATCTGGATAGTATATAGTTTGATATAGTAGGTGCATTGGATATGGACAAGGGAAAGATACTGAGGACAATTAATGATCACCTATTAGAGAAATACCAACGGGCTGATCACCCGTTTGCCAGTCACTTTGATTACGGAAACAACAGCGAACGGATTGATTTGTCGTTGCCCTAAAGACGCCATTAGGCGTGATGGGAACAACGGCAAAGAAAATCTATTCGCTGTTGCCCTTAAGACGCCACTAGGCGTAATGGCCACTGACTGCTTTGCCGGTCGTTGGCTAAGGACGGAAGAAGAAGAAGATTAGAGAAATAAATCCCTCTAAAACTAAAGTTATGAACTTTTCCAATGAGACCTTTGATATCATCCTGAACGGGGAAAAACTACAGAAAAGTTGAAAGCTTCAATTATTTAGGCAGTAAAATGACTCAGGATGGTGACACAACAAGAGAAACTCATACTAGAATTGCTTTGGCAGCCAGCGCCTTCAATAGATTATCTAACATTTGGAAATTACGATCACTGAATATACATACCAAGCTTCGTCTGTTTAATTCAAATGTCATCTCAGTGTTAACATACGGTTGTGAAAGTTGGAAAATAACAAAATCATTGGAGAACAAGCTGAATACATTCGAGAACAAATGTCTTAGAAAACTCATGAACATCAGTTGGAAAGAATTCAAGACTAATCGACAAATAAGAGAAGACTCTAGGCAGAAATATGTCTCCGACTATATAAGGAAAAGACGATGGTCATATATCGGTCATGTCCTATGAATGCAAAACAACAGAATACCACTGCAGGCGCTCACTTGGGTTCCTGAGGGTAAGAGGAAAAAAGGAAGACCAAAAGAAACACTTAGAAGAACAATAATAAGAGAAGGAAGAACGTTGCAATTAAATAATGTGCAAGAGCTAAGAGGAGTGGCGTCACAACAGCAATAACATCTGGATAATATACATTTTATCGTTTGTATCTCATTTTGAGTGACTGTTTAATTAGCATTTTATATTTTTATACAAAACATATAGCATTTTATTTCAGGACTGGGTGTCATCATTCCCTCGTCATGAAACCTTTATTAAAACAATGAGTGGAACATAACAGATACTGAGCTTCAGAGATCTGAAACACCGCAAACATATGAATCTTATGTCGAGTTAAATAAAACTGGGTACAAATTACAAGCTCTTCATGGAAACTACCAGAAGTCAAGTCAAAGACAGGACCTTAAATAAGACATGCAGGATTATATAGATTACTGCTCAGAATGAAAATTAAGTACATGAAGATTAGACTAGGACTGAGAAATACAATACCTGACAATGTAAGAGAGGACAGAACTAAATTATTTAACAACACCGTAGGCAATCCAAGTACGACCCCAAACCCACGTCTAAGACATCAGCTTGAGGCAATAAACTATGTATTTAACAGATGAAAATCCACAATAACACAAAAGGAACTTCCTTTCCTCATATTGCTTAACAAGCTGAAGGAAAAGGTACATTATGGCTGGCACAAAAACGTTTTTCTGATACTTTAAAAAAATGATCACTTCACCGCCTGCCCCGTGGTAGTTCCTAGAGGATCTTTATGAGACGAAGAAAGAATAGGACTTTGCTCCCTCAGGCATATCGTACAAGGCAACTAACAAGGGGTGATGCATGAGGTTGGCAACCTCATTGTGTCAAACAGGTTGCTACAGACACCACTGCTGCTAAAGCACAGGAATGTTTTGTGCAGGACAGCTGCAATGGTAGCTAACTGCTCCATAGTGAACAAAAAGGAAAATGACAATTTCACAGTCTATACGTATGTGCACACAAAACAGACAAACTGGAAGGCAAGGAACACAAAGTTAACTCACAGGACAGACAACATAAATTACAGTCAGCAAGGAGACAGTATATAAAACTACAAAATACATAAGAAAAGACAAACAATGTTTTGGTATAAAATAGCACAAGTTATTTTATCTCAACAAACAGGACAACTACAGGGATATAAAAAAAAGTTATCTCTGTTCTCGGTAACTACGGTGATGGTTATGTAATGTTCCCCATCAAGCTACATGCCGTGAATTAGCATTCTTATGTAACACAATTGCTGAACATGAAAAACTCACATAGAATTCTTCAATGTAAGATTTAATTAATTAGCAAAGTGCTTTGGTGGAACAATCCATCTCTACAAATACCTTATGATTTCTTGTGTTAAACTGTACATATAAATCAACAACCTACATGGAAATACAGTGTGATGAGATGCCCAATCAGGCTGATTATGGCAGCGGCAAGTAAAAAATGAGTACTACCATTCACACATGACAAATTTAATTATGTTTAAAATATAATGTATCTTTATCTTTCAACGAACAGATTAGTTACACTGTCACAGTTTTGTTTTTGGAGCATGGCACCATATTATCAATAGATCCATGACAAATGAATGATAAGTTGAATATCAAGTATCACTGCAAAAAAAAAATATAAATAAATAAATAAAATAAACAGTCAAGAAATCAGAAGAACAACACTTGCAAGTCAATAAAATCAGAAACTAACACCTGCAAGTCAAGAAAATCAGAAACTAACACCTGCAAGTCAAGAAAATCAGAAACTAACACCTACAAGTCAAGAAAATCAGAAACTAACACCTACAAGTCAAGAAAATCAGAAACTAACACCTACAAGTCAAGAAAATCAGAAACTAACACCTACAAGTCAAGAAAATCAGAAACTAACACCTACAAGTCAAGAAAATGGCAGAATACCGACACAAACCTACAATAGAAAATCAAAACTAACACCACAAGTTTTCAAGAAAATCAGAAACTAACACCTACAAGTCAAGAAAATCAGAAACTAACACCTACAAGTCAAGAAAATCAGAAACTAACACCTACAAGTCAAGAAAAGCAGAAACTAACACCTACAAGTCAAGAAAAGCAGAAACTAACACCTACAAGTCAAGAAAATCAGAAACTAACACCTACAAGTCAAGAAAATCAGAAACTAACACCTACAAGTCAAGAAAATCAGAAACTAACACCTACAAGTCAAGAAAAGCAGAAGAATGACACCTGCAAGTCACGAAAACCATAAGGATTACACCTGCAAATAAAGATAATCAGAAACTAACACCTGCAAGTCATGAAAATCAGAAGAATGATACTTACAAATCTTGAAAACCAGAAGAATGATGCTTACAAGTCAAGAAAACCAGAAGAATTAGTTATGAAAATCAGAATGAAACCTGCCAGTCACAAAAACCAGAAGAAAGACACCTACAAGTCATGAAAACCAGAAGAATGATACTTACTTGTACAAGTCAAGAAAATCAGAAGAGAGATACTTGCAAGTCATGAAAATCAGAAGAGAGATACTTGCAAGTCATGAAAATCAGAAGAGAGATACTTGCAAGTCATGAAAATCAGAAGAGAGATACTTGCAAGTCATGAAAATCAGAAGAATGGCACTTGCGAGTTATGAAAACCAGAAGAATGACACTTGCAAGTTATGACCCAAACGAACCTCAATTTTTGAGTATTCCAAAACACCAGGGTCAAAGCAACTACATGGTATGGAAGACAACTTCTGATCAGATTACTTCCAGGTGCAGTACTTTATATCTGTGTGTTATACTCATTTTGCCTTTTGCAGCAAGAAGAAATATGGAGATGGTTTTGTAGTTAATTTTATTTATCCACATTTTAATATAATATTTGGTGCCATATACAATGATGGGTCAGTTTTCAGGCAATAAAAATGAGTACTACAGACAATTTACTGTAAAATCAAAACAAAGTGTGATGCATCTGCAGGATGGAAACATGAATAATGCCAAGAAAAATATACATATACTTTTTTGTAAGTGTCGCGTGGCAGGGTGGTTACAGCACTTGCTTCTTAAGGCAAAGTTACCAGTTTATAAAACAGGCAGCATCATGCTCCAGTCTACCCGGCTGTAAGTGGGAACGTGACTCTGCTCTTGAGTTAGGGAAGGCACAGACAGCAAGGGAAGCCCCCACCTCATAAAGCCAAGACCCAGTACAGTAAAATCTTCAGCGCTTCTCTCCTCTATGGCTGTATCTGCTACATCACTACCTTTATCTTTTATTTTTTTGTAAGAAATGAAAAGTTGGACTGGATGGCAATTTTTCCCCAATTAACAGAATTCAGACCATAGTTTCCTAGTGGATGGTTTATAAAGCTAACTGGATCATCATCTTTATTTCATTCTCTTATACCCTAATCTCTTACTCACGTCTCTCTCAATGCCATATACTTTCTTCACCCAGGGGGTGGAGACGGCTATGCTGTCAGTTTACATTTCTCATGGAGCCAGCATTCTTAAAGGGTATGCTGAATTGAATGCTTTTATTTCACAAATCATTACGTACTTTATGCTCTGGCCATAAGCTGTACATCAGCATATACTTATAGTTTTATACTGAGTGCCTTTGTGAGACATGTTATACAAACATAACAGAATAACTGAACATTTCCCCTTAATGTGTGAGGGATACAACAAAGACTCACACTATATGAATATGTACAAAGGGAATCTTAGTCAACATACGTTTACTACTCAACTCAGGATTAACAATATTAAAAGACCCTAAAAGCAAATTGCTACAATGAATATTCATACATCTCAGAGACCTTAAAAGTACACTGCTACAATGAGGATTGCATCTCACAGACCCTAAAAATACACTGCTATAAGAAAGGATTATTACAACTGACAGATCCTAGAAGTACACTGCTTCAATCTGGCTTAGTAAATCTGATAAACCCTAAAAGTGCACTGCTACAATAAAGATTAGTACATATGAAAGACCTTAAAATTACACTGTTACAATGAGGATTAGTACATCTGACAGATCACAAAAAGTACACTGCTACAGTAAGGCTTAGTACTTCCGACAGATCCCAAAAGTACACGATGAGGATTGATTCTCATTGACCTCAAAAGTACACTGCTATGATGAGGATTGATTCTCACAGACCCTAAAAGTGTACTGCTATGATGAGGATTGATTCTCACAGACTCCAAAGTACACTGCTATGAAGATTGATTCTCAGACCCTACAAGTATACTGCTACAATTATAATTAGTACACTGCTATAATTATGATTATAACATCTGATAAAACTCTAAAAGTACACTACTTTATAAGGGTTGGTGCACCTGACAGACCATAGAAGTACATTGCTACAATGAAGACTGGTACATCTAACATATTCTAATAATACACTGCTACAATGAAGATTAGTACATCTGAAAGACCCTAAAACTACGTTCCCAAAAGGGATAGCAAGCTTGACCAACTCCAAAAATGCTGTCTGAACTGAGAGCTAGCATTCCTGACTAACTAAAAGAATGATCCAGAAAGTGTTATTACATCTGAAGCCCCTACATGTACAACATTTAAGGGTTATTTCGCTTGACTGTCTTTCTTCTGTACAACCTCATTTTTGCAACCGGCCTAAGTGACCATGTCTTTCTATAACTTCCAGTCCTTCGAGCTTTGTATCTATTTTGTTGTTGACCTTATTATATGCCACTCTGTTAAATTGTCCCAGACCTTTCTTATGTTTATTTGTTCTACTATGTTTCACCCATCAGTTATGTCTCTGTTGTTACAACAAGTTATAACTTGTCTTCAAATTTACCCAACAAAAGTTGATTGCTTACTTCTGATGTGTGTAATAAGCTTCCTTTGCACGACTGCCTCTATCAAGACATCATAATTAACCATTTAAGAAATCTTCAGAATTCTCAATACTCTTCTATATAACCTTATCTTTGCAACATCTAGTGATGTTTCAGTATATGCAATGATTGTCCATGAGTCACTTTCTTATGATAATATCAGCTCTATGTACTGAAACACAAAACAATTTGTACCTGTAAAGACAAAAACATCACTCACGGCCACAGCATGTCATATATCAGTAATACAAAATGTCAGTAAACATTCCTGAAAAAGTTTTATTACACTGAAAATAGCTAGAGACATCAAATGGCAACAACAAACAAATGACAGAACATATGACACATTATGTTAAAAATGTGAATCAAATATTTCCTATTTACAAGGATCTGAAACAAACACTAAAAAATTTTTTTTGAACGGAGAATAAGAATGTGATTAAGTGTATAGTCACTGTGCTATCGTTTCTCGGCTTTCAATTTCGGGGGTTTGAGGTTTCCTTTTGAGCTCTTTTTAGCTTTCTTGTTCCAAGTTCTCCAGCTGTCTACTCGTCCAGTGCGGCTTTCCTGGACATAAAAATATGAAGGAAAAATAAAACGTCAATTCTAATAACATAAGTTTCAACAATGACAAAATAAAACACAAACATTACAACACATTCATATTTATGACATGTTCAGGTTAGCCCGAGTTTATCGATATATCGTACTTCCTTCTAGACCCATTTGGCCCAATCAACGTTAAATCGGCTTTCGTATCTTTTGCTCCTTTCTAGAGCTGTTTTCTAATTTTAACAACCCAAAACGTCATTTCTGAACGGAAGTACTTTCTTATAAATACCTTGTTTATTTATGCATATGAACATTTAAACATTTTTTTTCCAAACAACAACAATAAAAAAGCACTGGGGTGGCCATTTTTGTTTGGGCCAAACCCAATTTTCTGCTTGGGACTGAAAGAGTTAAAGAGCTGAAAAAAGAATGTAATGCAGTTATTATGACTGTCAACTTGAAGATACACTTCGATAAGATATAGAATCATAAATATAAGATGTAGAATCATAAATATATCTAGTTAGCAATATAGATAGACAGAGGTGGGGGCGACAAACAGTTATATCAAAATAAAGATACAAAAGGCTAGAGGAGTTTTCCTTGCAACGGGAAATATAAAAAAAAGGTACCGGTAGTCCCATAGCAGATACTGCTGTAGGGGAGTACAGTGTTAGAGACTTCCCTGTACTTGGTCCAGCATCGAGAGGTTGGGTGACCAGTTCCTTTCCTCGCTGCCTTTTCCTTCCCTAACTCATGTGCTCTTCTTTTTCTCTCTCTCCTCTTCTCCCCCCTACCTCTCCTTCTGCATTCACATTTCTTCGTTACATTTGCCGAAGACATCGCCAACAGAACACGATCCCCGTAACTGCTGCGATAATTCTGGTTTGTTGCAAAATTCACCTGATTTTTTCAAGATATGGTGGAAATAACCGGTCACCCTGGTAGAGCCACCATGCCAGGGAAGTTCCTTAGGAAGTTCATCTGCCTGGCACTGTCCCGCTAGCATTCTAGACAGCCAATGTTTAAGACTAATTTCCCATTAGCCATTCAGCCTCTCGGCACATTGGAGCTCCTTAGGCTTGGGGTCATTAACTAATGACTATGACCGAAGATGCCTTTATTCGAGTTTTACCATGCTTATTACGATGTGAAGACATTTGTTGACGACGCCATTATTATTAAAACATGTGAAGACATTACACGTCATCTTTTTGTGAACAGAATTTGCCAAGATGGCTGACAAAGTCATTAGATGAACTTTTCAAAAAACATGCCCTCATTCAGGCATATACTTAACATGCAGACATCGATTGTTGCACAAAAAGGGGGACGTCTTCTCACATGAACATACTGGCTCGTACCAAGTCAATCACTTAGGAAAAACGCAGCAAAGCAGGCTAAAAAAACTCAAATCAAAAACTGCGCCAGACATCTTGAACCGGAAGTTCAAACTTTCAAACTCTGGAAAAGCTGGTAAGAGAAAAACAAGAAAGAAAGTGGACAGACTCTCTATGAAATACATATGTATAGGGTACTGGAACTGTCAAAGTGCATATCAGAGGGCAGCCATCATTCACACTATCATCTGTGATTTTGATATATTAATGATCCAGGAGACCAATTTAAAAGTGAATACTGTTGTCAATTGCCCGGGTTACAGATGTTATACAAATCCGTGTGGACCTGGCAGACGAAGGCAAGCGATGTATGTGAAAGATGAACTCCCTCATGCATGGCTAGATACAAGTTTCCATTCTAATGAGGATGCAGAATTACAGGGGCTTGTACTGCATTTAAGTGGTCAAGTATGGAAAGTCTTCAATTTATATTCCCATGTGGATCGCCTTTTGGAAGAAGGTAGCTGGGAGTTCCTGACAAAGTTGTCCGAAGAACTTAACAAGATGTGCTTAATTGCTGGCGATTTAATGCTAGATCTATGAAGTGGGGGGACTCCACGGAAAATAGACAGGGTGTTGCCTTGAGTCAGGCTTTGCTCAGCTCAAACCTATCCATTTTAAATGATGGACGCCCAACAAGACTGGCATCTAGACCAGGGGATAATGATGGTGTCATTTTGTTCTTTTCTTAACCAGCGGCACTAGGGCTTTCAGCCCTTCGGCCCAATGACATGTAATTGCGAGGCTGGGGAGCCTGTGGACTTTCCTTTCAATCCGGTCAGGAGCTTTGCTCCTTCCCATCCACAGAGGGTTTATCTCAGGAGCCGTTCAGGTTATTCAGTTAAAATCCTGGTCGCTGACACTCCTTCAAATGCTGACGCCCGGGCTTGAACCGTGAACACCCGATTGTCAACGCAACGTTGTAACCATTACACCAGCGCGGCTCCCGTTGATGGTGTCATAGATCTGGCATTGATTTCTAGTGCTGCCGCCACCTTTGCACATTGGGATGTATTGCAAGCTCAAGAAAGCGATCACCTACCCTGTGTAGTCCTCATTGTGGAGGGAAAAACCACCAGACACAAGAAACCGAACAGACTTTCCAGAATCATACAGGCCCACATGACAGTAGTAGCCCTGTGCACATATTGCATCAAACTGCAAAACAAAAGACAACTTGTACACCTTTTACACAACCGCCCTGGTGGACTGAGACAGTAGAGACAGCATGGCTGGAAAAGGAAAGAGTGACAAAATTATGGCGAATCGCACCGAAGAGAAGGACAATGAATTATGAAGAGGTGGAAGATTTTAAGAAGAAAAAGCAAAAGAGCTATCAATAATTTCAAGGGCTTGGCAAGAGAAGCCAAAGACACAGTGTGGGAGTACTTTGTGACACGGGTAGGCACTGACAAAACACTACAGAAATTCTGGTCCTTACATCGCAGAATGAGTAGGATAAGTACTGGTCAACCAATTCCTAATATTCTCAGCTTGACAGGAATATGCCTGAAGACCGATGCCGAAAAGGGACATGCATTACTTGAGCGTTATATTACTCAGACATATAAAGGTGATAAAGCTGCCCGCCAAGAAATTAAAAACCGTATCCTGGGAAGCGACAGAAGAGGTGAAATATATTTCAACCTCATATCCGAAGAAGACGTTATGTGCACTTTAGAATCCAGTAGAAACACTGCCCCGGGTCGTGATGGTGTACAGTATCACCACATTAAGCAGCTCGATGACACAGACATTAAGAATGTGGTGAGTGATTTCAACCACAGCATACAGAATGCTGAGGTGCCAGAAGACTGGCTGCATAGTTACCTATGGCCACTTCCTAAACCCGGTAAAGGCCCCACACTTCTCTGCAGCTATAGAATTATCACAATGCAGAATGTCTAAGGTAAACTACTAGAAAAGATAGTAGCACGAAATATAATGAATCACCTCGAAAATGCACAAATCCTACCTGATACTCTAATCAGCTATAGGCCCATGAAAGTAACATGGGGTAACGCTGGAACTTTTGCTTATGTGTACGAGGGGTTCCAGGACATGAGAAATGATTGCTGTAGCAATTGACCTAGAGGATGCTTATAACAGTGTGAACTTTGCAACATTAATAAACTGTAATGGCTTGCAGTGTTAACCCTTGGCTTACAAGATGGATAGCAGCTGCCTGAACTGAGAGATCAGTGGCATTTCGCTTGGGAACATTGACATCAGACCCAATGCCCATTTGCCCAGGACTACTCCAGGGTTCTCCACTATCCACCGGTGCTGTTATATATCTATAAAAGTAGCCACCATTCTGCCAACTGGGTTGGGACGAACATTGACTTCTGCTGATGATATACGCATTTGCAGAACTGGCTCTGACCGACAAGAAATGATTAATAGCATACATGGAACACAACAGGAGGTGACTAAATGGTGCGAGGAAACTGGCTCTAAAGTCAATCCCAACAAGGCCTGCGTGATGTGGTGGTCCTTGAGCAACTCCAGTGTGAAAACATACCTTCCAGATATTACTCTCAATGGACAGAAAATTGAAAGGCATGAAAAGCTGAAATACCTTGGAGTTACATTCGATTGTGGGCTCTCGTATAAGTACCATGTTGAACAAATCACACAGAAATGCAGGAGTGGTCTAGCGGACCTAAACATAATGGCCGCGGCGTGTCTGGAGCAGAGATTACTATTTCTTCTTTATCATCAGCTAGTCATATCGGTCATTGAGTATGGGCTGGGAATACGCTGTCAGTAACACAATGTGAATGAGTAAAACGCATTCAAAATGAAGGGATGCGTATAGTCTTGGGGTGTACGCGAGATACCCCCATTGTGACAATGAGGTACATGCTTGGAGTGCTGTTGGTTAGATCCAGATTTGCAATGGCCCAAGCTAAAGCCTATATGCGAGTAACCACAGACAAACGGCACCCCCTGCATGGAAACATAGCTGACATTTAGGGAGCAAGAATAAAGAGAGGGATGTCATGGATGGCATAGGCAGAGACAACGATCAAGCAGGTGGTCACAGTTGAAAATATATTCAAAGGGGAAGAGTGGAATATGTCAGATGAGAACTTGATTAATTACGAGCAAGTCATCATCAGCCTTGGCAGAGAGTGTAGAACTTGGGGCAATGGGAAAGCAGAACTGGAAATTAATCAACTGATACGAGCTCATGCTGGGGATAATGATGTCATTGTATATAAAGATGGGTCTGTGATCCGTGGTGAGAAATCAGGTTGGTGCTTCTCTGCTAGGGTACAGGGCAGAATCATCGCCGAACATAGCGGGGCTTACAAGATAACAACTTCCAGCATGAGAAAGGAGGTCGAGGCTGTTACTGCAGCCTAAAGGTGGCTAACTGACACTTCATTAACAAAGGCAGTCATTGTGTCAGACTCTCAGTCCATGCTTCGAAAGGTTCAAAGTGGTTGGTTGCGGCATGAATGGGAAACATTCATAGAAGCTTCGAGTCTACAAGAGCGGGTGTGGATCTACTGTCCTGGTCATGCAGGGGTACGTGGTAATGAGAGAGCTGACAGACTAGCATCAATAGCATCCACAGTGGGAACACTGGATATGGATAAGGGAGAGATACTGAGAACAATTAATGATCGCCTGTTAGAGAATGACACTGCAAATGATGAATCATCAAGGTTAAGACTGTTGGAATTTGCCAGCAGAGATGGACATATTAGAGGATGCATCCGTCGTGTATACAACCAGCGAGCTACAGGAACAGTTAGCATTTACACTCTTCAACATGTACTGAGGGAGATTGAGCACCTATGGGTTTGCTCAGAGTGCAATGATGTCGATTCTGTTCTTCTTTTTCTTCCTCGTTCATCCTGAAAAGAACGTTGGTTGTGTTGTGTCCGTTTACAGCGAAGCTGCGGCATATGCGCCTTTCGGCCGACACATCCGACTTCTGCACGGCATTTTTTGGGACCGGGTTTGCCTTCCCTCTTCGATCCCTACTCTTCAGCCAGACTGCAGTGATGCAGCCTGTTTCCACGACCACCACGTGGAGGTGGAGTCGGGTCTTGGTCAGCTCTGGTTCACTGACCCTGACAGTCAAGCTATGGGTTGCTTACTGCATTCCTCACTTTTGATGCGTCTTGGGTCCCCGATTCTGTTCAACAATAAACAATAACTCATGTGCAAAATCAGGTACCCATTTACAGCTGGGTAGACTGAAGCGTGTCGATACCATGAATTGAACCTGGCACCTTTGCTGTGAGAGACCAGAGCTCTAACCACTCTGTCAATCGGACTCTCCATGGCAAATACATGGAAATCAAAAGCAATCAAGTCCAATGAGAAAAAAACGAGAATCTTCAACTCAACTGTCAAGTCTTGGCTCTGAGAAAAAACGGAGAACAACAAAAGCAACAATAAAGAAGTTAGACATTCATAAATGGGTGCTAGCATAGAATAGAAGGACTGAAATGGTACGACAAGGCCACCAATAATGTGGGACTGATGACCCAAGTACCAGTGGAACAAGAAATGAAAAGAGGCTGGCAACAGACTGGATGAACACTGAGGAAATCTGTAGATTAGCATTACCAGACAGTCCTTTTTTTCTTGAATCCTCCGGTTTAGAGAAGTAGAAGTAGACAAAGAACACGCGCAGAAGAGAAATGAGACAGAAAGATCTTGATTTGATGGTGCACACCAAATGGACTTGACGTGTTTGCTGAAGGCCTATGCTCCTTGGGGAGCTAAAGCGTATTGAACTGAGCTGATTTACAACTATCAGCAAATTAATAGTGCAGCTACTTCACTTTTTGTACAAAGGTTACTCAATCTCATAATAAGAACAATAATAATTTCCCAGTGATTGAAAAACTGGTGATTATCTCACAATAATAATAATAGTGTTTTGCTCCTTACCTCAAAATTCTTCTGCCATTCTTTTTCCATTTTTTTCTTCTCTTCTTCTACAGCTTCTTCTTCAGCTTTGCGCTTCCTGCAAGCAAAAAATATATATATATATATAATAAAAAACAGTTTTTTTAATCATAATACGAATAACTATGCTCTCAGCCCCCCCAGTACTGGCACCTCATCATCTGCTGTCTACATAAACTATTGGTAACACTTATTACATTCTTTACGCTCACCCACAATGTTGTTGTATGTCTTCCCCCACCAAGTCCCCTCCCCTTTAAAAAAAATAAATTCTTCTGGTGCTTTCTCTGATTAGGAGGACGTTAGTCATGCTACTCAATGTGAAGAGAATCAACATCAAATAGAACATGAAATTATCATAGCTTAGTTCATTCTTCATTAGCGGCCTCAGCCTCAAAATTTTTTACACGTTACTAAAATTCGTTATCCATTTTGCTTTTTTTTAAAGATTGCTGTTTATTATTTCCACATGACAGGTTTGAGGCTTTGTTCTTCTTCTGAAAGTTACATTTTTAATTTGCGTACATGGGTGGCCTCTATCCACCAATTTCTCGGTTAAGAGCTGAACATTTTAACCGTTACACTATAGATATCTAGGAGCCACGGTAGTGCAGTGATTAGTGCACTGGCTTCCTAGCTCGGTGGTCCATGGTTCAATCCCCAGTTGAGGTGGGATTTTTTAGACCATAAACTGCTTCGGGGTCGACCCAGCCTCATGAATTGGGTACCAGAACAACTCTGGGAAGGTTAAGGAGGCCGGCGTCATACTGACCACATCATCCTCTGTATGCCGATAGTCAAGAAA
The DNA here is from genome assembly GCA_024509875.1 of Oreohelix idahoensis. Lineage (NCBI taxonomy): Eukaryota > Metazoa > Mollusca > Gastropoda > Stylommatophora > Oreohelicidae > Oreohelix > Oreohelix idahoensis. The sequence goes on from JAMPIV010008631.1 coordinate 316,587, forward strand.
ATATGGGCCTAACACCATATTCCCAATATGCCTCAAGGGGCAGGTAACGGGATACTTTTACTATAGATATCTGAAAGCAGTGGTATCAAAGTCAAATGAACCATTATAGTACAGGTAAAATTTGTAATTAAAGTAATCAACCTTGGTTTTCTAAATATTTTTTTTAAAATCTCTGTAAATGAGTATCTGTATTAATTGATGTACAGTTTTAAAATCTTAAAGCTGTCTTTTTCAGGCAAATTAAGGTGGCCCTTCTGAATTTGGATTCACTCTCTCCATATATGCAGTGCTAAAAATACTGTAGTCTGGTTCTAGGCTCCCCCAAGGAATTGTCACGTCCTGCACTGCTCCACTTCCCAGCTCCTCATGCCTGCCATCCATTGGCTATGAGATCCTCCTGCATGCAGCCAATCAGGTAAAAGCCAGAGTTAAGACTGGGGCTCATTTGACTGTCCCAGGCTAAGCGTGCAACATTGGGTTCTCAATATGTTATACAAGTGAAATTGTGATGTTGGGCCACTCTGATGCAACTACTCAATCCCTGTTACCAGGATGCACAGCGTGGAGGTGCTTCAGGGTTTTGGTCAGTCTAACCCTGGAATTCATGGGAGCAACGTCAATTCCTTTGCATCCCACATGAGCTAGGTAAAGAGATGGGAATTTATTGTTGTTTAACTAGGACTGCTGAGCTTCTCGCTCTTTTGCAGCAAATACCACATTGAAAACTCCTTGGTATTATCTACACTGTAGATCTAGGCTTTTCTGCCATTCCAAAACGTGTTGAGCTGAAGTCATGAACTCCAGTTTCTTCAGCTTGGTTTCCATTTAATAGGTACCACAAATTGATTTTTCATTTTGTTTTTACAGTGTCTTTGTTTATAGATCTTAATGGATCTATTTAAGCCATGAAATTTCCTTTTACAATTTTAACCTTTAGCACGCTGCATTCTTTTCCAGAAAATTTGTCCTGCAGCTGCATTCTTTTTCACACAACCCCCATTTTTATAGTGGATGACTTGTAAATTCTATATTTATTTTGTTTTTTGGCCAATTTCTCTAATTTTTGGACTGTTTAGAGATAAATGGATGACGTCACTGATGGCGTCATTTTGTTGATTTGATAGGAGAAGAAGACTAATAAAAAAAAAAAAAAATCAACAAAAAATAGACTTACCTCACTCCTTGTGCAGCCCTTCAGAGCAATCTGCCTTATAATTCAGCAGGGTGTGATAACGCTCAAAGCAGGGATATGGACAGAAAGGTACCACACACCTACAGCACACGAATTGGGTCTGGTGGCACTTCTTGCCCCTGACTCTATCTCTGCTGGAACACACATCGCAGTCTGGCTGGGAAGGCCTGCCATTAGCCTGACGTTTAGGGTTAGGAATCATATAGTGTTCCCCCATAACCAATCTGGCTGGTGCAGTGGCAGTGTCAGATACCCTTCCTCTGCGTTGTGTGACCCTAGACTGGTACCCTTCAAGCAGGCCATGAGCAATCCGCAGACGGAATGTTTCCGCCTTGATACGAGACGGATGCTTGGCCCTCCACAGGACAAGCGAATTGACAAAGCAAACTTCCAACAGATAGAAGAATATTATCTTCCACCATTTGCTGCTCCTGTGTAGAACCATGTAGTATGTCAACTGTTTATCCACACGATCAATACCTCCCATGTGACAGGAATAGGCTTGGATAGCGCATGGCTTCCACGATCCGCACATTGCCAGCATGATGTTTGGATCTGACCTCCTTCCTGAAGGTCTGTGCATCGTGTGCAGTTGTCATAAGATTCACTGGCCTCTTGTCAAACCATGACATATAGAGGATATTGCCATCTCTAAAAGTGATGGGAGGGTCACCAGCTTTGGGTTTTGCCAACTTGAGTTCTGGGGGGACCCCTCGGCGGTTGGTCCGCAGTGTGCCGCAAGCTCCTGTCTGATTATCCCCAAGCTCCTTGTACAGGGCAGGCGAAGAGAAAAAGTTGTCCATGTACACAACATGGCCATGCCCATACAGGGGAGCAACAAGGGAGGTGACAACGCGGTGAGCAACCCCTATAGTAGGGTCCACATTGTCTTCCTTCCCAAGGTAGAGCTGCCAATTCCAGAGGTAGCCTGTCTTGGAGTCAGCTAGGCCCCAGGCTTTCATACCCCACTTAGACGGTTTGTTGGGCATGTACTGCATAAGGCTGGTCCTACCTTTGAAAGCTATCATACTTTCATCAACACTTAGCTCTTTGGATGGTATGTAATGGCTTTGCCATTGAGGGAGAAGTGTGTCAACAAACGATTTGATTTTGAAGGCTTTGCTGTGGTCAGGGTGCCCTCGTGGTGCTGCAGTTGTATTGTCCACGAGGTGTAGAAAAGATAAGACAGCAAGAAACCTGTCCCTACTCATCACATTCCTGAACCCTGGCATCTCAAGGAAACGGTCATTTGACCAATACAAATCAAATGACGATCTTTTCGTTACACCCATCAACATAAGCAAAGCAAGAAACGCCCTCATCTCGTCAGCTGTGACATCCTCCCACAACTTCACACGGGATGAGGCACCCGCATCTTCCCCTTTCTTTTCGCTAACCTGGCTGGCATAACGATTAGTTTCTGTAACTAATGTGTCCACAACATCATCTGTGATAAACAAACGGAACACATCTACCTCAGAAATGTCATCGTCAACGCCCACAGGTCCCACAACTTGATCAAAGTTGCGGAGCCAGTCGTGTTTGTAACCATCAGGTGCCCTAACAATATTCAATTCTTCAAAATCATCATCAACACTCGACACATCACTATTTTCCCCATCACCTTCATCATCCCTATTCTGAGCACGAACCACATTAGCAGTACTAGGCCCAGCAATGTCGTCCTCATCGGAATCAGAATCCATGAAAATTTCAGCTAAAATGGCAGCTTGATCCATGCCGATTGATTTCGATTTGAAAATTGCACAGAAAAATTTCGCTAACACACCCGTTACAACTGAAAGTCAGAAAAGGTAGCTAAACTTCTTTCACAGAAGAGTCAATTTTGACATCTGGGGTTAAGATCACGTGCACACACATTATAAATTAGTTATCCGACAATATCCGCTTGTCGACATATGTCGACAACAGCTGGGAGAACATAGGTTGCCTTCGTCGACATATGTCGACGGCAGCGTGCTAAAGGTTAAAAATCGGACATCAAACAACCGAGTTACAGCATTTCAAAATTGTGGGGAATTACACAATTTTTCAAACATCTTCGCACCTAACAAATTGCCCGACTTTGTACAATCATTACTACAGTCAACAAACACTTACCAAGTCAATAATGCTTTTTGTACAAATAACTACAGTCAACAAACACTTACCAAGTCAATAATGCTTTTTGTACAAAGTCATACAAGTCCTTATTGCGGAAAAGAAACATGGGAAGTACAACAAATCAATTAAATGAATTATGGTGCATCAAAATTTACAAAAAATACAATTTCAAGTCTCATTGTTGTGCTCGCAAAGTGCATATATGCATTTTCATGCACTCATAAATCAAAAACTACACATAGGAAAGCTATAAGATTTATTGAGCTTAAAGAGAGCACTATATACTTGATGCTTAATTTTTTTGAGCCACGTGAAATATTGAATACTATAAAACTGCATTATGTGAAAATGGATCAAAGGCTAAATAAAAATAAACTCAAAACCTGTAGAGGCTTCTAGGAAAGCTTCAAACTACATAGTAGCCTACTGATTTTTAACATCAGAGAATGATGGTGGGAAATAATATGATATATAAACTTTACACAAGACGAACTAGCTCTCATGTTGCATTTTCCGAGTCCTTCAGAAGACAGAACCTGTGCCAATAGTCACAGTAGAAATCGGTGGTAGAGCCGGACGTCTGCCTCTTCCCGTCATTGAAAAATATGCTCGCAATGCATCATAACGATGGTCCCCTGAAATAATTGAGAAAAAAAAAGGTTAATAAAGCGAGAGAGGCAACTGTTTTGTTTTTATAAACATTCACAAATGTGTAGCACTAAGCAAGCTAAATTCCAAACATGACCTTTGACATCCATAACTAGAATTAGATCTATCGAAAGGAGGTCAGCGAGTTCATAAACTGTTAGACCTTAAATCTGATGCAGAATGTTTAGAAAATGGTGATGGTCCGATAAAACAACCCAATAGGTGCATTAATAACAATACTCTACCCCCAAAATTGCTTAAAAAATGAAAAAATTTCTGTCTAAATGTGTGAATCGAGCAGTCACATTTGGCTGTTCTTCTACTAATACATTCCCCCTCCGTCACTTGCCATTGCTATATTGCAAATAAACAAAATAGGTCTGAAATGAATAGAAATAAAACACAGTTCAAAACTTACCCAGAACACATATTGTGTCGACTTCCATTGGTGAAACTTTCAATTCAGCACCTGAGTCATTTTGTGCTGTGTCCCATACAGCCGGCCCATCGTGTCCGGGATCGTCAGATGGAACAGCCGCCATTGTGTTTCACGCCGAGATGCGTTGGAGGTGTTCACTTTTAACGTTCGCTCGCTCTTTCCTCAAATAACTATGATGTTTAAAACTTTGATACGATTTTAGCAGAATGGTTGCTCGTTCGTTTAGTGTAACACAAGTGTAGGTAGGCCTCCCAGATGTGTATTAAAATCCAAACTTTCTCATTCACTTCGAATTTACTATATCTTCCTATAAGAAATCTGTGCCTTGTGTTACATGTGCGTAAACCTCAGTTTCCGCTCTTCTCATTGGTAAAAACCGTATGAATGTAGCATTTTTGAGGACCTAGCGCCACCGCTTTGAATGAGATGAGGTCCTTTCAGGGAATTTCGCTCTCATGAGCGCCGGTCAGCCAGCGCACGGCAAGACGGTTTTAATGGTGTTTTATTTTGTTGTCTCACTTAATTTCAAAGACACGCAGAAAGTTATAATTGACATATTATGAAAGAAGAAGGATCACGGAACCAGAAGATATAATTTTTATTTAGAAAAGGCAAATTAATTACTAGGCAGAGCGAGGTTGAAAAGGGCCCAAACTGGGCCTTGCTTGCGCGTCACAGAATTTTTCGACCGCAGCGAAGCGGTAGTTTGTAGTACCTACATTTAAAGGATCATCACATCTAGTCCCAAGCTAGGAGGAAGAAGTGTGTGGTATACTGTGCATTCCCCTCCATCCAAGGGGGCTCTCCAAATATGCAGAGCTAAATACTGTGCTCTGGTTCTGGGCTCTCCTAAGGAATTGTCACGCCCTACACAGAGCCACTTCTCAGCTCCCCCTGCCTATCATGGGCCCATAGTGAGATCCTTCTGCATGCAGCCAACCAGAGTTACATCTTGGGCTCAAGTGACTCCTCCAAGCTTAGTGTGCAATGCTGGGTACTCAACATGTTTCACCACAGGAAGTGTGTGGATGATTTCAAGAGTCAATGAGAGTTTAACCTCACAGAGGTTCACTTTCACATCTGAATACTGTAGCGCTGTGCTTAACTGTGGTCATATAAGGATGACTCCAGATATGCCTCCATAATATAAGAATAAAATTAGATCTTGACATATAGCTGAACTCTGTACCTGTGATGCTACACTGTAATTCTGACTTTCATCAGGCCCGATTCTGTTTTGAGTTTCACCATTTCTCTTCTCTTTTGTAATTATATGGGTTTGCCTTGTTTCTTCTCACGTGAATATATCGTGTTTGGTAATTTTGAGTAGGAAAATTAAACAGGTTCGTTTTATGATGGTAGGTTTATTTTATTCTAGCATCAGTTTTACCCTCTCCTATATTTTTCGCGATTCCCGTAGATTCCATTGTTTCCGAAAAATCGATATTTTCGGGCACTCCTGTATGACGCGTCAGTAGCACGAGGCCTCACGTAATGTGACGCAATTTTCCGGCACGCGGGATTTGCAAAGGTTGCTAGTATTGATTTTTCCTAGCGCTCCCATTGGTCCGCGATTTGTGTAGGACGGGAAGCCGCGTGGGCGGTTTCTCTTGTATATAATGAGACAGAAAACGGGGATTCGGTCTCTATGAAAAATAAGTGTCAGCCGCAAGACTTCGCAATTATCGTCTCCATTGCGGGAAAAACCGCGATAATTTGGTATGTACCTATTTTATTAATCGTTTTACTTATTAGTGGGGTTTTTGAGAAATCTCGGCCCGTAAGTTAAGTCAGTGGGAGACATTAACTTAAAGTTTAAACGGTAGCGCCATTAATTATTATCTTTGTAGAACGATGTAAACGTAAAAAGTGTGCATAAGTCTTTTTAGGATTTTTTGGCAGTAGATCGGAGAGTGTGAAGTTATGAGAGACACGTGTGCTCCTAATGGTAGAATATTGGGAAACCCCCATTTATTCCTGTATATTTTCTAATGTAAATTTATGGGGAAATCCCTGGTGTGTTCGTTAATTTTTCTGAGCCTTAAAAATGTGAGAAATATTGTCGGAGGGTTCAGATTTACGTTGTAAATGAATTATACTGCTTAGGGGAGGAAACTATTCCTATAGCGAGATTTAATTTAAATAGGAGTAAGCCGGGGAAACTCCTGTGTTAATGGGTAAAAGGATTTCCCTATTTTTGTCAAGTTTGAACACGTGATCGGCCATGCGTAACGGCCATGTAACGTGTCAGACGGTGTCGGGAGGTTTTGTTTATTTTACCTGGCAGATTTTAGTAGAAGGAGGGGGGATGAAGAGGCCACGTGAGATAGTGGTATTTTATGTATTGTGTGCAGAACGAGAGAAAGGAGGGAAGAAGTGAGAATGAAGAGACACGTGTATAGAATTATTTTACTTATCGTATATGTTAGAGATAAGCGATTTTAGAGAGGGTGTACATGAGTCGCTGTTTCTTTTAATTTCAGCGAGTCTCGGCGAAACAGTGGGGAGCATAATTTTGTCAAATAAAATTATCCACGGCAAGAGACATCTCAGGGTCAGAGTACTCGAGTATCGTCAGGAGCAAAAGAAAATTACCCTATGGTCTCTGGCAGTGAAGCCCCTATGCTTCAGCTGGACCGAGGTTTATTTATCATACAGCCGAGAGCATCGCTATTATAGTCTCTCGCAACGGCAGGTGGCCGGGAGACTAGTTTCATTTTGTACAGCCTGAAATCAAGGCTGTGTTTTTTTTCCTCTAACTCCGGAGCGGGTTAAAAGAGGGAAGCTATTCAGCAGCAGAGAAGTTTTGTCTACAGTTAATCAAGTCCCTCATGCTTGATATCCGAACATCGTCATCACCAAAATCAGGAACAGGTGACAGGGTTACCATACCTAGGTCCTGATAGAAATCAAGAGAAGAGCGTAACGGAGACGCCGCATCATCAGCCCTCGAGTGTAAATCACTAACCATTTTTATTGTTCCTCAGCAGGGTGACAGAAAGAGTGAATGTGATTTGGGGTTTTTTTTTTTTGTCTCTCGTGTCTCTCAATTTAATTGTTACTTTGGTTTTTCCAGGCCGTGCAACAGTGCACGCTATCGACTGACTTGATGACGTAATATGCCATTTTATGTTTTTCTTGTATGTAAATAAATATATACATATATTATTTACTGGATCAGCTTCTATTCTTTACTATACTTACTCTATGTTGTCTGTATAGTGGTGTTTGTGGTCGTATTTATACACCTTATCTCCTTGTATTTAAAGGAAGTCAGAGGAGGGCGAGACTATAGCCAGTCTAAAGTCACGAAGCGGCAAGGGGAGATTCAAATCCTGGTTCTATCCCTTGAGCCAATATCGCGTCTGTCCACAGGCATGTCATTTTCCATCTAAATTCTATTTTCTCAGACTTTCTCATACTAGGGTCTTGCTTTCATTCAGGCACACTCTATAAACTTAAAACCACTTCGTGACAGTACCTAAATCTCTTTTTAACTTCATATCTGAAAAGCATTTGATTCACTACTTTAAAAAAAGTCTAATGCATCTTTCCACCAAAAGATGTACACACGAGTCCACACTGGTCTAGCACATCTGCACAAAAATCTGTATACCAGGCCCACAATGATCATCTGTGCACTCTACCCCTAAAAGTGTACACACCAAAATCACATTGTGTTTCCACTAAAGAATATACACTATACTAACCTTTCATGCATGTCTTTTGTTTCCCTCTCCTGTCTCAAGCGCTCCAGATCTGCAAACAGCTTACACGTCTGTACATAAATGGCATGTTTGTACTGGGGACAGACAAAAGTAAAGGTTACATAATCCTAAGAAACAGTTTCCTCTATCAGAATTAGCATGATATGTACCTGAAACATTATTTTGTTCACCACAAATGTTCTCTGCTGTCACAGGTTTTACACCAGTCCACTGTTTTCACAGAGGTAGCATGACAAGATCACTAATGAGGAACTGATGACAAGAACCAGACAAGTGACAGTGGAACAAGAGATGAGAAGAAGACGATGGAGATGGATAGGACACACATTGAGGAGACCTGTTCTTAGCATTACCAGGCAGTCCTTGCTCTGGAATCCCCAGGGTAAGAGAGGCAGGGGAAGACCAAAGTCATTAACTAATGACTCTGACCATGGAAGACCAAAGTCATTAACTAATGACTCTGACCATGGAAGACCAAAGTCATTAACTAATGACTCTGACCATGGAAGACCAAAGTCATTAACTAATGACTCTGACCATGGAAGACCAAAGTGATTAACTAATGACTCTGACCATGGAAGACCAAAGTCATTAACTAATGACTCTGACCATGGAAGAACAAAGTCATTAACTAATGACTCTGACCATGGAAGAACAAAGTCATTAACTAATGACTCTGACCATGGAAAACCAAAGTCATTAACTAATGACTCTGACCATGGAAGACCAAATTGATTAACTAATGACTCTGACCATGGAAGACCAAAGTCCTTAACTAATGACTCTGACAATGGAAGACCAAAGTCATTAACTAATGACTCTGACCATGGAAGACCAAAGTCCTTAACTAATGACTCTGACTATGGAAAACCAAAGTCATTAACTAATGACTATGACCATGGAAGGCCAAAGTCATTAACTAATGACTATGAGCGGGAAAGGCCAAAGTCATTAACTAATGACTATGACCGTGGAAGGCCAAAGTCATTAACCAATGACTATGACCATGGAAGACCAAAGTCATTAACTAATGACTATGACCATGGAAGACCAAAGTCATTAACTAATGACTATGAGCGGGGAAGACCAAAGTCATTAACTAATGACTATGAGCAGGGAAGACCAAAGTCATTAACTAATGACTATGAGCGGGGAAGACCAGTCATTAACTAATGACTATGACCGTGGAAGGCCAAAGTACACATAGATAATATAACTAGAGACAAACATGAACGGAATGAAGAAGACATGGTATGACCTTGAGCTGATGGCATGGGGCAGGAAGACTTGGCATAAGTTTGTAGAAGGCCTATGCTCCTTAGGGTGCTGATAATTGTGACCACCATCTGTAATAAGTTATCTGCTAGGAATGCCAGTGTTAACCTTCTACTGGCTGTACTCACATCGATTCCAGCAGTATCATCAATATGCCACAGTCAAACAATGCTATGAAGCACTGATGTTACCACAGTGGTGATGGAAATTTAAGCAAAAGCGCTGGTGAGATAGGGTGATATGACGAATGCTTCGATTGGATGGAAGGAGGGATAGAAACAAGTGCAAAAAATAAAAAAGAGAACAAAAAATAACCAGGCACAGTCTTTTATATGTGAACCGAATGGCCTTGTGTCTAGGTTGAAAAGATATGCATTACTTTTTTTTTTTAAAATTTTTGTTTAAACCAAAGACAGGCTGTAACTGACAGTGTATAGACAATGACCTAAGACCTGAATGCATAGACAGAGAGATGAAACAGACAGTAGCAAAATAAACTTTGCTCATAGAAACAAATCAGACTGTAGTTTTGTTCGGTGTATACCTTTTCAATGTCATCTTCTGGTACATCCTGAGGCTTGCCTTCCTTTTTCAGCTGCTTTTTCTTCAGTCTTATCTGCAGGAAGAGATATGGAATACACTGTGATAATCAGTCCAGCAAGATGCTTTAAAAAGTAATCTGAATTAAAACAAAATAACTGTCGGGTTCTTTTAATATTTCTTGTTTGTTTGTTGATTTAGAGTGGTGATAACTTGCTAATGATAAAATATATGACATACAAATCCAATATATCAAGTCTCTCAACCTTCACAGTACTTTGAAAACTTCAATGCTCAGGGAAAACTCAACGAGCGGTCCATTATGATTATTGACAATACTTCTCTACATCGAATGAAATCCATGAACACATCAGGCTGATACCTCCATTGTGACAATGTGGTACATGCTTGGATTGCTGTCAGTTAAATCCAGCTATGTGATGGCTCATGTAAAAGCCTATATGCGAGTAACCACAGACAAAAGGCACCCCATGCATGGGAACATAGCTGACATCAAGGCAGCAAGAATTAACAGGGGGATGTCATGGATGGCGTAAAGCAGAGGCAACTATTAGATAGGTGACCACAATTGAAAATATATTCAAGGGGGAAGAGTGGAATAAGTCAGGTGAGAACTTGACAAACTACCAGCAAGTCATCATCAGCCTTGGTAGAGAGTGCAGAGCTTGTAGCAATGGGAAAGCAGAGCTGGAAATTAATCAACTGATAAATGATAATGCCAGGGATGATAATGCCATTGGGTCTGTAGTTCACGGTAAGAAATCAGGATGGGGCTTCTCTGCTAGAGTTAAGAGCAAGATTGTTGCAGAACATAGCGGGGCTTACATGACAACAACCTCCAGCATTAGAATGGAGGTACAGGCAGCTACTACAGCCCTAAGTTGATTGTCTGAAACTTCATTAACAAGGGCAGTTATTGTGCCAGACTCTCAGTCCATGCTTCAGAAGAAATGTGACTTGTGGCTTCATGGATGTGTATGGAGGCCGCCAAGCTTGAGACAACTTGGCTGACTGGTCGAACTTCTTGAGTTAAATAGGAGAAATCCTTCTTAAAGGAATATCCATCGTTCATAAACACAGGCTTAGGTTCTGAATGAGATGGGGTGAATTTGAAAATATCAGTGGCAAATAAAGTGGAACAGTAAAGTGTTTGGCACTAGAATCGTATTAGAACAGACTATCGCCACCATGGATGCATTAATTTTTGTTGAGATTATGTCTTTAGATTTGCTTCCAGTTTATCCTGTTTGGCTGGCATTTAAAGGATCGTCACATGTGGTCCCAAGCTGGGAGGAAGAAGCGCATGGCATACTGTGCATTCCCAGCCCCCCAAGGGGGCTCTCCAAATATGCAGAGCTAAATGGTTCTCAACATGTTTCACCACAAGGGGAATCCCTGGAAGTGTGTAGATGATTTTAACACTTTGAGTACCAAGGCTTCTCAGTTAGCAATTACCTTCAAGTACCAAGGGTTTTTAGGAAAAATTTCCAAAATTTTGGGGTGATGAAATTTAAAAAAATCAGAGTCCGAATAAGTCAACAGATTGACATGAAACTTCAGGATGTTATTGGGAGTGGATTAAGTGTCACGAGCTGACCTAAGTTTTGTGTTCAGGTCATGTGATCATGGCAGCCATTTTGAATTTTAATGAGGCAATAAACAAAAATTGGCATGCACTATTGAAAAATTTATAAAAAAAATATTATAATCAACTCAAAACTCATCAGAATTTTCCAGATATAGTATTATATTAAACATTCTTTCTAAAAAGAGCAAGTATAATATGCTCTTGAATGATATTGGGGTTTAAAAAGCAATTTGAAATGGGCACAAAATTTCAGTGTCTGCAATGTCAAAAGAGAAATATTCATGAGGTACTGACATGATTTCATGCAAAGAGAAATTAAAAAATACACACTTGATAATTTGCTTTAGCTGGATGTGTTAGTCAAACATAAAAAAATGGTCACAGATGCAATTATTGTTGCTTTTTTTTCTCTGGCATTGGGGACCTATTTCCTTCCTGGCAGCAGCATAGTCCTCACACTTATGAAAAATTGAAAAGCAGGGCACAATACAGAGTGGTTTTTCATATCCAGTACAAAAGAATCTTTTCTGGATTCTCAATCCAGCAGAATTACAAACAATGCATCTTGGTTGATGTCAGTTGTCTTCATACTGCTGTGGGAATTATGTTCTGCGACGTGTCTGTCAGTTTTCATTGCAGCAGCAGTGGCATGGTGTAATTGGAGGTTAGGCAGCTTCACAGTATAGAATATATACATTTACTAGGGCAACTTCTATGACAAAATGAAGAATTGGAAGATACCATTTGAAGCAGCGATGAGGGTAAAAGTAATTCACTAGTCTGTAATTGAAGTGATCTACACCACCCATATTGTGATTATAAACATCTGCCATGACAGGTTTTTCCACTGTCATAAATCTCCCTCATGGTGTTTGGATCTGATACTTTTGTCAGCAACATTGCTTGAGTGGACTGTGCTGAGCAAATTCAAACTTTTTTGTATCATGCCACGTACAGGCAACCAGATTTCCCAACCTAGCAGAAAACAGATAAACCGCCACGCTTCATCTTCATGTTTTTTCCTCTCAAAATTACAGGAAACCCTCTTCTACTTTCTGCAACAGTCTAATCCTAACCCTAAAGCTCACATAGGGGTCATCAAAGTCATACAAGTCCCACTGAAACTAATCAGCTGCTTCTCTGCTACGCCCCCTCCTAGTAGCAGGTCTTTTTCTACACACCTGATTTACACTATGACCCTGAAAATTGCCATCACCACCTCTGGCACCTTCAAGAATGCTAGAACTAAGGTTGTCACTGTCTGTTTCACTAGTTCCAGATGTCCCTGCATCAAAACTAGACCAACTGTTGTCACTTTCAAAGGTCAGCTGAGAGCCAGAATCCAAATAATTGCTACATTCTGCAGTTTCACTCATTTTTTAAACAAATTTCCACTCAAATATGAATCAAAACACGTGAAAATATTTCCGAGCCACCATTGACCATTTCTCAATAAAACTGAGTTACTTCCCTTGACTTGCATATTTTCGGGCGGCTGCTTTTTATACTAATGCTATATGGGCGACAAAGTGTTAAGAGTCAGTGAGGGTGTAATTAGCCTCACAGACAGGTTCACGTCCACATCTGAATACTGTAGCATTGTGCTTAGCTGGTGGTCATATAAGGATGACTCCAGATATGCCTCTTCTTCTTCGTTGATCCTTAGCCGCCGACCGTCAAAGCAGTCAGTGGCCATTATGCTGTTCTTGTGATGGCATCGGGGTCTCTTCTGAGGACATGGCCAACCCAGCTCCAGCGTCTGCCAGCTATGATGGTGTGCATGTCCTCTTGCTTGCTCCGAGTAAGCAGATCTTGGTTGGTGATGGTATTCGGCCAAAAGATTCAGAGAATTTTTCTTAGGGATGCTTGTGAAAAGAGGACAATTTCGACATTTCCTTCTCTGTAACTCTCCAGCTCTCCGCGCCATAGAGAAGCACAGAAAGCACACAGCTCTGATATAATCCTAATTTTGTGCTTGTGCTGTATTGAGAGGACTTCCAGATGTTGTTTAGATTAAAAAAGGTTGTTCTTGCTTTGTTCATTCTGTTGTTGATGTCTTTGCTTGCTCCGCCGTCTGGTGTTACTATGCATCCTAGGTATGTGAAGGCATCTGTCTGTTCCAGTTGCTGATTCCTTACTGATATGGGCTCAGGGTTGCTCACATTGAGCGTCATGACCTCTGTCTTCTTTGGGTTGATGTTCAAGCCCACCTGCTGGCTATACTTATTAAGTCTATCCGTTTTTTCCTGGATGTGTTGATGTGAATGTGCTAGCAGTGCAATGTCATCTGCATATTCCAGATCTTCCAATGTAGAAAATGTAGTCCATCTTATTCCTCTTGGATTGCCCTCTGTTGCCTGGCGCATCACCCAGTCTATGACTTAAAAATAGAGTGGTTGATAAGGGGCATCCCTGTCGTACTCCTGTCTTCACTTCAAAGGTTAGGTTGCTCTGCCCAATGCTGCACGTAAAGTTGGCATAAAGGCTTTTTATGATTGACACTATGCAGCTTGGAATTCCATAAACCCTCAGTATTTTCCATAAACTGTCCCTATGTATACTGTCAAAAGCCTTTTCAAAATCAACGAAATTAATGTACAACTGTCTTTGCCATTCTGAGCACTGCTCTATAATGTTCCTGAGGGTAAATATATGATCTACACATCTTCTGTTCTTTCTAAATCCTGCTTGTTCTTTCCTCAGTTTGTGGTCTACTGCTTTTGAGATTCTCTGTATAATTATCCTGCCTAGTATTTTGCTGGGAACTGAGAGAAGAGTTATTCCTCTCCAATTATTGCAGTCTGCAAGATCTCCCTTCTTGGGCAATTTGACAATTATTCCTTTTCTCCACTCTGTTGGTGTTGTCCCTGTTTTCCAGACTTGTGCAAATAGTGGTTCTAATAGTTCTGCTGCTAGCTCTGGGACTGTCTGAAATAGCTCTGCATTTAAGTTATCATGACCAGGAGCTTTTCCATTCTTTAACCCTTTGATTGCTGTGATGATTTCTTCTTTTCGTGGGATGTCTGTATTAACCTCTAGATCATTTCAGGCTCAGGAACATTCAATTGTGTCTCTGGTGGTTTCTTATTCAGAGTTTCTCTGAAATGCTCTGCCCATCTTGTTTCCTGTTGTGATGAGATTTCCTTGCTTATCTCTTACTAATGTAATATTGTTTGCACCTCGTTTTCCACTGATGATTTTAGTTATTTTGTATACTGTGCTTTGTTCATTTCTCAGTAGATATGCCTCGATACATAGAAATTAGTGTAGGATTTGTGCTAGTGCTTAGAAAACTGTTATTTTGACATGAATCAGAACCCCGTAGAGGTCAGTGAAGCCAAACAATTAGAATGGCTGAAAAATTAATTTATGATGACAGGCAACAAAAATATAACATCTACTTGAAAAAAAATCAGAAGACTGAAAGTTTATTCGGAGATTCCGGAGCGGCTCGGACGTCATGTGAGACAGATTCATCAGGCAACATTCACCACAAGAATCTCATTTTTGCTATGTTATAATGAATTGAAGAAGAAAAGATGAGAATAAAAAGCAATCAAGAAAAAAAGAACTATCTACACAGAATAAAACAAAAATAAAAGAAACAACCCCATATTATAGATGTCGTCGATTTCTACATGTTTGATACACTGTTGGAGTTTGTACTACTGTCCAGTCTACACTGGTTCGTACAGCTTGTCTTTATGATGTACTAATGCCTGGATGTTCCCATCTACTATGGGCTATTGAACATTCAAGTAATAAGACATTTTGAGAAAACAAAGTTACAATTATTCCTGCTGAGAATCTATAAATGAACTTCATTTCTTATAGGGTCTTGATGCAAGGCTTAAAAGACAGCATCAAGAAGACCTATCCATGAAGACAACACCACTGAAGCCCACCCTATACCCTGTACCATGGGAGCAGGCCAGCAATGCCCTCCAAATTAATACATCAGTCAGTGGTCTCACAAGTGGATGTGAGTATAATGATCTGCAAAAACGAACTGCTACATTGAGTATGATCCAAGAAAGCTATCCCGATCAATCATGGATACATGCCTATACAGATGGATCAGCAACTAATGCTGTTAGGAATGGAGGTGCCGGTATCTTTATCTCATATCCTGACAACCACTATGAGACTAGGCACATTCCCACTGGTAAATTCTGTTCCAACTATACAGCTGAGGTTCAAGCTCTAGAGCAAGCTGCTTCTTCTTCTTCTTCTTGCGATCGCATCTTTGATGATTACACCGTCAGACGAGTTCTCATGATGAATTCGACTGTTGTTTGAAGTTCCTCTTTAACTCCATATAGCTTTGAGTTTAGTGTTGAGTCATTGGGCCAGTATATCTTTCTTAACTGGTCATACAGAGGACAGTCCTGTAGAACATGCTCAGCAGTTTGTTCGTTTAATCCACATGTGCACAGTGGTGAAGCAGACAATCGTAGCTTGTGCATGTGTTTATTCAGTTTGTTATGCCCTGTCCTGAGTCGAAAAATAGTTATCTGTCCCTGCCGGTCGAGAGTGTGATAGTCGTCTTTGGGTTGGTTCTGTTCTCTTCTGATAGTAGAGCAAGCTGCAAATATGATTTATAACACCAACCCTGACTGCCACCAGGTAGTCATCCTCACAGATGCACTGTCTGTCCTGCAAGCTCTCAAGGGTGGTAAACTCCCGCATCTGAGAAATGAACTAAACAAGGTAGCTGTCAAAAAGAGAACCAAACTTCAGTGGGTACCATCTCATTGTGGTGTACCTGGAAATCTTCTTCTTCTTCAATGAAAAGGCAGATAAACTTGCAAAAAAGGGAGGAGAATGTGAACAAGAAGATAATGAAGTCACATACTTTGAGAAAAAGAGAGCTATCCAGACTATCAGAAGAGAACAGAACCAACCCACAGACGACTATCACACTCTCGACCGGCAGGGACAGATAACTATTTTTCGCCTCAGGACAGGGCATAACAAACTGAATAAACACATGCACAAGCTACAATTGTCTGCTTCACCACTGTGCACATGTGGATTAAACGAACAAACTGCTGAGCATGTTCTACAGGATTGTCCTCTGTATGACCAGTTAAGAAAGATATACTGGCCCAATGACTCAACACTAAACTCAAAGCTATATGGAGCTAAAGAGGAACTTCAAACAACAGTCGAATTCATCATGAGAACTCGTCTGATGGTGTAAACATCAAAGATGCGATCGCAAGAAGAAGATGCAAGGCTCATCTGATGTTTAACCGAATCCTACTACTTACAAACTCTGGCCCATACATCAGCGACTAGCATGTCAGGTAACAAAGGCTCATCAGCCTTGGCTTCCGTTTATTAGACGGCAACTGCCATATTAACAAGCATGTTGTGGAAGGCCTATGCTCCTTTGGTGAACGGAACAGTAATGATGATGAACATATGCTTAGGTGGCACATAAAATAATAATTAAATCTGCCATACGAACCATTTCATCTGTACGTGTTTTCGCTTCCTCTACAATCTCCTTGCATCTTTTAGTGCCTTCTTCATTTTCAAGTGTCTTGTATGCTTTATTTATGGCTGAGGAGTAATAGATATAAGTTAATATTATATATTTAAAAATTTGAACATGTTAAATGAGCACAGAAACACAGTCGTAAAAAATACTAAAAAAAAAAAAAAACCATAAACAATAAAGAAATAAAAATATTCAAAATCATATTTTAGAAAAATCAAAAGACATCATTCATTTCTCTTCTTTGCTCCTTACGAAACATGGAGTCACCATTGCAGGTGGTCCACTTGCTGGAAGCCAGCACCAAAACATTCATGTGCTCTATCAATGGTGGTTTCTGTCGCAATTTGTTTGGTAATGTTTACCTTTAGTGCCGTCGAGTATGTATAAATATGTGTATTGAGTTAGCGTTAAGGTTAACCCTAACCCTAAATGGTACGAAAATACGCATATTATAATACTCGACATCACTAAAGGTAAAGATTGCCATTTGTTTTACGTGATGGCAATAGAAAACTTTTTGAAGAAGGTTAATATGTTAAGTACAATATCTTAATTGAATTAACGTTGTCAGAGTTCTGTTATGTACAAATACATTTGAGTTCTGTGCATCATATTGTGTTTACTGCCAGCCCCATAAACAAACCTCATATTAGTTGTCTCTAATGACATACCTGAGGGAGCAGTAGTTCTGTTCTTTCTTTCTCCCCTCAAAAGACGTAATACTTACGTGAAAAACCATAACAAAGGACAAATAGGAAGGAACACAAATGAGGACAACAAGTGAAGAAAACGTTAAGAGAGGACAGAATTACAGTGCAAGACACATTAAATGCCAGAGAATTATAGAACAAGAGTGTACCATCACAGCAAGACACGTTAAATGCTGGAGAATTAGAGAACTGGGGTGTACCATCACAGCAAGACACATTAAATGCTGGAGAATTAGAGAACAAGGGTGTACTATCATAGCAAGACACATTAATTGCTGGAGAATTGGAGAACTGGAGTGTACCATTAAAGCAAAGAGATTAAAAATGCTGGAGAATTGAAAAACTGGAGTGTACCATCACAACAAGAGACATTAAATGTTAAAGAGTTAGAGAACTGGAGTGTACCATCAGAGCAAAGACATAAAATGCTGGAGAACTGAATTAGAGTCCCAGTGTATACCATCATAGCAAGAGACACTAAATGCTGGAGAATTAGAGAACTGGAGTGTACCATCAGAGGTGAGACATAAAACGCTGGAGAATAAGAGTCTCTAAATGGTACACTCTACCATCCAAGTTACGACATTAAATGCTGGAAAATGAGAGTGCTAGAATGTATCAACTAAGCAAAATACATAAAATGCTAAGACCACTGCAGACAACCTTCATGTGGACCACTGTTCTTACATATAAATTGTCCACTTTTCTTGGGCATGTCTTGAGCAAAAGAGAAGCCATAAGGTTTTGACAACTGGCAATAATTGATGGAATAAATACAGAGACTACAACGACAGGGAGCCGTGGTAGAGCAGTGGTTAGTGCACTGGTTTCCTAGCTCGGTGGTCAGTAATTGATCCCCAGTTGAGGTGGATTTTTTTATACCGCAAATGGCTCTGGGATCGACCCAGCCTCATGAATTGGGTACCAGGGCAACTCTGGGAAAGTTAAGGCTGTCTGCACGATGCTGACCACATCATCCCTAGTGAGCCGATGGTCAAGAAAACATGGGCCTAACACCATATTCCCAATATGCCTTAATAAGCGTGTAAAGGAATCCATAGCAGTATGGCTCTGAAACACGGAGAACAACAAAAACAACAACCAAAAAGCTACAGACTTTTATAAATGGGTGCCTGCGTAGAACAGAAGGACTGAAATGGTATGACAAAATCACAAATGTGGAATTGATGACTTCTTCTTCTTCTTCTTGCGATCGCATCTTTGATGATTACACCGTCAGACGAGTTCTCATGATGAATTTGACTGTTGTTTGAAGTTCCTCTTTAACTCCATATAGCTTTGAGTTTAGTGTTGAGTCATTCGGCCAGTATATCTTTCTTAACTGGTCATACAGAGGACAGTCCTGTAGAACATGCTCAGCAGTTTGTTCGTTTAATCCACATGTGCACAGTGGTGAAGCAGACAATCGTAGCTTGTGCATGTGTTTATTCAGTTTGTTATGCCCTGTCCTGAGTCGAAAAATAGTTATCTGTCCCTGCCGGTCGAGAGTGTGATAGTCGTCTTTGGGTTGGTTCTGTTCTCTTCTGATAGTCTGGATAGCTCTCTTTTTCTCAAAGTATGTGGAATTGATGACAAGAACCAGACAAGTGCCAGTGGAACAAGAGTTGAGAAGAAGACGCTGGCGATGGATAGGACACACATTGAGGAAACCTGTTGATAGCATTACAAGGCAGTCCTTGTTCTGTAATCCACAGGGAAAGAGAGGCAGAGGTAGAATAAAAAAACACATGGAGAAAAGAACTGGAAACAGGTGAAAATGATGAGGAAAACATGGAAAGAACTTGAGCGGATGTCACGGGACAGGAAGACTGGCATGTGTTTGTTGAAGGCCTATGCTCCTTGGGGAGCTAAAGGGTATTGATTGATGATTGATTGAAACAACAAGAAAATAACAGAGCTGACAGAAAGCTTCAATGACAAAGAAGCTGTGAAGGGGCATAAACTTTGACACCAGTTGGTTGGTATGGCAGTTGATAATTGTAATAGCAAATATACACAAAATGTATGAATCTGCACCTTAATTAAGATGTTTGTGTTCTGCCTAATGAATTGTATATACACATAATTTATGTATCTGTATTTTAATGAAGATTAATTCTGTTTAAGGAACTTTATACACATATAATTTATGTAACTGTACTTAAATTAAGTTGTTTTCTGTCTAATGAGCTGTATACACAAAAATGTATGTATCTGAACATTAATTAAGTTGTTTTCTGCCTAATGAACTATATACATATAATTTATGTATCTGTACTTTAATTTAACATTATAGAGCAGTGCTCAGAATGGCAAAGACAGCTTTACATTAATTTTGTTGATTTTGAAAAGGCTTTCGACAGCATAAATAGGGACAGTTTATGGAAAATACTGAGGGCTTATGGAATTCCAAGCTGCATAGTGTCAATCATAAAAATCCTCTATGCCAACTTTACGTGTAGTGTTGGTCAGAGCAACCTAACCTTTGAGGTGAAGACAGGAGTACGACAGGGATGCCCCTTATCAACCACTCTATTTTTAACAGTCATAGACTGGGTGATGCGCCAGACAACAGAGGGCAGTCCAAGAGGAATAAGATGGACAACATTTTCTACATTGGAAGATCTGGAATATGCAGATGACATTGCACTACTAGCACATTCACATCAACACATCCAGGAAAAAACGGATAGACTTAATAAGTTTAGCCAGCAGGTGGGCTTGAATATCAATTTAAAGAAGTCTGAGGTCATGACGCTCAATGTGAGCAACCCTGAGCCCATATCAGTAAGGAATCAGCAATTGGTACAGACAGATACCTTCACATAATTAGGAAGCATAGTAACACCAGACGGTGGGGCAGGCAAAGACATCAACATCAGAATGAATAAGGCAAGAACAGCCTTCTTTAGCCTAAACAACATCTGGAAGTCCTCCCAATACAGCACAAGCACAAAATTAAGATTATATCAGAGCTGTGTGCTTTCTGTGCTTCTCTATGGTGCGGAATGCTGGAGAGTTACAGAGAAGGAAATGTCGAAATTGTCCTCTTTTCACACAACATGCCTAAGAAAAATTCACTGAATCTTTTGGCCAAATACCATCACTAACCAAGATCTGCTTACTCGTAGCAAGCAAGAGGACATGCACACCATCATAGCTGGCAGACGCTGGAGCTGGGTTGGTCATGTCCTCAGAAGAGACCCCGATGCCATCACAAGAACAGCTATGCTTTGGACCCCTGAAGGAAAACGAAAGAGAGGCCGACCAAAAACAACCTGGCGGAGGACTGTGGAGGCTGAGATGCAAAGAATGAACCAGAGTTGGGGCACTGTACGAAGGATGGCCATCGACCGAGCAAAGTGGAATCAATTTGTTGTTGCCCTACAAGACGCCACTAGGCGTGATGGCCACTGACTGCTTTGACGGTCGGCGGCTAAGGATCAAAGAAGAAGACTTTAATTTAAGATGTTCATATTCTGTCTAATGAACTATATACATATAATTTATGTATCTGTACTTTAATTTGATGTTTTCTAAGGAACTTTACATACACAAAATGTATGTTTCTGTACTTCCTCTCTACCTCATCTTGGTTACTGCATCCTTTTATCCATACATGTACTTTAACCATTAATTTTAAAAGCATGAAAAATATATAAACACATTCTCGCTCATATCCGTACAGTATGGAAAGAAAATTAAAATAAGAAAAATTTTTTTACTTTTTTTACACTTCTGTTGCAGAAAAAAAAGGGGGTGGGGATCTTCCAGCAGTTAAAAAAAAAAAATTAAGAAAAGGGTACATCTGCCCGTTCTCATATGCATCTTCATATTTTAGACAAACTAAAACATTACTTATTTCAAACGTAAAGTGGTATACTGCTACGTTCTCACAAACATAGTAGTAGTAGCACTACTTTCTCACATACAAAACATCATATTATAATACTAAAATTTAATTAAAAAAAACCAATATTTACATAGAAAAAAAACTTAGTACGCGGAAACGAGCGGGAGAAGAAAAGAAAGGTTGACATATGGATGAGATGTGTACAGGTAAAGGCTGCTTCTATGGAGGTAGATAGTAGGTGTTGATGAAGAATTTGTAAAGTGCTTTGTCAGCCGAATCAAGGGTCTCAAGGGATACTAAAAATTAACTGCATTATTTATTTTCCCCTCATGCTAAACAGAGGGTATGAGAAGGTTTGCTAAAAGCCGAGGGGGTACAGGGAATGAAAAAGAGTCTTTAACCCTTGCACTGCAGAAACATTAATATACTGTACCTTCAAAAGACTTTTGCGCCCTTTCAGAATCATCTTGATTTTTATCTGGATGGACTAAAATAGACATCTGAAGTATAAAAAAGATTGTAACAATAAGATTTTCAAGAAGCAAAAATAAAAGTCAGCATTAATGAACACAGAACAAAATATGACAACCAGGAAGTTACAGACTTCCATAAATAGGTGCGTGTGCGGAACAGACAGATTACAGTGGCATGATAAGACCACCAAATGTGGGGCTGATGGATAGACCACCAATGTAGAACTAACAGACTGAACCTGTACAAACATCTGTAGAACAAAGGCGATGAAATGACGTTAGTGCTAGACAGGACATACAAGGGGATTGACATAAGTCTTGGGCCTGACCATGAAGGACATGTCACACAGAGCTGAAATTTTGTATAGTGTTTATTCCTTTTCAATATAGCCACCGTCTGAATTGACACACTTTTGCCATCTCTGCTTCACCTTGAAAAGACCTTGGGAGTAGAACACCCTATTTTTCAAACTAAACCAGTCATCACATGCCAGTATAACCTCTTCATCGCTGTCAAAATGATTTCCTTTTAGCTGTTTTTTAAGATTTGGGAAGAGAAAAAAATCTGATGAAGCCAAATCTGGAGAATGTGGTGGGTGTGGAAGAATTTCAATATTCAAATCGTTGGCTGCTAGCTGCACAAGCCGTGCTTTGTGAGAGGGCGCGTTGTCTTGAAGCAAAGGAAGATTTTGAGTGCGCGTTATCCCTCGTTTCCTGGTCACAACCTTTCTTAGTTTGGTGAGAAGATCTGCATAGTACTGTCCATTAACTGTGTTGCTACGAGGCAGATAATCTTTCAAAAGGACACCTTTGCCGTCCCGAAAAACAGTCAGCATCACTTTTCCTGCAGATTTCTGTGTTCTCGGCTTGACAGGTGTTGGGGAGACCGGGGTTTTCCATTGCATGTTGGCAATTTTGGATTCGGGGTCATAATGGTGCACCCAAGTCTCATTTACTGTCACCATGGTCTCCAAAAAATTTTTTGACTGACACTTTTTGAGTAACTGTTGACAGCAATTTATCCTCTTTTGCTTCTGTTCACATGTCAACAGTCACGGAACCCAGCGTGCACACACTTTTCTTATGTTCAGTCTGTTGTGTAAAATTCTATAAACTGTTCTTTCATTTAGTTTTACTCTACTAGCTATCTCCACAATTGTCATTTTTCGATCCTGTCAATGATTTTCTTCACTCTTGTTGCATTTTCATCGTTGCACTCTGAGGCTGGTCTACCAGATCTTGGCAGATCAGCAACATTTGAGCGGCCGCACTTAAGCTGTTGACACCAGTTTTTTTTACCGAAGTATATGAAGGACAAGAATCACAAAACACTGGTTCCATCTCCCTGTGTATTTCTGTAGGTGTTTTTCCCTGAAACATCAGAAATTTTATCACAGCTCTGGCCTCCTTCTTTTCCATTGTTTTGTCAAATCTTTGGAGCAGCAGATCCGGTCAATAGGGTACATTGCGCTGTGCACCGTAGCGGGAAAACCCATTGAAGAAACAAACACGTACTTCACACATTCAGTGCAAATATGATGAACTTTAAATGTGCCAAGTTTCATCTTCCTCCTGTGACTCCTTCATGGTCAGGCCCAAGACTTATGTCAATCCCCTTGTACACTGAGAAAAACCAGTTAACAGCATTATATGGTAACCCTTGTTCTGGCATCTCCAATGTAATGGAAAAAAATGGTGTCCAAGAACACACGGAGAAGAGAACAGGAGACAGAATTAAAAGGGATTCAGAAGACTTGGAAAGACCTTGAACAGCTGACATGTGATAAGTAAGCTTGGCATAAGCTTGAAGGCCTGTTCGCCTTAGGGAGTTAAAGTTAATGAAATGACATGGAATTAATGAACACGAATACACTGGATTTAATAAACAAAAATAAATCAGCTTGAATAAACATGAAGTAAACCACTTATTATTAACTAAGTAACCAGCTATTATAACTAAACATAACAATCAGTTTATATTAATGTCTTCTTCTTTGATCCTTAGCAGACGACTGTCAAAGTAGTCAGTGGCCATCAAGCGTGGTGGCGTCTTGTAGGGCAGCAACAAACTGCTTCCACTTTGTTCGGTCGGCAGCCATTCTTTGTACAGTGTCCCAGCTCTGGTTCATTCTTTGCATCTTGACCCCCACAGTTCTCTGACAAGTTGTTTTTGGTCGGCCTCTCTTTCGCTTTCCTTTGGGGGTTCACAGCATAGCTGTTCTTGAAATAGCATCAGGGTCTCTTCTGAGGACGTGACCAACCCAACTCCAGCGTCTGCCAGCTATGATGGTGTGCATGACCTCTTGGTTGCTCCGAGTGAGTAGTTCTTGGTTAGTGATAGTATTCAACCAAAAGATTTGGAGAAGTTTCCTTAGCTAGATTGTGTGGAAGGAGGACAGTTTCACCATTTCCTTCTTTATTACTCTCCAGCATTCCGCACCATAGAGAAGCACAGAAAGTACATAGCTCTCATATAATCTTAATTTGGTGTTTGTGCTGTACTGGGAAGATTTCCAGATGTTGCTGAGACTAGCAAAGGCTGTTCTCGCTTTATTCATTCTGTTCTTGATGTCTTTGCTTGTTCTGCAGTCTGGTGTTACTATGCATCCTAGGAATGTAAATGTGTCCGTCTGTTCCAGCTTCTGGTTCCTTATTGTTATGGGCTCAGGACTGCCCACACTGAGTGCCATGACCTCTTGTCTTCTTTAGACTAATGTTCAGACGCACCTGAACCATTTTAACGTAATTCATCTTTACTGAACAAAATTAAACCAGCCTTAAGGACAAAAAAAAAAGCAAACCAGCTTATACAATCAAGATTAAGCTTCTTATTAACTGTAAAATTTAATTTTTAAGAAAAAAAGAGACACTATCTTATGCAAGGCAGACACAAAAGAAAATCTGGCTTAATACACGAAAATTATACTGAATTGCTGTAATAAATGTAAGTAAACAAAGTTTAAAAAAAAAAAAGGTTAAGGTTTATTAATAAAAGGATATCAGTTGTATTCAACCTTTTCTCTTCTTATATATCAAACAACAGCATCAGGTGGCAGGGTTGTTAGGACGGCTTGCTTCACAAGGCAAAGTATGGGATAGCGTCGTGCTCCAGTCTACCCAGCTACAAATGGGTATCCGACTCTGCTCCTGAGTTAGAGAAGACAAAGGTGGCAAAGAAAGGAACCGGTCATCCCACCTCATAAAGTTGAGACCTAGTATAATAAAGTTTCTAACGCTTCACTCCGCTTTGGCAGTTATCTGTTATAGGACTACATTCAAAATGAGAATGGCTGCTTAACAGTAGGTATGTTACCTGATATCAAAAGAAAATGACTGCTTAATAACAGGCAGGTTTCTTAGTATAAAGAGGAACAGCAATCTTGATAATACTACCTGTCTATATTTCCTTTTGACATCTGCCAATGGTGTGTCTGGATCAATCTGCAGGACCTTTGGATGATACAATGATAATGATACATCAATAAATTGTTTTGTATTAGCATTATACATTAAATTGTCTCGCATCTCGTTAATAAATGTTCGTTGTGTACATTTCAATATTTACATGTTAACAAATGCATTAAAAAGTCAGGCAGGAATGTGCTGTCATATCCTAAAGTAACTACAAGACTAAACCATGAAGTTAGACTTTCATAAATGGGTGCTTGTGCAGAATACAAGGACTGAAATGGTACGACAAGATCACTGATGACAAGAACCAGCGGAACAAAAGATTCTGGCATTGGATAGGATACACATTAACGAAAACTGCTTATAGCATTGTTGACATCAATTCATTCAAAGCTCAAGCAGTCCATAATGATAAGAAAGATAGTTGGTGTGTGCAAACCCCTGGCTTGACCCACTTGCTATTGTAGAAGGTGCTGAAAGTTTGCATTTGTGGACACTTCTACAGGTGGCCTCTAGATAGAAATCATGTAGTATTTTTTAAAAGTTGTGGCTTTCTATGTCTAAGGACAATTCTTTGAATTTTCTGGCCGAACACCACCACCAGCCAAGAACTGCTAACTCGGAGCCATCAAGAAGACATGTGCACCATCATAGCGAGTAGACGCTGGAACTAGGTTGGCCATATCCTCAGAAAAGATCCTGACACAAATCATCAGAACTGCCATGCTATGGACTCCAGTGAGGCCAACCAAAAGCTACCTGGTGGAGAATTGTGGAGGCAGAGGTGCAAAGCATGAACCAGAGCTGGCGCACCACAGGAAGGATGGCTGCCGACCAAGCAAAGTGGAGACAGTTTGTTGCTGCCCTACAAGACGCCCCCAGGCGTGATGGTCACTTATTGCTTTGTCAGCCAGTGGCCAAAGACCAAAGAAGTTAGCATTTCATCATGCTTCAGTATTTATCACACCAACGCTTAGACTATACTGCCAAATGTCTTCTCCGAATCCACAAAGCTTAAAAATTGGTGTGTATGCCATTTAACTTGAAAACCCTGAAATGATTCATTGTTGCTGTCTGATCTGTACATGAGATTCCTGTTTGAAATCCTACTTATTTCTCTCCAAGTTTTCCACCTTAAGCTTCATATTTTTCTAAACATATGTGGCATTTACTTTAGTCAACCTAGGCAAATATATTTGCTTTATATTCCTAAATGTTACTGTTTTATCATGTAAGCAAATTTGACATAATTGTAAATTCATTTGTCTTTTTTTTTTAAACTAGTAAAACTGTGTACATTATCTTCTTCTTCTTCTTTCACTTTTGAACTCCCATAGGAGCACAGGCCTTCAACAAACTTATGCCAAGTCTTCCTGTCCCATGCCATCAGCTCTAAGTCTTTCCATGTTTCTTCACTCCCTCCATGTCTGTCTCCAGTTCTCTTCTCAATGTGTTCTTTGGTCTTCCTATACCTCTATTACCCTGGGGATTCCAGAACAAGGATTGTCTGGTAATGCTATTAACAGGTTTTCTCAGTATGTGTCCTATTCATCTCCAGCGTCTTCTCATTTCTTGTTCCACTAGCGCTTGTCTAGTTCTTGGCATTAGTTCCACATTAGTGATATTCAATCCTTCTTTCTATGCAAGCGCCCATTTATGAAATTCTGTAGCTTTTTGGCTGTCGTTTTTGTGGTTCCCCATGTTTCAGAGCCACACTGCTACTTCTGCGTTCACTCTCAGGTGTCGACTTGAATACACCAATACCTCGACTTTCGACGCTTCGACTTTCGTCGCTTCGCTCTTTCGTCGGTTTTCAATTCTAACCACGTTTCCAAATTTCGTCGCTCGCTTCGCTCTTTCGTCGCATTTGGTCACAACTGCGCGTCATCTTGATTCTTTCGTCGTTCAGTCTTTGAACAGAAATCGTTCGGTGTGCACTGTTTTTTTTTTAAGTTGTCCGCATTGAATCTCTTATATTTGTCATTAAACATATTAATACTACTTATTTTTGTGATTAAAATAACAAAACTATTCATACTATATTATTTTTGTGATTATACTGTAAACAGTTCATAGTTATTTTAGTGATAACAGTCTAATGACAGTGTTCATATCGTGATTATACGACACGTGTACAGTTTTCATACTGTACTTTTTTGTGTGATTAGGCCTTATACAGTACTACTTATTTTTCTGCTTTAATATATTCATAATGGGTCCTAAGTGTAGTGACAAAGTTAAAAGAACCCATAAGGTTCTCAATTTGCAAGAAAAGCTTAAGCTAATCAAGCTTAATGAACAAGGCATCTTAAATGCTGAAATAGGCCGCAGGCTAGGTGTACCTCGCACTACAGTTAGCACAATTGTAAAGAACAGAGCTAAAGTGTTAGAGGAAATTAAAAACGCTATGCCAGTGCATACCAAACTTATTAGAAAGCGGCACAATTTAATTGGTGAGATGGAGAAAGTGTTAAATGTGTGGATTGAAGACCAAGTCAGCCACAACATTCCTCTAAGCCAAGATCTTATCCAGGCTAAAGCACAAACTTTATTTAATGCAATGAAGGCTGAACAAGGAGAGACATCAGCTGAAGAGACATTTGGAGCTAGCAGGGGCTGGTTTGAGAAATTTAAGAAAAGGTCAAATTTGTATAATATAGCAGTGAAGGGAGAATCAGCTAGCGCAGATACCGCAGCTGCAGGAGCTTTTCAAGTGAAGTTTGAAACAATTATAGAAGAAGTTGGCTACACAAAGCAGCAGATCTTCAACGTAGAATAAATTTCGACAGATGTTCAAAAGTAAATAGTGGGCTAGAACACCAAATAGCCTGTTACAGAGAACTTCTTAGGGAAAGGAAGAAGACATCAATGAGGTAAACGTCTTTGCTCTCCTTTTTCAAGACGCAATCGCCACAACCAACTTCAGTCACCCCTCCCTCTAACCTTTCAGATTCCGAGCCATCAACATCAGCCCCAGCCCCAGTTAGATCTCCTTCAAAGTGCCCTTCTCCTAAAAGAATTAAATTGAAATCCTCCAGTTCTGAAGATGAGCCACCTCAATTTTCTCCATCTGGTTTTCTAAGTCTAGAATCCTCCTAAATTACCAACATTCAAAACTGTACATACTGTATATATTCATCGTCTACTTGCTCAAGAATGATTTTAAGGTAAGATGCTATTTGCGTATTTTTTATTTATTACTGTATTTTCTTTACTCTTATGTTTATTTCTGTTTATCTAGGTGTTGCACGCATTCGCAAGTGTTATATAGTTAGTTATTTTCGTTTTTTGGCGGCTCTAATGCATTTGTAAGCTAAATAAAGGCTATGCTTCGACTTTCGTCGATTTTCGACTTTCGTCATAGCTCTGGTCCCTAACCTGTCGAAAGAGCGAGGTATTGGTGTATGTTCAAAGAAAGCAATGATCAACCTGAGGCTGTTAGTATCTCCGTAAAGGTTTTCCAGCAATGGTACTGGTGATAGCCATATGCACTTTCTCTGTTCTTTATACTTTGGGCACCTATGAATTAGATGTTCAGCAATCATTTTATAGGTGCCACAGTTACACTCATTAGCATAACAGGACTGACTTGACTTTGGAATTGAAAGTTCTGATTTTTGTATTCGACTTGATTTCTTTTGATCTCCATTATTTCCCAATGCAATGAAAAGCTCCTCAAGCCTTTTGTATTTTTTAAATTTTGAAATCACTATCTGTCCCTCCAACTGCGTCTATATTGTTGGCAAGGTATATGTATCTTTCAACATCTTGTAGTGGGGTGTCTTCCAGTACAATCTTGTTATTTGTTTCCTGCATTTATTCTCATAATTTTGTCTTGTATCTTCTTCTTCTTCTGTGATCAGTTTCCTATGCTCAGCAATCTAAACAAGAGATGAGTTGCCTCCATGAATCCAGTCATCAGCAGGAGGTCCTCGTGGGTGCCCCACAGTTTCTCTTCCATTTTCGTCTCCTGGGGCCAGGTTTGAGCTCTCAAGTCACCAAAGAGAGGGCACGCTTGCAGAATGTGTTTTGGAGTCTGTGGGCCATTGTGGCATGTGCACTGGTCAGTTGGGGCAGCTTTCATTTTGTGGAGGTGGGCTTGTAGTCTGCAGTGTTCTGTGCGGAGCCTAAAAATGGTGGTTTGCTGTGTTCTGTCTAGCTTTAGGATGGGGTCTTGTGGGTAATTGCTGCCTGTTCTCTGGCTCCATGCATTTTTGTACTTTCTTTTGATGAGTGTTTTTGCTTTCTTCAGTGAGACTGTGGTTTGCATCTGATTACAGTTATGGGACAGAAGTGCCAGGTCATCGGCAAAATCTAGATCATCAAGCTGTTTAGCCAGAGTCCACTGGATTCCATTTCTATTGGTTGAGGTCGATGTTTTCATAAGCCAATCTGTAGGCAATAGGAAGTGTACCCTACTGCAATGCATTTATCTGCCTACTTAGGGTAAAACACAACTACTTTAAACTATTAAAAAAAAAAAAAAAAGTAAATAAACTCTTAATACTCACATCATATGGGTTGAGATTGAAATATGTTGCACCTGGTCTGGTCAAGCGGTCAATTTGTTGTTTAGACGTCAACACTGAGTCCCGCTTTTCTATGGCCTTAACCTGGAAAGATTACACAAAATAATGCAACTGCAAAATGAGCTCCCTCAGATTAATTACTTAGCTGAGCGGATAGTCAGTTAATTAAATGTTCAACTACTCTACAAGCTGACATGTTTATGGAAATCAAATGTAATCAATTCCAAAAATCGGTATCTTCAATTCAAATTTCAAGTCAGTCGTGTTGTATGGTTTTGAAACATGGGGAACAATGAAAACAACAACCAAGAAATTAGACTTTTATTAATGGGGGGGCGCCCGCTGATGCAGAATAGAAGGATTAAAATGGTATGACAAGATCACCAAAATGGAACTGGTGTCTGTGGAACAAGAGATGAGAAATAGACACTGGCGATGGACAAACACTGAGGAACGCTGCTGATAAATTTACAAGGCTGTAGTTGTTCTGGAATCCTCAGAATAAAAGAGGTAGAGGAAGACTGAACGGACACAGAGATGAGAACTGGAGACAGAAATTAAAGGGACAAATAGAGCAGACAACACAGGACAGGACTTGGTATGATTTTGTTGAATGCCTATGCTTCTTAGGGAACTGAAGAGTAATGAATAAAGGTGAATTGTTTGCACTCCTAGGTTGCCGTGGTCACAACATTTGAGTGTCTCGAAACTGTTAATCAAGTGTTACTATGAGAAAGAATAATAACATGGGAAAAGACAGAAACCCAAACTGCACTGCAGGCTGTGAACCTATGCAAGATAAACAAACAGGTCCAATGTCAAACTGAAACTGACACGCATACACGCAAAGGTATGCAAGTACACACACACAAACCCGTGCATCATATACACAACACACAAGTGTGTACATCATGCCTTGTAGCATATTTCTTCAGCCATTTTCCAGGGTTTCCCCATGCTTTTCAAGGTCTAAGAATGTGATTTTCAAGGATATGAGAATCAGGATTTATGCAGAATGTTTAGCTGTTAGCGAAAAAAAAAAAATATTAATGAAAACTTACCACTAAGCTAAACATTTAATACAACAACAACAAAATTATACAGTCAACTGACCTAAGTAGCAAAATACTCCAACACACTGCATTTATTATGAATCTCCACAAATATGCTAATCAAATTAGTGGCGTTGCTATGGGCACCAAAATTGGCCCGAGTTATGCCTGCCTCTTCATGGGTCACTTTGAATATTTGGTGCTTCAAAGTTATGATGGACCATTACCTGAGTTTTACCGTCGCTATATCGACGATGGTATTGGTGTCACAAACATGTCTGAAGTCAACCACCGTAGATTCATTGACTATGTTGGCAATTTCCATCCTGCAATCAAATTCACTTCTCAGATTTCTACCACTTCAGTTAACTTCCTTGACCTCACTGTCAATATTACTCCTACTGGCCTTACTTCCTCTGTCTTTTATAAACCTACTGATGCTCACGGTTTCCTTCTTTACACCTCTTCTCACCCTCCCAGCTGTAAAAATTCCATTCCCTACTCTCAACTTCTACGCTTACGTCGGATATGTCACGATGAAGATGATTTCCGTGAACGAGCTCAAGAAATGCTCGAGTTTTTTCGCCGACGTCACTATCCTGAAAGAGTCTTATCTGATGCCCTTAATCGCATTAGTCCCATCACTCGTCAGGTTGCACTTACTGCTAAACCTACTACTACATCTGACAGACTCAAACTTGTCTTAACTTTCCACCCTCACTGTTTGGCGGTGAAAAAAATTCTGTTCCGTCATCTGCCTATTCTCCACTCCGATCCTGATACCAGAGAGTTGTTTCGTGATACCCCTTTGTTGGCATATCATAAGGATAAGAATTTTAGGGATATTCTTGTGCACAGTCGCTTGAGACAAACTAGTCCTTCTCACTTTGGTACTAAACCGTGCCAATGCCGCATATGTAAGACCTGTCCTTTTGTACTCCAAAGGCAGTCAGTCTCCTTTCCGAACGGTAAATTTGCCATTGGGGAGTCTTTCACGTGCGAATCCAGAAACCTGATTTATGCTATCATCTGCAAGAGGTGTGGCATGACCTATATTGGTGAAACTGGCAGACGTTTGGCAGACAGGTTTCGGGAGCACGTGAATGACATCCATCATGGCAAACATTTACCGGTGGCCCTTCACTTCAACAGTCCTGACCATTCAGGTAACTCTGACATTCATGTCACTGCCCTCCGTTCATGTATCGGCAACGACCGAACTCGCTTTTCGTTGGAGAATCGTCTCATTTTTCAAATGGGCGTTTTAGCTCCTGCTGGGATGAATGTCCAGCATCATTTTGCATAATTCTGGTGGCTTCTATCGTTATTTTCCTATCTATCCTTGTTTTTGCTTTGGTTCGTTTCGTTTCCTCAATTATCTGTTCTTAGCCGTCACTAGCTCCTACGTCACTTCCGCATGACGCCTTATTTTTTCAGCCATTTTGAATGTTCCGTTCTTCGATCCAGCTAAGTGATTTTTTACGCATTTTAATATTGTTGTTCATTTCTGTCTTCGTTTCGTTGATTATTTACTTTCTTGTTTCGACATGTCTTTCTGGTTTCACGATTTTCTTGCATTATTACTGTTATCGTTTCGCTCATCATCGTGGTTTCATCTGCTTGTATCGCTCATTTGACGTTTTCCTCATCATCATAGACCTTTTTAGTACCTATATGTAGTTCTTGTCCTTGTCACCTGTTCGTAACTGTGGCTGACGAAGGGTAAAACCCGAAACGTCCCTTGTCTCATGTGTACCATTTACTTGTAAAACTGATTTCATACCATATTATTTTTTAATTTATATATATGCTAAGAACCAAGCTTTTAAACTTGTTAATGGTTACTACCTAAATCAAACACTCATATTAACATAGAAGTTCAAAGCACACTTAATACACAGATCAGTTCATAATCTGAACTTCATTAAAAATATACTGTTAATTTACAGAATATACAAATATGCTTTATAGGCGACTTTTGAAAGGTCTTGTATTTTCAGGTAAAACAGTTTTTCATAAATTTGTTTGTCAACATCTTTACTTTCCTTTTCTCTTATGTCCTCAAGCTAGTGGATACAGCAATATAGCAGCGGCCAGAGACTCAATGACTTGGTCTAAAGCAATGTTTGTTTTTCTTTTCAGCTGCTTTATCTCATCATCAAGAATTTGTTCTTTTCCCCTTGTTCAGTCCAATGCTTCTGACTGATAAGATATGATAAATGATATTTCTGCTATAGGCACTGCTGGCACTAGCTAATGTTTCAGGGCAGATTTCAATATTTACTACTACTCCCATATTTATGATGTTGTCAACAATTATTCTGCTGCAAATTATTATTCTTTCTGCCATGTCAAAAATTCTCCAGCAGTCGTAAACTAAGAAACGTATCTTAAGAAAAATTTTTTTTTGATTTAGCGATGTTTAAAAGCAAGAATGAAAGTACAGTTGTGAATTACAGCAGGGTTTATCTATAAAGTGACTAAATCTTGGACATTTTTGTTTTGCAAAATATGTTTTACAAACAAGATAAATGTAAGCGAAGAGTGACTTGTATCAACAAGCTGGTAATTTAATCACCACTAGCAATAACTACTCAAATAATTTAAGTTAGGCGTCAAAACAATGATTGTCATATTAACAGTCAAACATAGTTCTTAATTTATACTTCCTTGTTCTTCTTCTTCGTTCGCCCTGAAAAGGACGGTGGTTGCGTTGTGTCTGCTTGTACCTAAGCTGTGATATCTGCACCTTTCGGTCGACACATCCGACTTCTGCACGGCATTTTTTAAGGACCGGGTTTGCCTTCCCATTTCGATCCACACTCGCTCAGCCAGACTGCACTGCTGCAGACTGTTTCCAGGACCACCACGTGGAGGTGGAGTGCGGTCTTGACCAGCTCTGGTTCGCTGGTCCTGACGCAGGCAGTCAAGCTATGAGTCGCTGACTGCATTCACTATTGCTGCATCTTGGGGTCCCACTTCCTTGTTCAACTGACTGTACTGTTCAGCATTTCTTTTTTTTTTTATTGTTGCCGTTTCCGTAACTTTATTATTTTTTTTTTTTTTACTACATAGACAGGGGTGTTGGCCCTGTGCTAAACTTCAACCTGGAGGACCAGGGTGTCTGCTTAAGTCAGACCCCCCACCCTGACACCATCACCAGAACTGCTATGCTATGGACCCCAGAAGGATGGCAAAAGAAAGGCAGACCAAAGACAAACTGGTGGACAACAATGGGGGCTGAGATGCAAAGCATGAACCAGTGTTGCAGCACAGCACGAATGATGGCCACTGACCGAGCAAAATGGGGACAGTCTGTTGCTGCCCTACAAGACGCCATTAAGCGTGAAGGCCACTGACTGCTTTGACAGTCAGAGGCTAAGGATCCAAGAAGAAGATAGTTCTTAATTATGACTAATTAAAACTGCACATAAGCTAGGTAGATTTTTTTTAAAACCAGTTTATTACACACCTCGGTCAAAATGTATGATTTAATGCTGATAGCGTGTTTTGAAACAAGTTTCTGAATTCGCTCAAGCTTGTCAAACAGATTTATTCTTTTTAACATAGTGTTATGTTCCATTTTGTGGGCGATATCCAATGTTATAACTTGGCATTTCCAACAATTCCACTTGAAATCGACAACCAGTTACGATTTCTAAGCATAAATCTTACGTGTTAGTTTTCATCTAACTTTCTCGTGGTGCATAAACCTCGAAGGTTAAAGGTGATTGTAAAGTTGGGTTTCTAAATATTTAACAAAAACTTCCTAAAACACCAGCTGGTAAAAGTAGTCCCATAGTAGATTCTGCTGTAGGGGAGTGAAGTGTTAGAGACTTCACTATTCTAGGTCCAGCATCGAGAGGTGGGGTGACCAGTTCCTTTCCTCACTGCCTTTTCCTTCCTTAACTCAAGAGCACAGTCAGGAAGACCTGCCCATTTAAAGCACTTTCACAGAAAAAAATGCATCTTGCATAATTTTCATTTTTTCAGAGTGAAATTCAAGTTTTATAAGTAGGTATATTCTACCACTTATGTTGTAATCGCCAACCAGGAATGATTTATAAATTCTAATTTTCCTATGTGAAGAGTGAAGCATGCTTTCAAGAAGTTTTGGTCACGTCTTTCAATGTGACAATGTATCAATTAGATGAACTTGCTACTGCTAAAAATAAAATCACGTGCATTCAAATCTTTAACGAACACTCCCGAAAACACTGCGAAAAGATTTAGTGCACAAAAGGAAGTAAACAAACTAATGGTAACCAATAATGTGTAGCGAAAAATACAACCAATAACCAAAAAATGCATGCATGATTTTAGATTGGTTTTTTTTTCTTTTTCAGATCAGATGCAGGAAATTCAAGGTTCATAGCCATATGTCCAGGCTTTTTCAAGGCCCTTAGTCACTTTTGGTTGTTAAAGGCTTTTCCAGGTTTTGAAGGGTCGCTATGCACCCTGGTACATGCACACACATTCATAATACAGATCACATATAAAATGTGAACTATGCTGGTTGAAGTTACAAGCAAAAGATTTTTTTTTTAATTCTGGATCACAATAATTTTGGGCTACGTCAAAGTTTCTTCATAATTTTTGTCACGTCATCCTGCCAGTGTCTTTACCTTATGTTTCTGGAGTTTCTTATCTTAAAAATTGTAAACAATTTAATCTGCTTCCAGTATTATAATTTTGTAATATATTATTTTAAAATTTCACATGTGCATCTCTTGACTGGATGGCCGCATGCAGGAGATTTCTACAATGGAGGGTTGGCAGGTGGTGGGTATCGGGAAGTGGCTCTGTGCAGGACGTGAGGATTCCTTGGGAGAGCCCAGAACCAGAGCACAGCATTGTGCAAGCTCTGCATAGTTGGAGAGCCCCCTGGATGACGGGGAATGCACAGTGTGCTACCCCACCTATCCCCAACTGCTAACTTAGAACCAGAAGTGGGGTCCTCTGTATGCGTGCCAGGCCAGGATAAAATGCCTGGGAAAGAGACTGGAGCTCAGAACTCCCTAACTCAAAGTTGCAGGATGGCAGAAAAGCCACGGGAAAGACAGGGCTATTTTGAAGATAACGCAACCATATTTTCACCATACGAGCTCGGACGCCGCCTCGGTAAACAAGGTCCGCGCAGAGCAGTGACACCCCCAGGCTGCTTGCGAATAGTCTACTACTGGGAACATAAACAGATTAGGGATGAGCCCACTCTCCCGTTGAACAGGTGCTAAAGTCGTAGATACTGGGCCAGAAGGCGCACCGGAAACCACAGTATCATGCAACTCGCTTTTTTTTTTTTTCTATGGAGAGTACACCGTCAAATAAATCTCGTTCTGGTGCTCGCCCTGTGGAGCTCCACCAGGCAGGTGCAGTGCCGGGCTCTGAGCCTCGACAGAGCCCACCCTCAGCTACTGGAGGACCCTCTAGACCGTCTTGTGGAGTCAACAGACGGCGGAGGAGAACTACTGACCAAAACAAAACAGAAAAAGAGAAACCCAGAGTGCCACTTGTCATGATGCACTGGAATGCAGAGGGAGTGAACAGCAAGCAGGCTGGATACAGCAAAAAGACAGAGCTGGAAAACATCTTGTATGAGAAGCAAGTCAGTGTTTGCTGTATCCAAGAGACTCACTTGAAAGCAGATCAAACCTTTAAAATAAGGGGATATCAATGCTTCAGATCCGACAGACAAGATAGACGAAAAGGAGGAGTACTTACTCTTGTAAGGAATAACATTCCTGCACACGAAAGGAAAACCTTCATGGATGGAGCAGAATATCAGCTGCTGCAGATAAAGGTAGACAAGATGGAAATAGAACTCCTGAACTATTACTGTCCGAACAACAAACCCCTGAGTCTCAGCTCTATACAGGTACCAGCCACCAACTTTATAGCAGTTGGAGACTTTAATAGCCACTCCCAGAGCTGGGGCTATAACCATCTGGATCACAGAGGTGAAGAGGTTGAAACTTGGCAAGATGATCACTCCCTAATCCTAGTCAATAATGCCACAGATACTCCTACCTTCTACTCCAGAGGATGGCACACAACCTCAACACCAGATCTTGCCTTCTCCACACCAGATATAGCTGGATCTATTAGTAGAGAAGTAGGAGACCAACTAGGGGGAAGCGACCATCGCCCAATCTTTCTTACTGTCCAGAGTGCAACTCTCAGTACAGGCCCAGCCATTACAAGATGGAACTACAAAAAAGCCAACTGGGGTTTATTCAGGCATCAGGTGAACACGCTGCTGTCTACCCTCAAGGTACAGAACAGAGACATTAATGAAGTGGTAAAAGACTTCAACAGATGCATACTACAAGCTGCAAAAGAAACCATTCCCAAAGGATGCCGGCGTAACTACATACCATACTGGTCCAGCACACTCCAAGAACGTCAGGAAGCTATGGACAAGGCTAGAAAGGACGCAGAGTCTCAGCCTTCACTTGAAACTCACAACAAATGGAAAAAGGCTGTAGCAGAGTTTCAGAGAACAAAGCTAGAAGAAAAGCGGAAAAGCTGGAGAACTAAAACGGCATCGCTGAACCTTGAGAAAGACGGCAGGAAACTTTGGAGATTAGTCAAGTCTCTAAATGAAGAGCATTCCTCACCAAGGCAGACTATCACATTGGATGAAGGTGGCAAACTTTTCAGAGGAAAACAAGCTGCAGACTTGTTTGCTAGAAGATACAGTTCAGAAAGCAACTTACCCATTAACATAGACCATCAGAGAGAGATAAGAAAAGAAATACTGGCAACCATGGGACAGACAGATACTCCTGCCCCAATGAGGGAACCCATCACACTAGGAGAACTACAGAAGGCTATTTCCAAGCTTAAGTTTCAAAAGTCACCCGGCCCAGACAAAATCAGCAACGAAATGCTAGTAAATCTGAGCTCAGCAGCAAAGACAAAACTGCTTGAGATATTCAACCACAGCTGGTTGAAAGGAACGGTACCCCAAGTATGGAGAGAGAAGCCATCACAATACCCATACTAAAGAAAGGGAAATGTAAGACCGAGGCTGCAAGTTACCGGCCAATCAGTCTCACAAGCTGTGTTGGGAAGACTATGGAGCGAATAGTCAACCACAGATTGAAATGGTATTTAGAGTCTGGGCAGATCCTGGTGCCGGAACAAGCTGGATTTAGAGAATGCTACAGTATAGAAGACCAAGTTACTTACTTGTCTCAAGCAATAGAAGATGCCTTCCAGGAGAAGAAAAAAGGTCCTAACGATCTGGGTCGACTTCAAGCAGGCCTTTGACAAGGTGTGGAAAGATGGCCTCATTGCAAAACTTAGGAGAAGTGGAATCCAAGGCAACATGATGAAATGGATCCAGTCATACTTGCATAACAGGAGAACTAGAGTCACTCTTGACGGTCTGCAGAGCAGAAAAGTGTTGCTCCATCAGGGGGTACCTCAAGGAGGAGTAATTTCCCCAACACTCTTCCTTGTTTACATCAATGACCTGGTGAAAGATCTCCCTGCAGGAGTTAAAGCTGCCTTATATGCAGATGACCTAGTACTCTGGTGCGCTGATGAAAATGTCACCACAGCAAATTATAGAATGCAGCGGGCAGCAGACATGCTAGTGTCATGGGCAGAGAAATGGCTTATCACAATAAACACAGACAAAACCTCCACAACACTGTTCTCCCTCGCCCCCAAGGACAAATCAGCTAACATACACCTAGGGACAACCGTGATCAAGGAAGAAAACTACCCCACCTATCTTGGGGTGACATTTGACCAAAGGCTTACATGGAATAAGCATATTGAAAATGCAGAAGGAAAGGCCCGAAGACGACTAGGCATACTCAGAAAATTAGCAGGTACCAACTGGGGAGCAAATGAACGAAATCTAAAGAAGATTTATAATGGGGTAATAAGACCACACTTAGAGTTTAGCTCAGCAGCATGGTCATCAGCTGCTAACTCACATCTGCAGTCTTTGGACAAGGTGCAAAATCAAGCTCTCAGGCTCATTACAGGAGCCATGAAAACTACACCAATAACAGAGATGCAGAAGGTTGCTGGATTACAGACATTGTCCCATAGAAGAGACACAAAAACCATGATCCAGATGGAAAAGTACAACAGTATGCCAATGCACCCAATGAAGGCAAGACTAGATGATCTGGCATTGGGACGTCTAAAGCGTAGCAGCTTTGTGCATCGGGGGAAAAGACTTATAAGACAGCATCAAGAAGACCTATCCATGAAGACAACACCACTGAAGCCCACCCTATACCCTGTACCATGGGAGCAGGCCAGCAGTGCCCTCCAAATTAATACAACAGTCAGTGGTCTCACAAGTGGATGTGAGTATAATGATCTGCAAAAACGAACTGCTACATTGAGTATGATCCAAGAAAGCTATCCCGATCAATCATGGATACATGCCTATACAGATGGATCAGCAACTAATGCTGTTAGGAAATGGAGGTGCCGGTATCTTTATCTCATATCCTGACAACCACTATGAGACTAGGCACATTCCCACTTTTGTTGTTAGAGGCTTTTTTTGTTATCAATCAACACTTTATTATATAGTAATTTGGATGGATATGAACAAAAATCGATAAAAGGTGATTCATCTTACTAGGACAAAAGACAAAGAAAATAGCAAATGTTGCGGTCACAAGGCCTTCATCAGGGAAAGGAGAGTGAGAGGTAAGTAGGAAACATGAGAAAATAAATAAACATGGTAACTACCCATAAGAACTGCTAGCATAATCCATTTAGTCAGTCACAGCTCACGCCATCTTCCTCTATATAGGCCTACAATGTGGTAACCCAGAATCCTAACATCGAAATGTTCAGAAAATCTTAAGTTTTTTTGGCTGACTTCTGGACGATTTTCGGGCAACTTGTGCTATTTTATGCAATGTTTGGGCTACTTTGAGTGATTTTTATGCAATTTTGGATGATATATGAAAACCGAAAAATCCTATTTCCAACACATGGCCATCCCTGAGCTTTTCGGATTCTGGGTTACCAAACTGTAGTATTTTACACTTTTAATTAGTGGTACTAGCATATTAACTTGCGATTTAGACTCTGGCCTAAATCAGTTTTTTTTACATAATTATTTTACCAGTAGAGTCTATATGACACAGTGCTTCGTCATGATTTGTGTATACACCACTGTGGTATGATGAAACGCTTCGTCGTGACTATTTAAGCAGCAAACAAGCTCTAGGTGTGAACATTTTTTCCACATTAGTTCTTAGCTGCTGGGGAAAGAAGATGGTGGCATGATACTTGTCTGATCTCGCCACTCTACATCACTACTTACACAAAATTATCATAATTACGGCTGGGCTGTTTATATTTCTTGCAAGCTGACATATTATGGTACTCAAGCTCAGAGAGAAAGGTCTACGTGAAAAAAAACCAGCAACTGTTACTGAGCTTTGATTGAACAAACCCAGAAGCCCAGAAGTAGAACTAGTCATCATGATTTTGATGTAGCCTAATTTATTGGGAGAGAGGGGGCCTAACACATTGTGGGTTGAAATGCAGAACAGTGGGTAATGTTCTTTAATTCCATATAAAGAAGTCGCAGATGCAATTTGGGTTAGGATTAAGGTTAGGGTACCTAAACTTAACCCTTTTTACTGCGTCTTTAAAGTCTGTTATCATTTCAACCCAAATGGTGATAGGCTGAGGACCTGGATAAAACGACTTGTCATAAAGTGGCCTATGATCCCTATGTGTGAAGGCATATTGGTAATAACAGCCTACCCGTTCATTTACTGCTTCAGACCTAATGTGGCGCTAAATTGAGACTGTAGGAATTTTCTGAAGCAAAATCATAGTATCAGCTAAATCGATAGGGCCTAACTGAAGTAAACAGGCCGCACTGGCAAATGCCTTCTGGCCTATTAGTCAAGGGGTTAACATTTAGCCTAGGCCTAGTCTTTAAAAGTTTAAAAAATGGTTTGTTTAAATAAGAGATACAAACCTCGTCATAGAATTCCGAAAAAGCTGCCTCTCCTTCTCGTGGGAAAAGAGGTGGCTCTGTCGATGTAGAGGCATAATTGCCTTGTGTTTGACTCTGGCAGTTATTGTTTTCAGAAGTCATGTCTGTCGCCATCTTGTTTTGAATGAAAATTTTAGTTTGTTACATTTCACAGTCAAAATAACATTGTTTAAAAAAATGAGCATACTATAAACTAATTTATTAATGCATTTTGTTTAATCTGAAAATAACATTTGAATGTAAATGTCAAAAATATCAAATACATATTGTTATGCCTGTCTACATTCTAAACCTCATAAATAAATACATTGTACCTAGAACATATCTTAAGCGAAAAAAATCTAATCGAGCCAACTAGGCAAGCACAATATGCACTTTGTTATTTTCTTTCAAAGAAGATCATTTTACTTATATTTTCAATGTGTTAATCGACAGACCTAGGGAACTGCATAATAAAGTCAAACAGCATTTAACAAGAACAAAAGTTAATATATAGTAATTGGGAAAGTGAAGGTCTGATGATGTTCTTACAATACATACGACTTATGGCAAGTGAAAGTCAAATAAATATCTAACTGAAAATACCAGGCCTTTATACCCCTCCCCCAGAATATTATTGGTGTTTTTGTTTGGTTTGGTTTTGTTTTGTTTCATTTCGTTTTTGTTTGTTTGGTTGTTTTATTTTTAACATACAAGCAAAACTGGTAATTTTGATTTGCCCAATTTACACTGATTTGACAGATGTGATGCTATAAACTAATTATTATAATTAGTTTAATTATAGTATAAAAATAAGAAACTTCTTATAAACTAATAATTATAATTAGTTTATAGTAATTATAGTATAAAAATAAGAAACTTCTCAGACTACAGCTGGGAAAAGGCTATTTCAGAATAGAAGAAACTTACTGTGCAGGATGTCTTCAAGACAAAAATATAGAACATTTCTTGTTAAAATGTAAGAGGTATGAACAAATGAGAATACCACTATTAGATTATTTGCAAGCATCCAACTTACTTATAAATATAGAAGAGGTGTTAAGAATAGACAGACCTAGGGAACTGCATAATATAGTAAAACAATATTTAACATGAACAAATGTTAATATATAGTGGCTGGGAATGTGAAGGTCTGATGCTGTTCTTACAATGCATATGACTTTTAACAGATGAAAGTCAATTAAATATCTGTTAAAGTCAATTATATAACTTGAACCACCAGGCCTTTACACCCCTCCACTTTAATATTATTCTTGTTCAGAGTTTCTTCTTGATTTTGTTTGTTTATTTTTATTTATTTATTTAACTTATAAGCATAATTGTGATTGTCCCTATTTACAATGATTTGACAAATGTTATGCCACTTTCTCATATCAGCAGTTGTTCATATTATTTGAAATTGAAAACAATATATATCCTACTTATAACCCATCAGAGGTTGAACGGGATATTTTTCTTCATTAATTTTAAAAAAAAGATGTGATGCCACTTTCCCATATCGGCAGTTATTCATTGCACTACTCGCACATTCGCATATTGGATACTCTTGAGTGTTGGCCACTGGTGGACCACTACTGCAGAGCTAAGGGGAGGCAAATCCGTGACATGGCTGCATTGTTTCCATCATAAAAAGCCTCTATTCTAACTTTACATGCAGTGCTGGATTGAGTAATCTAACTTTCGAAGTGAAAACAGGAGTACGGCAGGGATGCCCCTAATCAACAACATTATTTTTGACAGCCATAGATTGGGTGATGCGCCAGAAAAGATCTGGAATATGCAGATGACATTGCACTACTCATGCATTCACATCAACATATCCAAGAAAAAACCGAGACTGAATGTTACGGTATATGATATTAACGCCGTCTGCTAAAGGTTATCAGACGTGCAATTGTAAGAGGTTAAGGCATTTAATATATTGCGATAGAGGTTTCAATTTTGAACGCTCCACACACGATCGATTATGACGTGTATAGCGTTGTTTAGGACACAGTCGGTAACTAAGAAACGCTACCCTTTGTTACTTGACCGCCAAGCTGAATAGCTGCGTTGTTCTAACCTTCCAATGCAATGGCATGATATAGCCATTTATATGTGTATTTTTTGATGGACCAGGGTCAGTCCTAGAACTCTTTATGAGAGGGAAATTTATGGAGGTTAGTATTTTAACTAGAATTCTCAGAAGGAGAAGAATAATCGTCAAATTCGTATGAATATATTCAGACTCGCAGTCTCACTGTCGGCAGGTAGCCATGTCTAGCTGCGCGTGCATATAGCTGTGATGTTCTGACGACAATTACTGCTCTGTATCCTTAAACGGACATTGACACATAAACAGCAGTCTACGCCATTGATTAATTTATGCATGACTCATGTTCTGTCCCTATTTGAAATGTGTACATGTGAATTAAATGTACGGACTCAATGAAATGACTTATCAAATCAATCGTATTCCAAAGTTCAAGTATTGTTTGGAATCTTCCACCCCAGCATTCGCTTAATCTTCCATCAAAGGCACGATGCACTAAAACTAACATATCAAGGAAGAAAACAATGGCCAGAATTTTATAATTGTTTTATTCATAACACATGGTAACAGCATTGTTGAACACCAGAAGAAAACAGAGGTCATGACAGTGTGTGTCAAGCAAGGACATTAACAACATAATGAATAAAGCAAGAAGAAATATGGAGTAACCAGGAGGACCTAACAGACGCTGATGGCCACGTCCTCAATACCCTGCCTCACAAGAACAGCTATGCTATGGACCCCTGAGGGAAAGCAAAGAGAGGCCGACCAAAAACAACTTGGCGGAGAACTGTGGAAGCCGAGATGCAAAGAATGAACCAGAGTTGAGG
Source organism: Oreohelix idahoensis (assembly GCA_024509875.1). NCBI lineage: Eukaryota > Metazoa > Mollusca > Gastropoda > Stylommatophora > Oreohelicidae > Oreohelix > Oreohelix idahoensis. The sequence goes on from JAMPIV010008631.1 coordinate 360,532, forward strand.
TACTGTATGAAGGATGGCCGCCAACCGAGCAAAGCGAAATCAATTTGTTGCTGCCCTACAAGTGTGTGTCGATGGTCAAGAAAATATGGGCCTAACACCATATTCCCAATATGCCTCAATGGGCATGTAACGGGATCCTTTACCTTTTTTTACCTACAAGACACCACCAGGCGTGATGGCCACTGACTGCTTTGACGGTTGGCAGCTATGGATCAAAGAAGAAGAAGACCTTTACTTTGCAGAATGTCTACAAGAAAATAATATAGAGCATTTCCTGCTAACATGTAAGAAATATGTACAACAGAGAATATCAACATTAGATTATTTATTATTTACAGGTATGCAATTCACTCAAAACTGTAGAACACGTGTTGAAAATCAACAGACCTAGAGAACTGAATAGTATAGTAAAACAGTTTATAATAAGAACTTCTTCTTCGTTCGTCCTGAAAAGGACGTTGGTTGCGTTGTGTCCGTTTACAGCAAAGCTGCGATATTTGCGCCTTTTGGCTGACACATCCGACTTCAGCACAGCATTTTTGGGACCGGGTAAGCCTTCCCTCTTCAATCCCTACTCACTCAGCCAGACTGCAGTGATGCAGCCTGTTTCCAGGACCACCACTTGGAGGTGGAGTAGGGTCTTGGTCAGCTCTGGTTCGCTGACCCTGACGCAAGCAGTCAAGCTATGGGTTGCTAACTGCATTTCTCACTGTTGACACGTCTGAGGCCCCATAATAAGAACAAAAATGAATATTCTGTATAAGGATTATTGAGAGTATGGCTGGAAAGTGAGGGTCTGGTGAGGTTCTAGTAATGCATATTGATGATGACAGATGAATAGTGAACTGAGTGTCATCCCAAACACTCCGGGCTTTCCAACCGTTCTTCCTCTTGTTAACAACATGACATGTGTAATAGACTGCCGTTTGGGGGGGAAGGGGGTGCACATTCACACAGTTAGATATTTTTCGATTTACGCTATTTGTACTGAACGGCGGGACGAAATGGTGCCATATTTAGATTGGGGGGGGGGGGGGAAGAAGAGGGTTGCCAAGTCGTCCTTCCTAAATAGAAGGTAACGTGTACGCTAATATTAACCTCTGTCAACAAAGCCGCGTCTACACGGGTGGGGGACCCTACAGAAACCCATCAAAGGAGAATGACCCCCTAGTAGGGGCTATAACATTAGGCCCACCGCCGTGTGGACATGTTCCAAATTCCCACCAAAGACATGCCTAGGGAACACTCACCCTGGTAAAACTAAAGTCAGGGAGTAAACCCTGTTTTTTTTTAAAAATTTATAAATAAATACCAGTGCAGAAGGAGCATGATAGTCTTGATTGACAATCCACCTAAGAGAAGGAAAACCTCACATAAACGCGGGTAGGAAAGACTCGTTAATCTGGAAGACAACTTTCCTATGAGAGACAAACAATTGCTGCCTTGCAAGGAGGTCACGGAAAGCCAAAGGCTAGGAAAGCAGTTCTAAATAAATGCTCGCTGAAGACGAATGCCCTGGGCCACTAGGCAGCACAGCATAGAGCAACGCAAACCGCCTTGAGATGATGGAAATCTGAAATCAAAAGTATTATCTTGAATTAGCGATACTATATATCCTGATTATAACCCATCAGAGGTTAAACAGGATATTTAAAAAGGATAACAAGTGAAGTTTATTGTGTCACCATAATTACGTATGATGATTGATGCCGTTCCGGTTAACTGGGACAATGAGAGGGAAAGTTTCCTCTTATCAATTTGCAGAATATATGTCAGTGGTGTTGTCCCCATGAGATCCATCTATTCTTAATTTTTACATAGATCAAAAAATGTTTCCACCTCTTCCCCATTTTTAATGTTTCATAATGAAATTTCTACTTTAGCAGTTTGTTAGATCAATGATCAAACTACTACTTCCGTGCTGTCTTCTCGTGATGTGGTTTTGGTTTAAGTCTATTCAAGAAAAACACTTTTTCATACATTTGTCACAAACCTTTTACTTGCCAAAGTTCGCCTCGCCAAAAGAAAATAGTAGCTTCAGATGTTGCTTTCTTATGCATTGCTGCTGCATTACTTTCTGGAGGTCTTTAAAGTTCCATTGGACCTGGCCACCAATGATGCCCCTGTTTGCAACATTAACAAGACTTCTGGAGCTGCTTAAGTTCTTAAGAAGTGTCAGCTGATTATTTGGGACGAGTGCACAATGACACATAAGAGAACTTTAGAGGCAATTGGCAGAACATTGCAAGACATATGGAATTGTAATGCTCTAATGGAAAGAGCAACAGTTATGCTGTCTGGTGACTTTCGGCAAGCTCTGCCAGTCATTTCAAAGAGAACAAAAGCAGATAAGATCCAAGCTTGCCTCAAGTCTTCTTCTTTAAGGTGCACTGTCAAGACAATTAACCTTTCTACAAACATGAGAGTACATCTTTTTGGAGACATCTATCTGGTCAGTTCCCACAAAAGTTATTACAGCTTGACGAAGGAAAAGTACCTCTTGATAATGGTGATGTTTTGAACCCGCTCCAATCAGCACAGTGGTCTAGTCAGTTTACAAACTCGTAACATAATGTATTTTCCTGAATACATACTCGCTGGGAGACATACTTGCTATAAACAGTTGTTCCAGACGAAACTTGACCAAAACTGATGTTTCATACCAGGAAGTCACTATAATGAGATAAAGTTGCCACGGAAGCATTCTCCTGCCACCCATACAGAGCCACTAGAAGGAACAGCTAAGTAAAAATGATGGACACTTATTATTACATCACAATTTCACTCACTGTCTTATCAATTTCTCTATGAAGAGAATTCAAAATTTCATGTAAAAATAAAAAAAAGAGTGAATTCTAAAATTTAACACGGCCGGCATACTTTTTTTTTCCTTTTAAATTAACATATACATTTATTGATAACCATTTGTTATTTTTTAAACCTTACCAACTCCAAATGTTTAGTAAATATGTAAATATAAACGCAGAGTTGGATTTGTTACGAGTTGCGTCCCCTTTGCTCTGCAGTGATGGTCCAGCAATGGCCCAAAACCTAGAGTATCTAATGTAGGTCTTCAAAGGTATCTAGCTTCGCACAAGATTACCCTTGGCAGAAATACAGATAGAAGGATGACGATTCTTCTACCTAGAGGGAGTTTTCACAAGATATTCAGAAATCAAGAACAATGCTGAATGTAACTAAGCACAGTTAACTTATTATCTGCCCAACAGCTTTTGCGAAGAGATATGTTGTATGATTTATATCGTTCAAGCCTCCCAACTGATTTAATTCAGTGAAATCTAAATTTAGTACGGTAACTCTGTTTTAAGTGTAATTAAGGTGACTGAGACATACGTGTGCAGTACACTCAAAAGGATTAAATCGACTATACATTTGTATATACACAAATATGGCACCCAAGACGCAACAAAAGTGAGGAATGCAGTAAGCGACCCATAGCTTGACTGCCTGCGTCGGGGTCAGCGAACCAGAGCTGACCAAGACCCTACTCCACCTCCACGTGGTGGTCCTGGAAACAGACTGCATCACTGCAGTCTGGCTGAGGAGTAGGGATTGAAGAGGGAAGGCAAACCCGGTCCCAAAAAATGCCGTGCGGAAGTCGGATGTGTCGGCAGAAAGGCGCAAATACCGCAGCTTCGCTGTAAACGGACACAAGGCAACCAACGTCCTTTTCAGGACGAACGAGGAAGAAGGAAGAAGAAGATATACACAAATACCAAATTTAATAATCAATTATATTTAACAGTGTAAAATGAATTACTCTTTTTTTAAAAAAAAAGGTTACCATTATAGGGTGATGTTATGGATATTGAGGGAATTGTCTGAAAGTTCACTTGGCAGCTTTTAATTTGTACATAGCTGCCAGTAAGTTTGTTGGTTTCTGCGTTGACAGCAGGCCACTTATACCACACACTTTGTTCCAGAGATAGTATCCTCAACTGGTACCACCGACTAGCATTATGAAAGAAGAGAAACAAATATCCTCCTGAGTATTGGGTTTCCTGACACAATCATGTGCCCCCCTCCCCCCTTTTTCGTTCCACAATCCCATCTACCTCAGAACGTTACCCTCTCTGAGCATTAATATTAATCTCAGTGAGAGGAAACCATTCATTATATTTATATTGAATATCTTTACATTTGCACTGGTTGAAAAAGTGAATAATATAATAAGTATGTAGATCAGTTCTATCATCATCCACTCCCTGTTCCATATGAGTCTTGGGACTACCTCTGCTTTTGGTTCTCTATGACAAACCCGCATAAAGCAGTCACCAGCTCTTGCAGTGGTGGTTCATGAAACCATCATTCTATATGCTGAGGTTGTTAATAAATGCAAAATATAGAATTTTAAAATGTACAACTCACCTTAAAATCTCTTTATGAATACTGACTCCTGACTCAGAGAAATAGTTAAGGCAACTTGTTTAAGATGCCTCTTTCAAGTCGGGGGTATTACTTTACACTAGGCTCCCACTGAATTTGTGTTCAGATTCCTAGGATTCCGTATTTCCGTGTTGATGTAGGTATAGTTTTCCTGGGATATACATCCACAAGATGCTCAAACAAGGCCCGGTCCGATAAACGGAATTCTGATCCTATTTCTTACTCTGGCTAGCTGGCTGTCTTCTTGGCGAGGTGAATTTCACAGTGCTCTAAACCGGCGAAAGTGTCAAATTATATTTCACCTTTCGTCCCACGCACGTAGTTGTTACTATCTGACTAGGCTCCAATCATAAGTGTTGTTTATAAAATCTAGAATTGCCTAGCCAATTGTATTCAATCATGCGTGTTATGATACTTTCCTCATGTAATTTCCTGTGTGACTCATACGTTTGTGAAATTCAAACGGTCACTCTCCATATAAGGTAGTATGATTTTCCGTCTAGGATTATTACATTTACAACTTACAACTTCCTGAATTTATTACTGATCATATCTTCCCGGAAGCTATTACAGCATTCAGTCTTTCAGGTGCATGTCTACAATATGTCACCACGTGGATAATTTACTGCCCTGTACCTGTGCAAAAAAACATTCGTCGCTTGACCATCTGGCTGGTTTTCTCTCCACGAGAGAAATTAGGAAATCACAATAGCCAAATCAGCGATAAACAACTCGCGGGGCGATCTACGTGTTAATCCGGCGCGCCCATGTTTAGTACACGAGAATTTTACCGACATGACTGTCGGTCAATATTACATCACCTGTCTACTCTAAGCAGGAAGAAGTGTAAACAATTACTCGAAAATACCAAATACTGTCCGAGGTAGGACAATAGAACGTCAAGAGCACACAATGAATTAAGGGATGGCGTAAGAAGTTAAAAGTTTCGAGGTCATTCTGTGACAGGATTAAATAACTTTTGTTTGACTGATACGTACGTTTCACATAAACACTGAACTCTATTCTTACATCTAGCTATTGCTGAATACTTTCTTCAACTGGAGGCATTTGACAATGAGTCAGCTGTTTTTATTAAATTGTAGTTGTTAATCTGAAGAAGAGCGATGGGGATAAGAACCTTGCAGACTCATGATTATATCTCAGCTTTTTTGTTGTTGTTGTTGCAGTTGATTCCCCTTCATCATTCAGAGCTTTCTACGTAGGAATAATCTCCTTCCATCTTTTCAACAGCCCATAGTATTTATAGAGTAAAGGTTCTCTAACTTTGTAAGCTATCCTTTACTCTAAACCACTGGCTACAATATGACAGCGAGACATGGACAACCTTTGCTAAGCAAGAAAGAAGGCTCAATGCCTACCGTCTACGCCACATCCTCGGCATTTCGTGGAAAGATAAAGTGACAGTTGTCGAGGTGTTGTCACGTGCTGGCCTTCAAAGTGTGTATACGCTGCTTAGACAACGCAGACTACGCTGGCTTGGTCATGTCCGCCGCATGGAATTGATCGCATCCCGAAAGATAAGGACAACTGGCAGATGGCAAAAGAACAGTTGGGCGACCGCAGCTGAGATTCAAAGATATGTGCAAGAGAGACATGAGGGCACTGGACATAAATCCAGCAACTTGGGAGGATGAAGCTGCCAATCGCACCAAGTGGCGATGCTATCTGCGGTGCCACCTCAGTTTGGGCGAAAAGAAGCTCAAAGCAGAAGAGAGGAGAAAACGTCGAAAGGAACACCAGGAAAATAAGCAGCTGAGGGCTGTCACCTCAGGGGCGCATTCCCATAGTCAGTTATGACTGAAGGGGCTATTATTATTATTATAATCACTCCAAGTAAATATTCTGGGCGGCACGATTGGCAACGTTTATTTGGAGATTACCAAATATGCCTTCATCAATGACCACAACATATTTTACCCCTTATATTGAATGCAGAGATCGAATTTGACTATGATGAATAGGCATAAATCATTTAGCAGCATGCACAACTTGTTTGCCGCACGTTGAGGTCGAATGAAAATATCGCAACTGTCCAGGAGTCTCGGATGTGGTAATATTTGCGCAAAGAATCTCATATCTGGACGTCAGTCTTGCAACTTAGCGTGTGATGAAGGTGTTACTGTTGGAAACTTAGTTCCGAGATGGATCCGAACACGCAAGACTTCTGACGGTAGATAAAATGAGTTAAAACAGCTTGCGTGATTTCTTATCGCATTTTCACCTCTTACTCAGTCGAGAAATAAAATGTGTTTAAGGTCGGTAGTTTAGCGCTAAGACTAAAGACCACCTTTCAATATTACATTGTTTTATGGGTGTAACACTGTAGTTTATTTAGTTTATTAGCTTCACTTGATTTTTGTTAATGCGTGGGTGAAAAGAGGGAGGGAGGGGGAATAACGAGAGTTAAATACAGTTATTGTTCTTGAATTATCACCAGATGGCCATTTGCTTTTGGCTTAGTTTCCGCTTCCGGAATGAATGATAGTGACCTGTGTGAGGGGGTAAGTGGTTTGTAAACAAACTAAGCGAGTTGTACATATTTTGTACGGACTAAAACACAGCTAAACATTTTGTGAAGAGATAATAAGAACTTGGCTTTGCCCGAGTAAGCGTAATTTGTTTAACATTGGCGCATTATTAGTTATCTGAACCAACTAGAGCTACAGTTACCAAACAATAATACTTGTTTTTTTAATAATTTTTACCACAAACTTACTGGCGAGTTCTGTAATTCGAAGAATAATTTGTTACGGAATAAAGCAGAACACGGCAGTAAAGAATTTGACATCTTAGAGTATAAGCATTATATTGTTGAAGCTGTTAAATTTAATTTTTTTAAAATATCAATGAAGAAAAATATCCCGTTCAACCTCAGATGGGTTGGTTAGGCCTATATGCCTAATTAGGAAAGGCCTATATGGCCTAGGTCTATTGTTTTCAACTCCAAATAATATGAACGACTGCCGATATGAGAAAGTGTCATCACACTTTTAAATTTAAGTTGTATGCTAACATTATAATATTAGTAATGTATTGTTCAGATTATTTCGATTTGAAATAAAATTCATAATACCAATTCAACTCACGTTGACCACAGCACTGCAAAGTTGTGACATAGTGTAAAAGTTATTTAGGCTAACTATTTCAATTATTTTAATTATTTGTTAGCATTTTACAGTATTTCTTGTACTGTTATTTATATTATGAAAATATTCATATAATAATAATAATAATAATAGCCCCTTCAGTCATAACTGACTATGGGAATGCACCCCTGAGGTGGCAGCCCTCAGCTGCTTATTTTCCCGGTGCTCCTTTCGACGTTTTTTCCTCACCTCTGCTTCTTGTGTGAGCCTCTCTTCGCCCAATCTGAGGTGGTGCCGTAAATAGCATCGCCACTTAGTGCGATCAGCAGCTTCATCCTCCCATGTTGCTGGATCCATGTCCAGTGCCCCCTCATATCTCTCTTGCACACATCTTTGAACCTCAGCTGTGGTCGCCCAACTGTTCTCTTGCCATCTGCTAATTGTCCGTAGAAGATATCTTTTGGGATGCGACCATCTTCCATGCGGCGAACATGGCCAAGCCAGCGAAGTCTGCGCTGTCTAAGCATCGTATACATACTTTGAAGGCCAGCACGTGACAACACCTCGACATTTGTCACTTTATCTTTCCACGAGATGCCGAGGATGCGGCGTAGACACCGCAAATGGAAGGTATTGAGCCTTCTTTCTTGCTTAGCATAGGTCGTCCAGGTCTCGCTGCCATATAGGAGTGTGCTGGTGACGCAGGCATTATATACCGCAGCTTTGGTCTTCATTGTGAGTTTAGAGTTTCCCCAAACACGCGATGTGAGGCGGGCAAAGGTAGCTGCAGCTTTGCCAATGCGGCTGTCGATTTCTGTATCCAGTGAGAGTTTGTCATTGATGGTAGACCCTAGGTATGTGAAGTGGTGCACCACTGCCAATTCATAGTTATCGATAGTGATAACTGGTGCAGCACCCACATCCTGACTCAGCACATTCGTTTTCTTTAGACTTATTGTGAGGCCAAAGTCCTTGCATGCATTAGTGAAGCGATTCATCAAGCTCTGAAGCTCCTGTTGGCTTTGAGTGACGACTGCAGCATCATCAGCGAACAACAAGTCTCTTATAGTGACCCTTCTGATTTTTGTTTTTGCCTTCAGCCTTGAAAGATTAAAAACAGACGGCCATCTGATCTAGTGTGAAGGCATATTCCTTCAGTTGCATCTCTGAATGCATGTTTCAAGAGTAAGGCAAAGAAGATTCCGAAGAGGGTCGGAGCCAGAACACAGCCTTGTTTAACGCCACTTCGTATATCAAAGGGCTGTGACGTGCTTCCAGCATATTGGACTGTTCCCTTCATGTCGTCATGGAATGACTTTATCATTTCCAGCATTTTAGAAGGGCAGCCTATTTTCAGGAGGATTTTAAAGAGTCCATCCCTACTACCAGGTCGAATGCTTTTGTGAGGTCTATAAAGGTGATATATAATGGTCTTTTCTGCTCTCTTGATTTTTCCTGAAGCTGGCGGAGAGAGAAGATCATGTCTGTTGTTGATCTGCCAGCTCGGAATCCACACTGTGCCTCTGGATATATGCGCTCAGCTAACTTGTGTAGTCGCATTAAGATGACTTTGGCAAAAACCTTACCAACAATACTAAGAAGAGAGATGCCTCTGTAGTTATTGCAATCACTTCTGTCTCCTTTATTTTTATACAGTGTTACAATCTTGGCATCTCGCATGTCTTGAGGAATAGTTGTCTCTTCCCAGCACTGGCACAGCATCCTATGCAGGGGATATAATAGCGTGCTCTTACAGCATTTGATTAAATCAGGAGGAATCCCATCACTGCCTGGTGCTTTGCCAGAGGCCAAGCTATCAATGGCCTTACTGAGTTCCTCTAATGTTGGTTCGGCATCCAGCTCCTCCATAGTTGGCAGACTATTGACAGCATCAAGGGCTGCAGGCGTAACGGTATTGTCTCTAGCGTAAAGCTCAGAGTAGTGCTCGACCCACCTCTCCATCTGCTTACCCTTATCGGTTAGCTTCTCTCCGCTGATGGTTTTTAGCGGTGCCGTCTTACTTTTATGGGGGCCAAGTGCTTTCTTTATACCGTCATACATTTTGTCTAATGTTGCCTGTTTGCGCTGCGATCTGGATGCTCTCACTGAGCTGGAGCCAATAGTCATTTGCACAGCGTCGAGCAGTTTGTTGAACTTTGCTTCTCGTAGCCCTCAGGATCTGTAGGGTTCTGGCACTCGGTGAACGTTTGTATTCATTCATAGCACTGCGCTTAGCTTCAATAACAGGTGCCATCACATCTGGTGAAGCATCAAACCAGTCATTTGACTTTGCTGTTTTCTTACCAAAGGTGGCAAGTGCAGTACTTTGAATGGTGTTCCGTAGATGCTCCCAGTTCTCTGTAATAGTATCACCATGCTGAGGCTACTGAGCACTTTCTTGAAGGTCGCAGTGAATTGAGCGATCATGAAAGGGTCTGACATCTTGCTGGTATCAATGCGTGGTTTCCCTTCATGTCTGACACGATAGAGTTTTCTTGGTTGTGCTCTGATTTTGCAGCAAACCAAGGAGTGATCTGTGTCACAGTCTGCACTATGGTACGAGCGCGTGGAGAGCACAGACCTGAGGAGTGGCCTTCTGACGAGAATCAGGTCAAGTTGGTGCTAGTGCTTGGATCGTGGGTGTCTCCATGACACCTTATGCTGGGGTTTTGTCTGAAAGTAGGTGTTGGTCACGCAGAGGTCATGGTGGACGCACAACTCTAAGAGCCGTTGCCCATTTTCATTCATCTTGCCAATACCAAACCTGCCCAGACACGAAGGCCATGAAACATTATCGGCACCCACTCTAGCGTTAAAGTCACCAAGGAGAACAAGCTGTTCTTGCCTAGGTATGCTTTTGATTACTGCTGCTAGATTCTCGTAGAACTCATCTTTAGCTTCTGAGGCAGAGTACAGAGTAGGAGCATACACACTGACAAGGGTGATGGGACCTGTGCTAGTTTGCAGGCGGAGCGTTAACAGGCGTTCTGATCCATTCTCGCCTGGTTCAACCATGTTAGTTAGCGATTTTTTGACCGCAAAACCTACTCCGTGTTCTCTAGCTTTATCAAGATATTCATATACTTTCTAATTAAACATAATTTGATAAATTTTGAGAAAGACAAAGCTGATTACTGCTGATTTACTTCAGCATTTGAGACCATCATCTACATTTGATTGAATTTTGGGTTAAATTATTGTTTACTAAATGGTCAGCCATCTTGTCGCAAACAGTTTTAGAGTTAAGGTTAGTGTAGTAAATTAACAGTGCTATTAAGTGTTTATTTAAAGAGAATATGGTTTGGAGTTTGACGATACAATTTAGGGCTAGACAGAAAAATAACCTCCAATGCTATCTGAACGTGGGGTCATGCATAGTGGGAGGCATCGTGACAAAGGATTCTGCTATATGGCCTACTTATGTGCTGTTTTTCACTGCATGTTAAGTCTCAGAGAGATTAAATATTTACCGTTAATGAGTGTACATTATTCGTTGTTGGTTGAAATAAAGATAGTTGGACATGTTATTCCATGCCATCCAAATAAATTACCCACATCATTCTTTCTTTCTTTGATCCTTAGCCGCCGACCATCAAAGCAGTCAGTGGCCATCACGCCTAGTGGCGTCTTGTAGGGCAACAACAAATTGATTCCACTTTGCTTGGTCGGCGGCCATCCTTCGTACAGTGCCCCAACTCTGGTTCATTCTTTGCATCTCAGCCTCCACAGTCCTCCGCCAGGTTGTTTTTGGTCGGCCTCTCTTTCGTTTTCCTTCAGGGGTCCAAAGCATAGCTATTCTTGTGATGGCATCGGGGTCTCTTCTGAGGACATGGCCAACCCAGCTCCAGCGTCTGCCAGCTATGATGGTGTGCATGTCTTCTTGCTTGCTCCGAGTAAGCAGATCTTGGTTGGTGATGGTATTCGGCCAAAAGATTTGGTGAATTTTTCTTAGGCATGTTGAAACCACATCATTAGGGTTAGGATTAAGGTTGTGGTAAAGGGTTAGGTTTAGGATTCCTAATCTTAACCGTACCTCTTCTTATTATATCTCTGAATACTTTTTTTAAGACCATAGCGAACACACATCCGATTGTTGTTCATTTCAACCTTACTTGTGAAATACATGAAATAGGCCTAGGCTTACTTGTTATTGCTGACTGTTTATATATTAATTGTCATGGAAGTGAAATATTTGTTGTCACTAATGGCAGTATTAATTGTCAGAGAGGTGAAATATTTGTTGTCATTGACGGCAGTATTAATTGTCAGCAAAATGAAATATTTGTTTTCACACTCGGCAGTATTAATTGATAGCAAAACGAAATGTTTGTTGTCACTGATGGCAGTATTTATTGTTACAGCAGTAAAATATTTGTTGTCATTGACAGCAGTATTGATTGTCAGAGAAATGAATTATTTCTTGTCACTGACAGTTGTATTATTTGTCAGAGAAGTGACATATCTCCTGTCACTGACAGTAGTACTAAGTGTCAGAGAAATAACATATCTTCTGTCACTGACAGTAATATTAATTGTCAGAGAAATTATTTGAAATAATTTGTTGTCAATGACAGTTCTGATGTACGTAGGCATTATTTTCAAAGATTAAAGGGAATTGTCTCTCGGGAAAATTTTTTTTAATAGGCATGAAAAGCAGGAAACATTTGCTTAAAATTACTCAATTTCAGTTTTTCTGAGATAAAACTAGTTCACGTCTGGTAGTAAATTTGACCACCAATCAGACTTTGTTCGCTGTCATTTAGCCACATCTATTTCTCACATAAAAAGTGGCGATCTGTCAAATCACATTGTCATACAGTTTCAATAGGTTGGTGTCAGTCGCTCTTCTCATGTAGCAGACAGTATTGGAGGAGTTATACTACAGACTTGTCTTCCTTACTTAAATACACGTCTGTCTGTCCAATTTTATATTTGGTGAACAGGTGGTGTTGTAGTGTGTGGTGGCCAGTTCTCAGCCTGAAAGTTATCTCTTGATATCTTCTTTGGTAAGGAGTAGTTTTCTATGTTATATCTGAATATTGGTTTTCTCTATGTTATTTTTCTCAAAGTTTTTTTTTAATAGTTCAGTTGTCTTTTCTCACGTTGACTTGTATAGTCAAATGTTGCTTACTTCTTCAGCAAATCAGTCTGACTTTTCATTTCTGTAAATGTTGCAGTTGTTTTTGTGGTTCCTTTGGGCAGTTATCTGTGAGGAGTATTATCTGATCTTTATTTTGCTGCAATAGATTCAGTACAATAGATTCGCTAAACCTGGCTTTATGTTCAGGGAAGGCTATCTATTGGATCCTTTGTTGTATTTTTGATTTGTTAGATATTTTAAATATGGCATTAAGAAAGTATCTTCAGTTCAGATGTGAAGTCAGTCCTATTGTATGGCTCTGAAACATGGAGAAGAACAAAAGCAATAACCAAACAGCTACAGACTTTCATAAACGGGTTCTTGCGTAGAATAGAAAGATGGAAGTGGTATGACAAGATCACTGATGTGAAACTGATGACAAGAACCAGACACGTGCCAGCGGAACAAGAGATGAGTAGAAGACGCTAGAGATGAATAGGACAGACATTGAGGAAACCTGTTGATAGCATTACAAGGCAGTCCTTTTTCTGGAATCCCCATGGAAAGAGAGGAAGAGGAAGACAAAGAACACACAGAGAAGAGGCAGGCATGAAGGGCATAAAGAAGACACGGAAAAGCCTTGGGGGGGGGGGGGGGGGGGGGGGGGGGGGGGGGGGGGGGGGGGGGGGGAGTAGGCATAGGACAGGAAGACGTGACATAAGTTTGTTGAATGCTTATGCTCCTTGGGGAGCTGAAGAGTGATGATGATTAAGAAAGTTAAAATCACAGTTTAGCCAGATCCAAACCTCACAAATGAGGTATCTGAGGAACGTGGTTGAAGTAACAAGAAGAGACATGGTCCGCAGCATACGTCAAGGCCTAAAATCCCACCCTCTGCAGACCCAAGTAGAACAGTCCCAACTAAGATGATTTGGCCTTGTCTGCAGAATGGGAGAAGATCGGCTACCATGACAAGCATGGGAAACAAAGAGCCAGGGATCCAGACCCAGAGTCCGCTGGGAGGACAACATTAGACAATCTTTGAAGGACCGAGGACTAGAATGGAACCAGGCCAGGAGGAAGACAGCCGATAGGATAGTCTGGCGCTCTCTCTTCCAAATCTCTACACCTCACGGTAGAAGGGGAATGACTAAGTAAGTTTAGACAACTGGATTTTAAAATGTTTGATAAACAGCTATGCATAGTGAAAGTTTTGTTTAATATTTTCTTATTAAATCCAGGTTGTGCTACAAGAGTGAGAAGCTGTTTCTCATAACTATCATTTGTTGATTCTCATCAGTCATCCTTTCATTTAGAATGTTTCGTCCTGACAAAGATCTCACATCTGGGGTAAGTTTCAGTATAATACTCATACTTTTTACAGCATTGTAGTCAGATTTATTAAGGGGAGGAGCGGGAGGCAATTTTCAGTCAAAACAGCAGAAACATGAAAATTGGGATTAGTCTATACTCGTATAATTTATATTTCCCTGAATCTAAATCTGTGCAAAATTATTTGTCAGAACACATTCTAAGTAGGTATATTTTGATTTTGTAAATAGTATTTTCTTCAGAAATGATGCTTTTCCTATGAAGAAAATCTAGATTTTCTCAGAATCTTGTTTTCAGCTACCAATGTTCTTAAAACTTCAGCATATTTTTGTAAATCAATATCAGATCTGGCACAAATACTTTCCATAGGATAATAAAACTTTTGTCAGATCCAATTTTTGATATCTTATCAACATTTTGATTTATTGCAAATAATGTTGAAAAATTTTGAAAAAATAGTGATTACACTAGTCAACAACCAAAATGTACCAGAAATGAAAATAGCTGATCTTAACTAATTTTGGTGTGCTGAAAACGAAAATGACATTAAAAAATGTTGATTGGCTCTAGTTTTCAAGATATATGCTACTAGTTTATTTAATTACGGTCAATTTATATATATGACGCAACTGTTGTGGGCGATTGCATAATTTTTTCTAATGACCAATAAAAATGTAACTAGAAGTTGATGATGCAATCCTACCTATGATTACATCACCTTTGTGATTAAATATCTTATCTCTGATAAAATTTTGCCATTAGTTAGTGCATTTGTCCTTATCAAAAGTATCATAGTTAGAAATGCCTAGGACATATGTGAACAGTGCTAATAATTTCTGTTATATATGTGGTGAGGTGACATTTCTATCACAAAAACAAAATATAACTAAAGTGATTAAGAAGGCGTACAGTTTGTATTTTGGCTGCAGAATAGGAGATCAAGATAAGAGCTGGGCGCCACACATATGCTGCAATACATGTGCAGCACATCTTAAACTATGGTTGACTGGCAAAAGGCAAGCTATGCCTTTTGCAGTCCCAATGATTTGGAGAGAGCCCACTGATCATCTCAACAACTGTTACTTTTGCATGGTCCCACCAATTGGGAAAGGCATATCAAAGAAGAAAAAATGGACTCTGGAATACCCAAACATCCCCTCTGCAATACGTCTGGTACCACATGGCGATGACCTACCAGTTCCCAAAGTGCCAGAATCATTTTCAGTCGCTCTTTTCCTTGGACTACAGGGTGGATACACCAAGTACTGTTGCTTTCTCTGTGAGTGGGATAGCCGTGCACGAAGTGACCATTACATCAGAAGACATTGGCCAATCAGGCAGTCATTGCAGCCTGGCAGTAAGAACGTTGAGAACCCAGCACTTGTTGACACCAGCAAGATTTTGTTGCCACCCTTGCACATTAAGCTGGGTCTCATGAAAAACTGTGCCAAGGCAATGGAGAACCAAAAACAGATGAGGCTTTCAAATACCTCATCAGAAAATTTCCAAGACGGAGTGAAGCTAAAATAAGAGAGGGAGTATTTGTTGGTCCGCAAATTCGAAAACTTCTTCATGATGATGAGTTTCTTTGCGTGTTGCATGGCAAGGAAAAAGCAGCATGGTTAGCATTTAAGTCAGTGGTGGACAATTTTCTTGGAAACAACAGATCTGATAATTACAATGAAATTGTAGAAAATCTCCTTCTGAAGTATAAGAGTCTTGGCTGCAACATGTCTTTGAAAATTCATTTTCTGGATTCTCATCTGGATTTCTTTACGTCAAACTGTGGAGCGGTCATTGATGAGCATGGTGAATGATTTCACCAGGACATTGCTGCTATGGAGACAAGGTATCAAGGCAATTGGAGCCCTTCAATGCTTGCTGATTACTGTTGGACTGTGACAAGAGACACCTCATCAATTGACTACAAGAAGCAAGCAAAGAGAGCTCGAACAGCGACTGAATAATGACGGAATGGGTTCAAATGTGCCTTTTTAAAACATGATATGTGAACTTTAAATAATGTTTTTATTGTTTCTATCATTTTACGTTGAAATATCAATTAATTGAGTATGTAAACACAATTTTTATAATGCTAAAGTAGAAAGACTAGCGGGGCAAAGTCTTTTACAGACAGGGGGTATGATGTGCTGGTGTTGTGGGTAGTGGGTTTCCCCCCTTGCTTCACCCTAGGCCTAGTGAATTCTTGTTCATGAAAGGAGCGACCATTGCAGTGTTAGTCTCTTGGCCTAGCAAAACCTCTCATACCCCAAGATCGTTGTGCGTGGTGAAGAGCCACACCCTCCTCGAGGTAGCCCTGGTAACTGAGGGTGCGAATCCTCAGGCTAAACACAACGGATCTAGAGGAGCAAACCTCGATAATAAAACCGGTGCACTACACCGTACACGCCCTCTGTGGGTGGGAAGGAGCCAGATGGATACTGAACAAGTCTTGGGAGTGGGAACGAGTGTGGACTGCTCCCTGAAGATCGGAACCCATCGTACAGGCACAGAGACTCAGGACGTGACGATCCTATTGCCTTCAACTCTTGGTCACATGCCTAGAGCCTCGGAGAACTCGGCGTAACCAGCAGGCAATTTGGTGGCGGGGAAAGAGCACTGTGAGCCCTACCTTGGCTACGTATCACAAGGAGATGCAGAAACACCCCCTTTATCTCCCCCAGAGCTGGCACAGTACACTTCTGGCTTCTACCCGGGGCGGTAGGAAATCCACAGGCACCCCAGCATCACAATGCCATGAAGATGACAAAGTTGGAATTTACTAACTCAAACCTGGCAGAGCAAGTCCTCCATCAGATGCGGCCGATGCTGGGCCCACTGGCGCGTGGACACGTCCCGATCCCATCGAGACTTGCCCGGGGAGCCCACCCCGGCTCAAAAAAGCAGAGAAGGCCACTCTCCAAACCTCCGATGTCTTGCGGGCAGTGTTAGGATGTGCAAGAACATGGACAGGAAGACTCCACAACTTCCCCACTGAAGACACGCCCACGGCGACCATTGCCTCAATTGGCTGTGTGTGGTGTACCCGGAAACGGGGCCTCCCAGTACTGAGGCACAGTTAAGTCCCCGATGTCACTTATCGGTGCAGAGTTGAGAGAGATGACTGAGCATCACAATCCCCCCTGTGTTGCAGCATGATGAGAACCAAGCATTGCACACTGAGCTTGGGGGGATCACTTGGGCACCAGACTTAATACTGGCTCTTGACTGGATGGCCGCATGCAGGAGATTTCTACAATGGAGGGTTGGCAGGTGGTGGGTATCTGGAAGTGGCTCTGTGCAGGACGTGAGGATTCCTTGGGAGAGCCCAGAACCAGAGCACAGCATTGTGCAAGCTCTGCATAGTTGGAGAGCCCCCTGGATGACGGGGAATGCACAGTGTGCTACCCCACCTATCCCCAACTGCTAACTTAGAACCAGAAGTGGGGTCCTCTGTATGCGTGCCAGGCCAGGATACAATGCCTGGGAAAGATACTGGAGCTCAGAACTCCCTAACTCAAAGTTGCAGGATGGCAGAAAAGCCACGGGAAAGACAGGGCTATTTTGAAGATAACGCAACCATATTTTTACCATACGAGCTCGGACGCCGCCTCGGTAAACAAGGTCCGCGCAGAGCAGTGACATCCCCAGGCTGCTTGCGAATAGTCTACTACTGGGAACTTAAACAGATTAGGGATGAGCCCACTCTCCCGTTGAACAGGTGCTAAAGTCGTAGATACTGGGCCAGAAGGCGCACCGGAAACCACAGTATCACGCAACTCACCTTTTTTTTCTATGGAGAGTACACCGTCAAATAAATCTCGTAATGGTGCTCGCCCTGTGGAGCTCCACCAGGCAGGTGCAGTGCCGGGCTCTGAGCCTCGACAGAGCCCACCCTCAGCTACTGGAGGACCCTCTAGACCGTCTTGTGGAGTCAGCAGACGGCGGAGGAGAACTACTGACCAAAACAAAACAGAAAAAGAGAAACCCAGAGTGCCACTTGTCATGATGCACTGGAATGCAGAGGGAGTGAACAGCAAGCAGGCTGGATACAGCAAAAAGACAGAGCTGGAAAACATCTTGTATGAGAAGCAAGTCAGTGTTTGCTGTATCCAAGAGACTCACTTGAAAGCAGATCAAACCTTTAAAATAAGGGGATATCAATGCTTCAGATCCGACAGAAAAGATAGACGAAAAGGAGGAGTACTTACTCTTGTAAGGAATAACATTCCTGCACACGAAAGGAAAACCTTCATGGATGGAGCAGAATATCAGCTGTTGCAGCTAAAGGTAGACAAGATGGAAATAGAACTCCTGAACTATTACTGTCCGAACAACAAACCCCTGAGTCTCAGCACTATACAGGTACCAGCCACCAACTTTATAGCAGTTGGAGACTTTAATAGCCACTCCCAGAGCTGGGGCTATAACCATCTGGATCACAGAGGTGAAGAGGTTGAAACTTGGCAAGATGATCACTCCCTAATCCTAGTCAATAATGCCACAGATACTCCTACCTTCTACTCCAGAGGATGGCACACAACTTCAACACCAGATCTTGCCTTCTCCACACCAGATATAGCTGGATCTATTAGTAGAGAAGTAGGAGACCAACTAGGGGGAAGCGACCATCGCCCAATCTTTCTTACTGTCCAGAGTGCAACTCTCAGTACAGGCCCAGCCATTACAAGATGGAACTACAAAAAAGCCAACTGGGGTTTATTCAGGCATCAGGTGAACACGCTGCTGTCTACCCTCAAGGTACAGAACAGAGACATTAATGAAGTGGTAAAAGACTTCAACAGATGCATACTACAAGCTGCAAAAGAAACCATTCCCAAAGGATGCCGGCGTAACTACATACCATACTGGTCCAGCACACTCCAAGAACGTCAGGAAGCTATGGACAGGGCTAGAAAGGACGCAGAGTCTCAGCCTTCACTTGAAACTCACAACAAATGGAAAAAGGCTGTAGCAGAGTTTCAGAGAACAAAGCTAGAAGAAAAACGGAAAAGCTGGAGAACTAAAACGGCATCGCTGAACCTTGAGAAAGACGGCAGGAAACTTTGGAGATTAGTCAAGTCTCTAAATGAAGAGCGTTCCTCACCAAGGCAGACTATCACATTGGATGAAGGTGGCAAACTTTTCAGAGGAAAACAAGCTGCAGACTTGTTTGCTAGAAGATACAGTTCAGAAAGCAACTTACCCATTAACATAGACCATCAGAGAGAGATAAGAAAAGAAATACTGGCAACCAAGGGACAGACAGATACTCCTGCCCCAATGAGGGAACCCATCACACTAGGAGAACTACAGAAGGCTATTTCCAAGCTTAAGTTTCAAAAGTCACCCGGCCCAGACAAAATCAGCAACGAAATGCTAGTAAATCTGAGCTCAGCAGCAAAGACAAAACTGCTTGAGATATTCAACCACAGCTGGTTGAAAGGAACGGTACCCCAAGTATGGAGAGAAGCCATCACAATACCCATACTAAAGAAAGGGAAATGTAAGACCGAGGCTGCAAGTTACCGGCCAATCAGTCTCACAAGCTGTGTTGGGAAGACTATGGAGCGAATAGTCAACCACAGATTGAAATGGTATTTAGAGTCTGAGCAGATCCTGGTGCCGGAACAAGCTGGATTTAGAGAATGCTACAGTATAGAAGACCAAGTTACTTACTTGTCTCAAGCAATAGAAGATGCCTTCCAGGAGAAGAAAAAGGTCCTAACGATCTGGGTCGACTTCAAGCAGGCCTTTGACAAGGGTGTGGAAAGATGGCCTCATTGCAAAACTTAGGAGAAGTGGAATCCAAGGCAACATGATGAAATGGATCCAGTCATACTTGCATAACAGGAGAACTAGAGTCACTCTTGACGGTCTGCAGAGCAGAAAAGTGTTGCTCCATCAGGGGGTACCTCAAGGAGGAGTAATTTCCCCAAACACTCTTCCTTGTTTACATCAATGACCTGGTGAAAGATCTCCCTGCAGGAGTGAAAGCTGCCTTATATGCAGATGACCTAGTACTCTGGTGCGCTGATGAAAATGTCACCACAGCAAATTATAGAATGCAGCGGGCAGCAGACATGCTAGTGTCATGGGCAGAGAAATGGCTTATCACAATAAACACAGACAAAACCTCCACAACACTGTTCTCCCTCGCCCCCAAGGACAAATCAGCTAACATACACCTAGGGACAACCGTGATCAAGGAAGAAAGCTACCCCACCTATCTTGGGGTGACATTTGACCAAAGGCTTACATGGAATAAGCATATTGAAAATGCAGAAGGAAAGGCCCGAAGACGACTAGGCATACTCAGAAAACTAGCAGGTACCAACTGGGGAGCAAATGAACGAAATCTAAAGAAGATTTATAATGGAGTAATAAGACCACACTTAGAGTTTAGCTCAGCAGCATGGACATCAGCTGCTAACTCACATCTGCAGTCTTTGGACAAGGTGCAAAATCAAGCTCTCAGGCTCATTACAGGAGCCATGAAAACTACACCAATAACAGAGATGCAGAAGGTTGCTGGATTACAGACACTGTCCCATAGAAGAGACACAAAAACCATGATCCAGATGGAAAAGTACAACAGTATGCCAATGCACCCAATGAAGGCAAGACTAGATGATCTGGCATTGGGACGTCTAAAGCATAGCAGCTTTGTGCATCGGGGAAAAAGACTTATAAGACAGCATCAAGAAGACCTATCCATGAAGACAACACCACTGAAGCCCACTCTATACCCTGTACCATGGGAGCAGGCCAGCAGTGCCCTCCAAATTAATACATCAGTCAGTGGTCTCACAAGTGGATGTGAGTATAATGATCTGCAAAAACGAACTGCTACATTGAGTATGATCCAAGAAAGCTATCCCGATCAATCATGGATACATGCCTATACAGATGGATCAGCAACTAATGCTGTTAGGAATGGAGGTGCCGGTATCTTTATCTCATATCCTGACAACCACTATGAGACTAGGCACATTCCCACTGGTAAATTCTGTTCCAACTATACAGCTGAGGTTCAAGCTCTAGAGCAAGCTGCAAATATGATTTATAACACCAACTCTGACTGCCACCAGGTAGTCATCCTCACAGATGCACTGTCTGTCCTGCAAGCTCTCAAGGGTGGTAAACTCCCGCATCTGAGAAATGAACTAAACAAGGTAGCTGTCAAAAAGAGAACCATACTTCAGTGGGTACCATCTCATTGTGGTGTACCCGGAAATGAAAAGGCAGATAAACTTGCAAAAAAGGGAGGAGAATGTGAACAAGAAGATAATGAAGTCACATACTTTGAGAAAAAGAGAGCTATCCAGACTATCAGAAGAGAACAGAACCAACCCAAAGACGACTATCACACTCTCGACCGGCAGGGACAGATAACTATTTTTCGACTCAGGACAGGGCATAACAAACTGAATAAACACATGCACAAGCTACGACTGTCTGCTTCACCACTGTGCACATGTGGATTAAACGAACAAACTGCTGAGCATGTTCTACAGGACTGTCCTCTGTATGACCAGTTAAGAAAGACATACTGGCCCAATGACTCAACACTAAACTCAAAGCTATATGGAGTTAAAGAGGAACTTCAAACAACAGTCGAATTCATCATGAGAACTCGTCTGACGGTGTAATCATCATAGATGCGATCGCAAGAAGAAGAAGAAGAAGAAAGACTAGCTGTTCACCCCAGAGAATTAAACAAGCATACATTATTTGTATTACTGTAATGTAAATTCATCATTTAAAAAAAAACCAGAGCCAATTGGTGAATTTCATTATGATATTTGAAATCAGCATGTCAAAATCAATAAGAAATGGTATATTTAATTTCTGTCTACCATCAATGACAAACTCTCACTAGATACAGAAATCGACAGCCGCATTGGCAAAGCTGCAGCTACCTTTGCCCGCCTCACATCGCGTGTTTGGGGAAACTCCAAACTCACAATGAAGACCAAAGCTGCGGTATATAATGCCTGCGTCACCAGCACACTCCTATATGGCAGCGAGACCTGGACGACCTATGCTAAGCAAGAAAGAAGGCTCAATACCTTCCATTTGCGGTGTCTACGCCGCATCCTCGGCATCTCGTGGAAAGATAAAGTGACGAATGTCGAGGTGTTGTCACGTGCTGGCCTTCAAAGTATGTATACGCTTCTTAGACAGCGCAGACTTCGCTGGCTTGGCCATGTTCGCCGCATGGATGATGGTCGCATCCCAAAAGATATCTTTTACGGACAATTAGCAGATGGCAAGAGAACAGTTGGGCGACCACAGCTGAGGTTCAAAGATGTGTGCAAGAGAGATATGAGGGCACTGGACATGGATCCAGCAACATGGGAGGATGAAGCTGCCGATCGCACTAAGTGGCGATGCTATTTACGGCGCCACCTCAGATTGGGCGAAGAGAGGCTCACACAAGAAGCAGAGGTGAGGAGAAAACGTCGAAAGGAGCACCAGGAAAATAAGCAGCTGAGGGCTGTCACCTCAGGGGCGCATTCCCATAGTCAGTTATGACTGAAGGGGCTATTATTTAATTTCTGGTACAAAAAACTTTTGAAAATTTGTTGACTAGTGTTATTTATAGATACAAACTTTAAAATTACATATCTCAAAATCAACTTATGGTATCAAAAATCCAATCTAACAAAAGTTTTAAAATATAATGTTTAAATTTGGTAATGATAGATTAATAAATAAAAAACAAGCATGGGAAACAAAGAGCCAGGGATCCAGACCCCCAGGACAACCCAGAGTCCGCTGGGAGGACAACATTAGACAATCTTTGAAGGACTGAGGACTAGAATGGAACCAGGTCAGGAGGAAGACAGCCATTAGGATAGTCTGGCGCTCTCTCTTCCAAACCTCTACACCTCACGGTAGAAGGGGAACGACTAAGTAAGTAAGTAAGTAATAAATAAAAAAGCCTTAGGAAATTGAAATAGAACAATAAAATCCAATATGGCGGCCATTTCCATGAAAACCGAAGATGTAATACCATCAAACTCTTCATTGTGCATATCTAAGTATGTGCATTTTCTTGTGATTAATAACGAAAATAGCATTTCAATGTAGCTCATCCCCATAATGCAGATAAACACCAGGCAAAACGCAGCTGAGGGTTATCAGGGCGCACCATGCTGATAGTCAGTTATGACTGGAGGAGGTTACTATTCTACTATTGCTACATGTAGTTCTGCTGAGGTGGGATGTTGATTACACAAGCTTCCCCCCACCACCACCACCACCACACACAATTTTGGAATAAAAAAAATTTTCTGCTTAAAAAAGTGCAGTCACGGTACTTTACTTTAGTGTTCGTGTAAATTGTAGAGGCTACAGTTATTAATATTTGCCTCTTCCTTACCAGTATCAGTTTTCGCTTGTATTTGTCTTCAGGTATCAAAGTAATGATGTGAGCAATCAGTGAGTTATCACTGCATCTGTTATCAGAGATTATACTATTTAATTTTATCAGAAATCATTTTGTGTTCTGGTTTCTGTTTCTTGCACAGGCCAGTGGTCACGTGCTTCTATTTCATCTTGTCTTTTTCATTATCTCCATCTCTCCCTGTGTGTATTCTTCAAATCTTTTTCCCCCTGTCTTTTTGTCTTTTCTCCACATATTCCTTTCTTCTCATCTCCTGCCTGACTAGTTTAGCAGCAAGTAGGTTTCCTCAGTTAGTAGATGCCCAGTCACTTTCACGTACATTATCCTATCTGTACATGCATGGAGGCATATCTGGAATCATCCTTATATGACCACCAGCTATGCACAATGCTACAATATATGTACATGGAAATGAACCTGTGTCTGTGAGGCTAATTACATCCTCATTGACTCTTAAAATCATCCACACACTTCCATGGATTCCCCCTGTGGTGAAACTTGTTGAGAACCCAGCGTCACACACTAAGCTTGGAGAAGTCACTTGAGCCCCAGGCATAATTCTTTGGCTTTGACTTGGTTGACTGCATGCAGCCGCCAATGCCGGTCCCAAGCCCGGATGAAAAAGGAGGAGGGCGGCCTGCATGGAGGCCGTAAGGAGGCAGCCCCTCCACCATGCAAAGGCACAACAGGCCAATCACCTGTTTGCTTTAAATCATGATTACGCGAACTACAAGAGAGAAAACCGGACTGATTCTAAAGGCGACGAACTGGAACGGACTACGGACTACGACTTATGGAACTTGGAACACAAGAAGTATAAATGGGAAGGAAGAGGAGCTGGTGGAAGAGATGAGGAAAGCAAAACTAGAAATCCTGGCTATAACGGAAACGAAGAAAAAAGGACAAGGAGTCATGGATCTCGATGGCAACACGTTGCTCTACAGTGGTGTACCCATATCTGAAAGAGCTAAAGGGGGCGTGGGTTGCATTGTGGCCCAAAATCAAAAAGATAGTATCAAGGGATGGAACTTTATCTCGGAGCGCATTATGGTTGTAAAACTAAAAGAAGGAGAAACCATAGTCAACCTGGTCATAGTGTATGGGCCAAATGAGGATGAGAGAGCAGAGGTCAAGGAGGAATTCTTCGAGCTGCTTCAAAGGACAGTGGATGACTGCCTAGATGAAGTTATTATGCTCGGAGATTTTAATGCCAGAGTTGGAAATGACCATGCTAGATGGGGTGGAGTTATCAGAAGATATGGAGAAGATACTCTCAATGACAATGGAAAGCGACTCCTTAGATTCTGCAGTGAGCAGAATCTGATCATTACAAACACAAAGTTCCCCCATAAGCGCATACATGCATACACTAGATGTGAACCAACCAAGAATGAGAAGTCAGTGATCGACTATGCCATTGTTCGGAGAAGCTCATTCAGATATGTCCGAGATGCAAGAGTCTGGAGGGGGCCAGAGATTGGAAGTGATCACTACCTGCTAACAATCAAACGAACAACTGAAAGAGTTGCTCAGCCTAGGAACTGCCCAACATCACGCAAGAAACAAAGTAAACGAACAGGAGAAATGAGCATTAGGACCTACAAGCTGAGAGAGCCAGAAATTAAGACCAGATATCAGGGGCTTATTGCTACAGCAGTGAGCAATACAGAAGAACGACCTGATGACTTGGAAACCCTCTGGAATAAATTCAAGGATATCATAAAGACAGCTGCTGCAGAAGCATGCGGTGAAGTCCGACTTGGGAACCAGTGAAAGAGGACACCTTGGTGGACAGAGGAAGTCAAAGAGAAAATAAGAGAGAAGAAAATGGCATGGAAACAATACTTAGGAGCTAAAAAAACACAACAGGACAAATGGAAAAATATAGAGAATATGTGACACTCAGAACAGAAGCAAAGAACAAAGTGCTAGCAGCAAAACAGAAGTCCTGGGAAGAATTTGGAGAAAAGCTAGAAAAAGATGCACAAGAAAACCAGAAATTGTTCTATAAGACCCTAAAGAACATGAGGAAAGAAAAACAATGCCCTCTCAAATTTATAAAGGACAAGCAAGGCAAATTGCTTACTGCCCCGAAGGAAGTAATGGAAAGATGGAAAGAATATTTCTCAGAACTCCTTGATGGTGAGCAAGGTCAAACCTCAGAAATGATAACCACTAGCACAGAAGAGGATACAAATGGTGATGAAGATGACATAAAGATGGAAGAACTGAAGGCAGCACTGGAGAAAATCAAGATTTTGGGCAAAGCAGCAGGGCATGATGGTATAACACCAGAAATGGTTAAGTACATGGGAGCATCAGGCGACCTATTACTCCTAAGGGTCCTACAGGCAGCATGGTGCAACAAGGCTACCAAAGGATTGGGAGATTGCCATCGTAACACCAATTTTCAAAAAGGGTGACAATCGACAGTGTGGAAACCATAGAGGCATATCCCTTCTCAGTGTCCCTGGTAAAATCTACTCTAGAATCCTAGAGCAGAGACTCCGATGCCTAGCTGAGCCACAATTGGATGAGGTCCAGTGCGGATTCCGAGCAAACCGAAGTACTCAAGACCTAATCTTCACACTCAGACAGCTGAGTGAAAAGGCCCTTGAGTATAAGAGTGAGATCCATCTTTGTTTCATAGATCTGGAAAAGGCATTTGACAGGGTCCCCTGGAGCAAACTTTGGGACTGTTTGGCAAGGAAGAATATTCCAGCACCTCTGATTCATGCTATACAGAGCTTCTACAAGTCTTGCAGAAATTATGTGAGGACAGCAAACCATAAGACAGAAGAGTTCAGGACCACCACTGGTGTAAGACAAGGTGATATCCTATCACCTTACCTCTTCATACTCCTTATGGACGATGTCATCAAGGCATGTAAGGAGAGAACAAGAAAGTATTCAGTGGGGTACTGGAAGATGAGACAGGTCTATATTTCGGAGCTGGCATTTGCTGATGATGTTGCCCTGATTGCTAAATCAGAGGCACATCTCCAATCCAACCTGCAAGTCTGGAAGGAAGAGCTGGAGAAGAGAGGGATGGTCATAAGCAGCTCTAAAACAAAATCCATGGTGATATCACGAGAAGAAAGAAAACATCAGATTAAGTTGGGAGAACAGGTCCTGGAGCAGGTCGACCACTTTAGATATCTCGGAGCTATTATAGACCGAAAGGGAGGCATCAAAGAAGAGTTGGCCACTCGAAAAGCAGCAGCTGGGAGACTTTTTCAGGCCATAAATCGAGGATTCCTCAGCAAGAGAGAGGTTGGTAAGAAAACGAAGATTGCTGTATACCGCTAAACCTATGTCCCAGTCTTGACATATGGATGCGAGTCATGGGCAATGACTACAACCCACAAAAGCCAGATCCAAACCTCAGAAATGAGGTATCTGAGGAAGGTGGTTGAAGTAACAAGAAGAGACATGGTCCGGCAACCAGACGATGTCCGTCAAGGCCTAAAATCCCATCCGCTGCAGACCCAAATAGAACAGTCCCAACTAAGATGGTTTGGCCATGTCTGCAGAATGGGAGAAGATCGGCTACCACGACAAGCATGGGAAACAAAGAGCCAGGATCCAGACCTCCAGGACGACCCAGAGTCCGCTGGGAGGACAACATTAGACAATCTTTGAAGGACCGAGGACTAGAATGGAACCAGGCCAGGAAGAAGACAGCTTGATAGAATGGTCTGGCGTCTCACTATGGACCCACTGAAAGGCATGGAAAGCTGAGAAGTGGCTCTGTGCAGGATGTGACAATTCCTTGGGAGAGCCCAGAACCAGAGTACAGTATTTTAGCTCTGCATAGTTGGAAACCCCCCCTTGGATGGCGGGGAATGCGTAGTATGCCACGCACTTCTTACTCCTAGCTTGGGACCAGTTGTGATGATCCTTTAAATGCAAGCCAAGCTGGAGATACTGGAGCTCATAACTTCAACCCAACACGTTTCAGAATGGCAGAAAAGCCACAGGAAAAGCCTAGATCTACAGTGTAGATAATACCAAGGAGTATTCAATGTGGTATTGGCTGCTAAAGAGCGAGAAGCTCAGCAGCTGTAGTTAAACAACAACAACAATCCTATCTGTACATGGGAAATTCCTCATTTACCTTGTCCCTAATGTGTATCTTTTTCTCACCCAGTTGTCAGGATCTGTGTTGAACATCCAAGTCCTGTTTCTTCTTCTTGGATCCTAAGTCTGATTCACAGAGCAGTCAGTGGCCATCACGCCTAGTGGCGTCTTGTAGGGCAGCGACAAACTGTCACCATTTTGCTCGTTTGATGGCCATCCTTCGTGCAGTGCCCCAACTCTGGTTCATGCTTTGCATCTCAGCCTCCACTGCTCTCTGCCAGGTTGTCTTTAAGTCCTGTTTACATGAATGTAAAGTATGGTTTTTCTCAGTCCAAAACTTACTATGCACAGGATGTCAAACACTTTGGAGTTTTTTGAGTTATCTGTGTCCGGCCAAGTAATGACATATTGAATTCGATCATACTAGCCCGATGCAAGTGTTGAACTAAAAAAAAAAAAAAACCAACAGGAGCATTTTACATACGGTGAGGGTAATCTCAGTAAAACTGTGCAGAATTAGTAAAATATGACACAGATGGGAATGTAATGTGTCACAGAGCGACAAACGAG
Source organism: Oreohelix idahoensis (assembly GCA_024509875.1). Classification (NCBI taxonomy): domain Eukaryota; kingdom Metazoa; phylum Mollusca; class Gastropoda; order Stylommatophora; family Oreohelicidae; genus Oreohelix; species Oreohelix idahoensis. The sequence goes on from JAMPIV010008631.1 coordinate 388,520, forward strand.
ATAGCCAATATGTCTGCCAGTCAGGTTTTGAGTAACAAAAAAATTGTAAGAAATACATATTTACCTCTGTCTGAGTTGTCACATATAGATGTAAATCTTTGCTATGAGTTACTGCGTTATGTGTCCTTGCAGCACCAGGTTTTGATAAGCAGGGTCATATGCAGAGCCTTGCGTAGTTCCTCCGGAGGCCTCTGAGGAGACAAAGAAAGAAGAGCGACTCCTGTTCTCTTAGACATGCCGTAAATGATGGCCAGTTGTGCATGAGGCTGACAACTTCATAATGTAATACAAACTTCTACAAACAACCACCGCTGCAAAAATGCATGCTTTGACGCAGGTTTTCTGCATACGGTACAGCTGTGGCTCCGTTCTGCATCATCATTTTCATGAACCACCACTGTGGCTGTACCCCCACAGGAAGCCAGCACCAAGCATTCACATGCTCTTGCACTTGTTGGTTTTATGTAGCAGCTTGTTTTTCATGATAAAGTTGCCAGCCTTGTGCACAACCTCTTAACTCTTTAAGTCCCAATCGACTTTTTAAAGGCTCAGGGGTTAGACGCGCTTGGCCCAATTGACTTTAAAAAGCCTTTAGTATATGTGCCTCTGTTTGAGACTGTTTCTAATTATAACTACCTACAAACCACCCAAAACGTCATTTCCGACTGCAAGTACATTCTTTTAAATACAGCACGTGTTTAAGAGTGAACGTGTTTCTGTTTTGAGATATTTATTTTAGATTTTTAAAGCGATTTTTTAAAGTGCATATCCTCCATTTTACCTTGAATAACTAATCATTTTTTTTAAGCGCATATCCTCCATTTTACCTTGAATAACTAATCATTTTTCAATGAAAGCTTTTATACTTGTAGCACAAGAATAAAGTACATCCAATTACCTTCAGTTTCATATACAATAACAAAGTTATTTATGCATATGAACATTTTTAAAAATTATTTCCAAACAACAACGTACTTGCAGGTTGATAATCTGCAGTATGTGTCTTTGAAAGTAAAAAAAAAAATCTTTGAAACAGAACTAAATAAGAGCCTACAGATTAACCAACAAACCTTTGAAACAGAACTAAATAAGAGCCTACAGATTAACCAACAAACCTTTGAAACAGAACTAAATAAGAGCCTACAGATTAACCAACAAATCTTTGAAACAGAACTAAATAAGAGCCTACAGATTAACAAATAAAGAAAAGACAGTGCAAGTAGAGATGGATTAAGCATATACTCCTCTTAGGAAAACCAATTAATCCTACAAAGTTTTTATAGTGGCTCATTTTTCTATCACCATTTTACATAATCTCCTGTTAATAAATTGCAGGTACATTACCGTTGCCCCAAAGAGCCATAGGAGGGAATCATTTTCGCAGTGGGAACAATACAGGCCACATAACACCCACAAGTCTGAATCCTGGTTTTCAAATAGGACTTCAGCACCAGCAGCAGCCACAGCAACAGCAGCATTCGCCCAACAGCTTAGCAGCCATAGGGCCTCGAAGTGTTTTAGGGGTACAGTCTAGTCAGGCAAGCATTGCAAGTTTGCAGAAACGAACATTCAAGTAAGTCTACAGTTATGTTAATGTTGTGCGGTATATTTACCATGGTGCATAAGAAAATGTTTGCAAACGTTAGAGAGAGTCCACTTTAATTGGATATTTCTAATGAGATTGGCGGAAAGAGTGAGATTGATTGAGAGAGATAAATTGGCAGAAAGAGAGGGAAGTTACAACACTTTGTGACACGAACAAGATTGGCAGAGAGGTGACAGAAAGAGAAAAGTTAGTGTAAGTTGTGACAAGGGCAATATAAACAGAAAGAGAGTTGATAGAGAGAGAGAATGAAGTAAAAACACTTCTTGACAAAGGGCTAGATTGACAAAAAGAAAAGGTGGCAAAGAGAAAAAGAGAGCAAGAAAAGTTAGAGCACTTTCTGACATGGGCAAAATTGACAGAAAGAAAGTGAGAAAGAGAGAGAAGTTAGAGCACTTCATGACAAGGAAAATTTGGCATATAGATGGTTAAAAAGAGAGGAAGTTAGATCACTTTGTGACAGACCAGATTGACAGCAGGAAACGGTAGCAGAGAGGTAGAAGTTATAGCACTCTGTGGCAAGCACAAGAATGGCAGAAAGTGAGAATGACAGAGAAAGAGAGAGAGAAGTTAGAATAATTTGTGACAAGGGAAAGATTGGCATAAAAAGAGGGTGACAGAAGCTAGAGCACTTTGTGACAAGGACAAGATAAGCATAAAGAGAGGGTGACAGAAGAGAGAGGGAGAGAGAAGTTAGAACACTTTGTGACAAGGGCAAGATTGGCACAAAGAGAGAGTAACAGAGCAGTTGGAGTCATTTGTGATTAGGGCAGGATTGACATGAAGTGATAGTGAAAGAAGTAAGCTCACCTTAATATGAGTGCATACTTGAAATAGCTGGGATTTATAGTTTGTATGCACTGATTAACAATTTTTTTCTTGTTAAATTGCAGTTCAGGGCCTATGCAGAATTTTGCATCAAGCTATGGTTTTGGTGGAACACGGACACGTAAGTGCAGAGAGTAGATTGTAACAGTGTGGATGTCTGGTATTGTAGCTTTGCAGTTTTAGTTATTTTCTTGAAGTAGAATTTAAGGATCCATTTGTGTGAGGAAGTTGCTTATATTACTTACCAGTGACCGACATTGGTTGGTTGTGTAGCAAAAGCTGCCTCTATCTGATCTTCAGTATGTCTTTGCTGGTTGTTGATAACCAGCATTCTGTGTTCCTCCACATAAAAAATTTGATGTAAAGCAGTTTATAGCTACTATATAAACAAAAAAGTGCGAGGCAAAGATTTGCTTACATACAATGTGCAGATAAAATTGCAGTTAAGTCGTAATTCAGTGCTAAGTTCAAACAGTATGCTAAGGTTTTCTTAACATAAACATAGACAACACATGCATGCGAATAAATGTGGAAACGATAACAGCATTGCCCTTGAAGAAACACCACTACAAGATGTATAATCATACATATACCTTAGCAGCAATAAAGACACTGTGGGATGGACAGACAAGGATATTTAAATAAGAGTACAAAAGACTAGAGGAGCTTTCATTGCTTTAGGAAATATATGGAGATCAAAAGAAATTAAGTCCAGCACAAACATCAGAATCTCGAGTCAGTTCTGTTGTGTGGCTCTGAAACAAGGAGAACAACAAACAAAACAAAATGCTTCAGGCTTTCATTAATGGGTGCTTGCATAGAATAGAAGGATTAAAAGGGTATGACAAAATCACTAATGTGGAACTGATGACAAATACCAGATCACGAAGTAGATTTTAGACTAGAGGTTGCCTAAATATAGAGACAAGACACTAGTGGGAAGAAAGTCTTAGAAGATAGATGGGACCCCAAGATGCAGCAATAGTGAATGCAGTCAGCGACTCATAGCTTGACTGCCTGCGTCAGAACCAGCGAACCAGAGCTGGTCAAGACCGTGCTCCACCTCCACGTGGTGGTCCTGGAAACAGTCTGCAGCAGTGCAGGCTGGCTGAGCGAGCATGGATCGAAATGGGAAGGCAAACCCGGTCCTTAAAAAATGCCGTGCAGAAGTCGGATGTGTCGACCGAAAGGTGCAGATATCACAGCTTAGGCGCAAACAGACACAACGCAACCACCGTCCTTTTCAGGACGAACGAAGAAGAAGAAGATAGATTTTAGATGAAAATGACAGTGACTGTGGAAAAATGAGACTATTGCCGTCAAGGGCGAGAACCTAGATTGACACTCCCTTGCCACTTGTGACTTATTAGATAGCTATAGCCCCACCACCTCTAACTACTACCCTAAGGAGATAAGGTTTAACTAAACACCACAGACACACTGCACAGACTATATATATATATATATATATATATATATATATATATATATATATATATATATATATATATATATATATATATTTTTTTTTTTTTCCTTAACCAGCGGCACTTGGGCTTTCAGCCCTTCGGCCCAATGACATGTCATTGCAGGCTGGGGAACCTGAGGACTTTCCTTCCAACCCGGTCAGGAGCTTCGCTCCTTCCCATCCACAGAGGGTTTATCACAGGAGCCGTTCAGGTTATTCAGTCAAATTTCCGGCCGTAAACATTTCTTCAAACGCTGACGCCCGGGTTTGAACCATGAACACCTGGTCGCCAGTACAACACCAAAGCCATTACACCAGCGCGGCTCCATATATATATATATATAAGTACAGGAATAGTAAAGTAAGTGACTGATCCAGTTTTATTTACACCACAAATTCAAATAACATACATAAATAAATAAAGTGCGTGTTCGCACACCTGGAAAAAAGACCAAGAACAATTAACTTGATTTGTAATCAATCCCAACCCTTCACCCACGAGTTTCAACCTGTATGGGAAAAATAATTAACGATTAAACAAACCCACACTGAACTTGGTGGGGTCTCGGATTTTGAGCCTCCACTCCAAACTAGCTATTCTAAATTATAATTTTAACACCACTGTTCAGCTGTAGACCCTATGAAATGTCTACAAAATCTCTGCAGGACTTCTTTTCTAAACAGTCTATACTGCAACTCCTGAACACTGCTCCACAACTAACTTCCTCAATAAAACTTCAGAAGCTGTCCTCTGCTATGATTTTATAACTCTTTAACACTTCTGTCTCTCCACTCTAAAGCCTTCCGAAGGAATTGTAACCCTATTTTCCTCCACTAATTTTTGCTGTTGATGACTTGGGCTTTAGACTCAGTGACTCTCTGACGCGACTGTCATCTTCTGAGGATCTGATGAGTGGCTGGTTAGGAAAAGTAGGTTTTCCCAATCTCTTTTCCGTTGTACTGATAACAGGTCTGGTTCGCTACCACCATATTTATTATGGCCTTTTGAAGCACTTGGCGATGCGCCAATAATGATGTGCTTTTAGTGAGCTTAGAGCTCCTGATTTGTTGAGAACCAGTTTCAGCTGAAGATTTTTCTCTTCACTGCAATGGAACTTTTCGGTTCTTTCACCTCTGGCGATAAATCAAGTACTCTGCTCCTGAGATGACAGATTTTGCCGTTGGTAACTTGTAAGGACCTGTTTCAACCCTCCCTTTGAGCCGTGAACTGCCTGTCGAATTTCCCAATTACGAGCAAACGAGCGTGGCTTGAATTCACGGCTGTAATTTTCTGAAGACAAAGGACCTGCTAATCAATTACTCTATTATTTATTACAAGAAAAAGAGGCCAGAGCCCACGCCATATGTCATAGCGTGGCTTTGTTCTCAGACCAATGGTCGCGCTGCATTTCAATAAAGTTTAACCCCGGCCAATCAAAAATGGTAAACATATTATTACTGCTAGCGCGCGTCCTCAGATTGCGTCACGTTACAGCGGCCGCTTGAGTAAATTTAACTTTGATTCGTTGAAACGCCAGTTTTACGTACATGGGTAGAGGTCACTACCCCCATCCCCGTTTAAACAAAGAATGACCGCAATTATTTTAACAAAGCAAAATACAACTACTAGAACGAAATTACTACAGAGAAAAGCACTGGTGCAAATCTGTACTAAACTACAGTAATCCCTATGGAAAAAAAACGCAATTAATTCCCTACAAAAAGAGACTAAACTCACTAATATTACAAGGAGAACATGGGGCCTGTTGAAAAATAAATCACAGTAACTCTATCACACAGCCGTAGAACAGAAAAAGACACTGGAGATGGATGGGACACACATTAAAGAAACTTGCTGATGGTATTACCAGGCAGCCCTTTTTTCTGGAATCCCTGGGGTAAGAGAGGAAGAGGGAGACTAAAGAACACATGGGGGAGAGAACTGGAGACAGACATGAAGAAGAAGACATGGAAAGGCCTTGAGCATGGGACAGGAAGAATAGGCATACATTTTGTTGAAGGCCTGTGCTCCTGTGCCCAGATGAGGTGGGATTCTTTGGGCCGCAAACGGCTCCTGGGTTGACCCAGCCCCAACTGGGTACCAGAGCAACTCTGGGAAGGTTAAGGTGGCCAGCGTGATGCTGACCACATCACCCCTAGTGTGCCGATGGTCAAGAAAATATGGGCCTAACACCATATTCCCAATATGCCTCAATGGGCGTGTAACGGGATCCTTTCCCTATGCTCCTGTGGGGACTGAAGGGTGATGATGAAGCATGAAGTTAAGGGTTTCTTTAAACAAAAACATATAAGATTGTTTCTTCTCAAGCACTATGCTTGGTGGCGTATGCGATTATGTCTCTCCACAACTTCCTGTCTCCAGCATTATTTAACAATTTTGTTGTTGACTTCTTTCCATGCCATGATGTCAGACTGTCCAGTATCTTCTCTCTTTGTCTTCCTCTATCTTTTCCCTTCAATCTTTCCTGTTGTCACGATATACTCCAGCTTCCTTCTTCTTATCTTCCAAAAGTAAGTGGATTTCTTTCTTCTAACCTGAGGAATAGGCTTCTTTTGTACACTGGTCTCTTTCAGGACAACATCATTACTCATTTTAGCTGTCCATGGGATATTTAGCATTCACTTTTCTTTATTATGTTGTTTCATAGGCGAAGTTTGGTGTGGAATATGTGAAAGTTAGTAGTCCTTTTATTTCTGTATTTTGTATTGTAACATTTATGTTGAGCAAAGTCATTTGAATACTGCTTCCATTACTGGCAACTGTTCTTTTCCTTGGATTCTTTATTATTGATATTTTTGGTTTTAGTGATCATTTTTATGAAGTTTTCAAAAGTTAGATTAGCTGTGGCCATTGGTGATGATGATGATTGTATAGTGGGTTCGTATCACTACCCTAACAGTAGGCAGCTTTAGTTTGATGATGTTTAGTTATTTTTTTCTCACAAACGATTACAATTGATTGATGATTCAATACCTTGATGAACATACTTCACGCTGACAGCAGTGAACATTAATGTGAAGTTTATTTACATGAAGATCAGCAACAGCTGGATAAAATGATATGCCCAGCCTTCACCTATGGTTGGTAGACTTGTATAGCAACAATTTTCAGATCCATATTTTCTACTATGTCTTGCTCTCTTGTTCACTCTTGCTGCTTCTATACTTCTAGCTGTCTCTATTGGTTATTGGTGGTCATGACTTGATAACTACTGCTGTCGATATTTTCCTGTCCTCTAAATTTGTTGTATGGTAACATTGTCATCTCAAAATGCTCTGCTATAATTCTTCTGTTCTGCTTAATTTTCTGTAGTCTTTACTTGGTGTATTTCTTTTTAGAATACTGGCCTACCGCCAGGGTTGATGATTTCCCTAGTTTACATACTACTCGTTGGACTGTCAACTGGTCTACTATGTTGCCTCCCAGTATAGACTCTTAAAAGTTCAACATACCTGTTCATTATGAAAACACCCACATTTCCTGAAATGGCAACACTGTCTCGTGTCCTCAGAATAGCTCACAAAAACTGTCACTAGTGACATATAGGCGATTCAAGTGTCTGAGTGATAGTTATAAACTTTTCTGTCACCACAGAAGCAAGCCAAACTCATTTGGACTTATCATTCGATAATAACTCTCGATTGCGCCAGCCACTTATAAAATACTATCTTTACACAAACTTGGGAGAGAGCCCATTTCTAAACCTACGCTAACGCGCTTCAAAATCTGACTGACTATATTTTGCAGAACGATTAACAATGAAAACTATTTCCCGAACACTCTAGAACAAAACAGTTCACTCGAAATATAAATATCCCTTGCAAGCTTAACTTAGCCGAGTTCACCCAAAAAAAAACAGAACTCCAAACTTGAGTCAGCCTTTTTCTCAAGGGGCGTAAAAACACTACTGTAGATCCCTACTTCAGTGTATTATGGATTACATTTGATTATAAATGTATAAGTCATGGATTTTCAGGTAGTATATCTGTCTCTGGGTGTTTTCTATGCCATTTTTCTGCGATGCAATTAAAAAAATTTTTCTCTTCTCTCTTCATATATTGTCTTTCTCAGAATTTTGCTTCTGCCTTCTTTGGCACATCTATCTGCATTCTCATATTCATATATTTTGTAGTGAACATAAATCCATTGTACTTCCACTTTTTTTTCCATTACTGCTTCTCACAAGCTAACTCATTGCTTTTATGGTTCCTTTGATCAGCTATGACTAGTAGAGGGTATGGAACACCGCCCGGGCTGTAGCAATATCCTTGGTTAAAATTTGGTTATTATTTTTAATTTGCTGTTACTTACTTTAACTTTTTCATTCCACTGATGCCATGAAGTGTAGTGGGCAGCTGAGGTTTGCATTCTTGAGCCAAGTGTGTCGCCCTGGCTACTGTGAGCCCGAGTTTTTTGTAGGATTTCTATGATGTTGTCTATCCATATGCCTCTTGATCTTTCTGCGTGCCTACTTTTGTAGGCATGAAGTGATGATTTATCGGGCCCCATTCTCATGAGATGGCCAAACCATTTAATTTTCTGTCTCCCTATATACTTGATGTAGGGTATAGTTTGCTGTTAATGAAAGAAACTGAATATATTCAGTAGAATTGATAGAAGTGAATATCTTCAGAGTTTTTATATTTTGAGTTTGGTTTGGAAAAAAAAAAAAAAAAAAAATGCTGAAGGCTGCATTATTGGGGTCTGTAACCTTATATCAGAAAACCAAAATGTTCTGAAAAATGGATGTTTCTTTGGACTACAATCACAGTTTGGGTGATTTTTGACGATTGTGGACGACTTTGGGCTATTTTTGAATTCAGATTGGGTGACATTTGAAAACTATAAAAAATCCTGTTTCTGAAACAAAGCTGTCCCCGAGGATTTCGGATAAACGGTTACAGACCTGTACATGAATTAGTTTTATGATAAACGGTTACAGACCTGTACGTGAATTAGTTTTATGATAAACGGTTACAGACCTGTACATGAATTAGTTTTATGATAAACGGTTACAGACCTGTACGTGAATTGGTTTTATGATAAACGGTTACAGACCTGTACATGAATTAGTTTTATGATAAACGGTTACAGACCTGTACGTGAATTAGTTTTATGATAAATGGTTACAGACCTGTACATGAATTAGTTTTATGATAAACGGTTACAGACCTGTACGTGAATTAGTTTTATGATAAATGGTTACAGACCTGTACATGAATTAGTTTTATGATAAACGGTTACAGACCTGTACGTGAATTAGTTTTATGATAAATGGTTACAGACCTGTACATGAATTAGTTTTATGATAAACGGTTACAGACCTGTATGGGAATTAGTTTTATGATAAACGGTTACAGACCTGTATGGGAATTAGTTTTATGATAAACGGTTACAGACCTGTACGTGAATTAGTTTTATGATAAACGGTTACAGACCTGTGTCCTGTGCCATCTGCTTAAGGCCTTTCTATGTTTCTTGGTTTCTGTCATGTTTGTCTCCATTTTCCTTCTCCTTGTGTTATTTTGTGTGGTTTCCCTGTACATCTCTTACCATGAGGATTCTAGAAAAAAGGACAACCTTGTATAGCTATCGGCAAGTTTCCTTAATATGTACGCTATCCAGCATTTAAATAAATACTTTGCTGGGCGGTGTTGCAGTTTGGAAGGTGCTGGGTTCGAGTCTCCGGTAAGCCTATTACTTCTGTTGTATTTCTGTTGTCTTGTTTTCTACTTCTCTATTTTTCACAAGTCCCTTAAACATACCTTTATGTGTATTATTTATTTAATGCTGTCTAGCATCAGCATCTTCTTCTCATCTCATGTTACCACTGGCACTTACCTGGTCCTGATAAAATTTTACTTCAGTAAAACAATAAAAAAGGTAGCATTACAGTTTCAAAAGAAAAATAAGTTAAACTTTCACATCTGAGAAACATCCCGGATAGACAATATCGTTCTAAAGCATGCCGCTTTGAGCTTTTCTTTATGATTTTTTTTCAATTGTTAAAAGTATTGTTTCATCATTCCTGAATTTTAGTGGCTTTTGTCGGCCTCTGTAACCCTGTCATAAAATCCAGATTTATATTTGTGTTATATGTCGCTCTATATCTACAACCTATTATGAAGGTATTTTAATAAAAATAGAAAAGGAAAAAAAAAAACTTCCTTGCTTTGGCACTATTGTATTAATGTCTTGCTTGCCATAAATGTAATAGGCAGTGTTCACTTGTTTCTCTCACGAAGCTAACCCTGTATCGTCCTCAGTGGGAATGGTTAGCAAGCCAGCGCCAGATTCTGCCCCAGAATTCAACATTACCCAGGAAGAGTTTCCAGCTCTTCCTGGCTCACAAAGTAAGTGTGATTAACACTTTAGAGTACATTTCTGTCTCAGAAATGGCACATTAGCCTAACAGTAAAATACCACAGGAAATGTTAACATTTCTATCTGAAGGCAACATCACTATAATATGAAAATGAAAACAATTTATTTTGTTGTGGAAAACTAAGAAATAAGTGTTGTGTAAAGAGGTACTGCATTTATGGTTGTGTCAGTAATCTGGATGCAGTTATGAATATCTTTGTGCCATAAATTCAAAGGCATAATATGCTTCTGCTATTTATAACAGACAATTTGAATATTTTAAAACTATACACTTTTATTATTATGTTTCTAAATTTGGCAGAATATGTTGTTTTAATTTGCTGAGCTTATCGTTTGATTTCACTATTCATGTTTATTTGAATTTTGTTTTATTCAGCTCGCTAACCAGATTTGTTGAATTTGCTGGATGTGCTAAAAGTGTCTGATTAAATAAATAATGAACACAAACAGATAAATAGTAGGTACTTGTTAGAAAGAAAGAAAAAAGAAGGACACTAGACAATATAGAATTAACAGAAGTGATGGGCATACTGGGAAATGGAACCAGGGACAATCGAATTAGCCCCAGCATCTTGCTGTGAGAGTGAATCATGGACACACATCCAACTAAGCAAGCAACATCCGAATCCCCGCCCCTTAGAAGTGCCTAATCATTCTCGAGATACTAGACAGAACTATGGAATATAGGACATAAACATGATCCAGACATTTATAGACTCAGTCACTAATATAACTTTCCTCGTAGCAAGTATAAGCCACATAACACACCGAGACTGAAATATGTGTCTCTAACAGAGCATAGAGGAAGATGAACATCAAAGAATGGCATTATTTGATTTAATATGTAAAGAGAGAAACCTAAGGGCCTGTGAGTAGGAATTAATAAATGAATTTCTTTCTTACAAATGTCTGCTATTTATCTGCGTTTATTTATTATTTACTGCTTGTATGCCTCATGTTCCCCTCTTTATTTATTTCTGATAAGATAAGTAGAATAAGTTAATCTTCATGCATTATTTTTCGACGTGCATTGCTCAGATTTCATTAATTAATTTATTATTCATCAGCTCCCTGAGGAACATAGTCCTTCAACAAACGCATGCCGAGACCTCCAGACGCATCAGCTTAAGGTCTTTCTGTGTCTTCCTTGTCATTTCCATCTCCAGCTCTCTTCTCCGTGTATTTAAAAAAATTCTACCTCTTCTTCTCTCATCCTGGGGATTTCAGAACACGAACTGCCTGGTAATACTGTCAACAGATTTTCTCAGTATGTTTCCTATCCATCGCAAACGTTTTCTTTTCATCTCTTGTTCTGCTGGCACTCATTTGGTTCTTTTCATCAGTTCTACATTAGTTTCTGTAACAGTTGGGGATTTCTAACCATATGCTCAAGTCTCAGTCTTAGTTGACTGTCACAACCTGCCTGGGCTTAGTTGACTGTCACAACCTGCCTGGGCTTAGTTGACTGTCACAACCTGCCTGGTGGAAATAGTGAACCTATTACTTCTTTGTCTCAAAGACTGTGGGGATCATATGTTTTTGGATAAAATGTCCTAGATTAGTTCTTCAGGTTTCCAGATGACAGTAGAGTTATACAGGATTAAATGTCCTGATTAGTTCTTCAGTAGAGTCATACAGGATAAAATGTCCAGGATTATCTCTTAGGTTTCCAGATGACAGTAGAGCTATAGGTAGGTATATAGGATCCAGTTACACGCCCATTGAGGCATATTGGGAATATGGTGTTAGGCCCATATTTTCTAGACCATCGGCACACTACGGTGATGTGGTCAGCATCATGCCGGCCGCCTTAACCTTCCCAGAGTTGCTCTGGTACCCAATTCATGAGGCTGGGTCGATCCCAGAGCCGTTTGCAGTTTTAAAAATCCCACCTCAACTGGGGATCGAACCATGGACCACCGAGCTAGGAAGCCAGTGCACTAACCAATGTGCTACCGCAGCTCCTATTAGAGTTATACAGGATTAAACATCCTGATCAGTTCTTCAGGTTTCCAGATGACAGTAGAGTTATACAGGATTAAACTACTGATTAATTCTTCAGGTTTCCAGATGACAGTAGAGTTATACAGGATGAAATGTCCTGATTATTTTTTCAGTAGAGTCATACTTGATAATATGTCCAGGATTATCTCTTCAGTTTTCCAGATGACAGTAGAGTCATACAGGATAAAATGCCCTGATTATCTCTTCAGATTTCCAGATGACAGTAGAGTCATACAGGATAAAATGTCCTGATTAATTCTTCAGTAAAGTCATACAGGATAATATGTCTAGGATTATCTCTTCAGGTTTCCAGATGACAGTAGAGTCGTACAGGATAATATGTCCAGGATTAGCTCTTGAGGTTTCCAGATGACAGTAGAGTCATACAGGATAAAATGTCCTGATTAGTTCTTCAGTAAAGTCATACAGGATAAAATGTCCTGATTAGTTCTTCAGTAAAGTCGTACAGGATAATATGTTTAGGATTATCTCTTAAGGTTTCCAGATGACTGTAGAGTCGTACAGGATAATATGTCCAGGATTATCTCTTCAGGTTTCCAGAAGACAGTAGAGTTATACAGCATTAAATGTCCTGATTAGCTCAAGTTTCCAGGAGACAGTAATGTTCTAGTTTGAAAGTTAAGAAACAAAAAAAGTGTGGCTAATGCATACATTTCTCTCCTTACAGATCCACCAGTGCAATCAGGGGAGGTGAGAAATGTAAGTAACATAAGCATACTGTTTTTGGATACTTTACAGTACTGTCTGTAATGTCATCATCATCATCATTTTCCTTCTTGATCACCAAGGAGCATGGAGCCACCTGCTGCTGGTCTTCTTGCAGGAAGCCTGCACCAAAGCATTTATGTGGTCTTGCGTCATGGTTTCTGTAGGAATTGGTTTTACATGATGAGGCTGCGTACCACATGCACAACATCATATTAGTCGCCGCCTACGACACATGTAAATTAGCAGTATTCCTATTTTTTCTTTGCCTCCTCAGAGACCCATGGGAACTACACTGGGTTCTCTTATGTAGAGGTGATTTAATTAGTTTACAGTATCAAGACATATCATTGAAGTACTACTATCTCCTATTAAAGATTAGCCCTAATAGTGTCTTGATCTGGTAGACTCTGACCTCTGTTCATTCTTTGGGATACCTTACTGCAAACACAATCCTTTTCCATTCTTCTCCAACCTTGATGCTGCAGCTGACAATTCCCAGTTCATTTAGGCCCATTTTATCTGCTGTTATTCGTCGGAAGATAACGTCAGGAGATGGGCAGGAAAGAGCCTACAGCTTCAAGGCAAGAGATGGAGTACATTGGTAATCCTGTTGCAGCTGATCTTTGATGTGAATATGGTAGTTGATATGATATGTATGCTGTCCATTGTGTCTTCTTGTTTGATGACCCCCCCTGATCTTGCCTCAGCATACACTTTCCTCATCTCTTCGTTTTTCTTCATTTATTTAGACTGTCGCGGCCATCTCCAGTTTGTTCACTTTCATGGTTCTTGACTGTTGTTGGGTCTGTGATAGCTGGTTTTTTTTTTTTTTTTTTAATTTAAATTCTGCACTCATTGGTCCTCTTATGGTTAATGAACAAAAATCTGGCTTGTAAGGCTGGCAACTACACCATGTAAAATAAATTGCTGCATGGAGAGTATTACAGGGTGGCTGTGCGTGCCACAAAGAGTGGAAAATGAAAAGTAAAAAGAGGAGGAAAAACTTGCAGTGTGTGCACACAGTACTTAGAACCTTACAACCAAGACAAAATGTTGTACTGATGGTCTTTATTGTGCTGACAGCATCAATTTAGCTGTTGGACATAACTGCACTTTTATATAGATAGTGCATGCACTTTTGGTTTGTCATAAAAGTGAATATAAAAATGCACTTTTATAATTTATAAAGCATAGCAATTTTTATTTTATATAATGCAAGACAGTTATAATATATACTTCATCTGACTTTTGTCTTCTTTTTTTTTTCCTTGCCAACTTAAAGGGTAATGGTGCAGTTGGTGGTGATCAGATGTCCAGCAAAGATGGGCTGAAGGATGGGAAACAGTTAATGCAGGCTAAAAGAGGAATTCAGACACATCCTGATGGTAATTTCTATACATATTTGGTGTATATAGTTGATTGGGTCAGACAGGGTATCCCATCCTGTTAAAACTTTCTAGTCATTTAAAAAAAAAAAGGAAAATCAGATTAAAACCAATAGGTCAAAAAGTGCTGGAAGAATACTGGATGTGGATAGGATACATTGAAGATGGCTTATGGAACATGGGGTCACCACTTCTGCTGGTCCTCTTGCAGGAAGCCTGCACCCAATGATTCATGCGCTCTTGTAGTGGTAATTTCTATCGCAGTTTGTTTTACATGATGCGTTTGCCATCCTCATGCTTACTTACTTATTCATTCCTCTTCTACCCTGAGGTGTAGAGGTTTGTAAGAGAGAGCGCCATACTATTCTATTGGCTGTCTTCCTCCTGGCTTGGTTCCACTCTAGTCCTCGTGCCTTCAAAGACTGTCCAATGTTGTCCTCCCAGCAGACTTTGGGTCGTCCTGGAGGTCTGGATCCCTGGCTCTTAGTTTCCCATGCTTGTCTTGGTAGCCGATCTTCTCCCATTCTGCAGACATAGCCAAACCATCTCAGTTGGGACTGTTCTACTTGGGTCTGCAGGGGTTGGGTTTTTAGGCCTTGACGTATTGTCTGGTTGCGGACCATGTCTCTTCTTGTTACTTCAACCACCTTCCTCAGATACCTCATTTCTGAGGTTTGGATCTGGCTTTTGTGGGTTATAGTCATTGCCCATGACTCGCATCCATACGTCAAGACTGGGACATAGGTGGACCGGTATTCAGCCATCTTCGTCTTCTTACCAACTTCTATTTTGCTGAGGAATCCTCGATTTATGGCTTGAAAAAGTCTCCCAGCTGCTGCTCTTCGGGTAGCCAACTCTTCTTTGATGCCTCCTTTCCGGTTTATGACAGCTCCAAGGTATTAAAGTGGTCGACCTGCTCTAGGACCTGTTCTCCCAGCTTAATCTGATGTCTTCTTTCCTCTCATGATATCACCATGGTTTTTGTTTTCGAGCTGCTTATGAACTTTCTCTCTTCTCCAGCTCTTCCTCATGCACAACCTCATAATAACTCTTTCAGTCCCAAGCAAAAAAGTGGGTTTGGCCCAAACAAAAATGGCCGCCCCAGTTTTGTTTTTATTGTTGTTGTTTGGAAATAATTTTTTTAAATGTTCATATGCATAAATAACTTTGTTGTTGTATGTGAAACTGGAGGTAAATGGATGTACTTTACTCTAGTGCTACTAGTATAAAAGCATTCGTTGAAAAATTATTAGTTATCCAAGGTAAAATGGAGGCTGAAAGAATAAGCCGGTGAAAAATTAAAGCAAAAGTATTCAATCAAATTCTTCTAGAATTGTTCCCCAGGAGAATATCCAAGGGTAAAGTTTCAAAATGTCACAAACAGAAGTATTCTAACAAAGTACAATCAGTTTTTAGTCAATAAATACTCAGGAAATTGTTAATTTCACAGATTTCAACAACAGGTCACATGGTTGTAAAAAAGAGGAAATTATATATTCTTACCTTGCTGAGCTGAGCTGCTCCTCCTCTCAAGATGATGTGTAAATCCATAGGAAATCACATAAGGTCACTCACAAATATATTTATTCTAGGCCTATGTATAAACATTACTTTATCATGACATATTATGTGAACTTATTACAGTCTGATTACATGCTGCTGTATCCATAACATCGACATCAGACCTTCCATTATCACTTGATATTAGGCTCCTGTTGAAAATCTGAGTCGTCTTCGCTAACCTGTGAATAAATACTACAATCTGAATTATTATCACTAACTAGAATTTCTTCAAATAACTTTCTAGCTTGCTCTGAAGTTAATTCAGAGGTCTACCAGAAGCAGTGGGCGTGGCCATTTGATCTTATAAAATATGTCCTTAAAAAATCTTAAATTAATATCAAACCACAAAAGTTCTATAACGTTGATCAGGACTTAAAGAGATAAATCACCTTTACATCATCATCATAATTTTCCTTTGCGATCATTACAGAGTATGGAACCATCATGGCAGCTTGGTCCCCTTGTAGGAAGCCACACCAAGCAGTCAGATACTGTTACAGTTGTGGTTTCTGTAGTATTTTTTACATGATGTGGTTGCCAGTCCCATGCAAAGCTTCATGAGAGTTACCTTGTACAAGATGCCTAATCATATAGTAGTCCTGTTCATTCTTTGTCTCTTCAGATAGCCCCCGGGAACTACACAGGGCACTTACATTGCAGGGTGTTATATAATTGCTTTGATGAAGAGCATACCATCAGCCACACAGTTCTCATTGTCTAAAATGATTAATATTTCCAGGTATGATATCTAATATACCTTCTGGTATGGTGATGGACCAGTTTGGTATTGTGGGGCTTTTGTCTTTCATTCGAGCAGCGGACCAAGATGCTAATATGGTGGCGTTGGCACCAGGCATAGACCTCACAACATTAGGGTTAAATTTGAACTCGCCTGAGTAAGTATCCAAAGATATTAAAGTTGTTTTTTAATGAATGTATCATACTAGCCTGGTATCTTATTTAGAAAATAAAATAGGCTAAGCAAAAATAAAATAGTTTTTTCCATTTATGTGATTTTTTATACTTCATTCTGAAGCCCTTGAGATGCACATGTATAAAAGAATGGGACACATCTCATGGACAGAGGGAAAAAAAAACAAATAAAGAAGTCATAAAAAAGCTAGGTATGAAAAGAGAAATAATGAACAAGATCAAAGTCAGCCAGCTAAATTATTTTGGTTATGTATACATAGCCTTGCTGCAACCCATAATTGAAGGAAGATTGAACGGTAAATGTGCAAGAGGAAGACTGATAATTTTAAAGGGACGATAACATCAAGAGATGGACAGAATAGAGTTTTTCAGTGTATACTATCAAAACAAAAAATGAAAGATGTTTGAGATCCATTGCAGCCGACCTTTGATGTGAAGATGGCAGTTGATCAGGTCAGATCTGAAATTAATTTTCAACAGTTAGTTTTCAGTTCAAAAGCTCTTTCAAGTCACAACATTGTCAACTTGTGTGTGCCTTAAATATTTAAAACCACATAGACATTTGATTTCTGTAATCAAAGTATTAATCCAAATAAGATACACTATAGTCAAGTTATCTGTTTGTGATTGTATAAGTCTGCAATAAAGTATGAATTATTTTGTATAATTTTTAGCATGTTGTTGTTTAACTAGGGATACTGAGCATCTTGCTCTTTTGCAGCCAATACCAAGTTGAAGACTCCTTGGTATTATCTACACTGTAGATCCAGGCTTTTCCTGTGGCTTTTCTGTCATTCCAAAACGTGCTGAGTTGAAGTCATGAGCTCCAGTTTCTCAAGCCTGGCTTGCATTTAAAGGATTGTCACATCTGGTCCCAAGCCAGGAGTAAGAAGCGTGTGACATACTGTGCATTCCCCGCCATCCAAAGGGGCTCTCCAACTATGCAGAACTAAAGTACTGTGCTCTGGTTCTGGGCTCTCCCAAGGAATTGTCACGTCCTGCACAGAGCCACTTTTCAACTCCTCCGACTATCACTGGGTCCGTACTGAAATCCTCCTGCATGCAGTCAACCAGGTCAAAGCCAAAGAATCATGTCTGGGGCTCAAGTGACTTCTCCAAGCTTGTTGTGCAAAACTGGGTTCTCAACGAGTTTCATCACAGGGGAAATCCCTGGAAGCGTGTGGATGATTTCAAGAGTCAATGAGTGTAATTAGCCTCACAGACAGATTCACTCCTACTTATGAATATTACAGCATTGTGCATAGATGGTAGTCATATAAAGATGACTCCAGATATGCCTTACAGATTTTTATGAATTACACATCATTTTAAAGATAAATGAATGTACTATTACAATAAGCACCATTTGTAACTCTAATAGAGGTTGTTGCTATTTAACGGCTTTCTGATGGCCGAGGACTTGCATTATTTTCACAATTATAACTGCTTGCGCCCCATCTTTATCAAAATCCTTATTTCAATCAATGTGCACACCGTTTTCACTCTTGTCCTCGTCGCTAGATCTATCAGTCAATGGTTGAAACAAGTTTCTAGCCTATTCAGCCGTTAGACGAGATGTACAAGCATTTTTTGTAGTCCTATCACTAGTTGCTACGGTAAACAGTTTTACACAATTTGGTAACTAACCGAAAACGCTGAAAAACATGAACATAATATCAATTTTCCGGTGTTCTACAACAACCATGCTTTGGTAATTTGTTTTCCGGTAGCAACTTAAAATTTCGAACTTGATCAGAAAGAGTTTCAGTACATTTTTCATTTGTTTTATTACTAAAATTAGATCGACGCTTTGAGCGGCTTGCAGTCCAAATGGTAGGATTTCAAAAGCCGGTCCCACCGGCTTGCGGTAGTTAACTCTTAGTATACGAGCTACCTTTCATGACTACCATTACAGATTTTGCAATAAATAATTTATTTATAAAGATAACATAAGTGTTATATATCAAAATGTGAAGAAATGAAACCTCTACATCATGCACGTAACTAAATTGATCAGTGGTTTGAAACATGCATTCAGCTATAAATTTTCGCTATTGACAGGGATCGATCATCGGCCTCTCTAGAAGGCCGCTCGTATACTAAGAGTTAATGTGTTAAGGACTGATGTTCCATGTTTCTGAGCATGGTTTAGTTTATTCCTGTCATATTCTGTTGAACAGTATCCTTCTGTTCCTTCCTCTGTTTTTCTAGCCCTTCACCATCCTCTCTAGTGAGTATTTCTATGATTCTGTTCTAATTAGCTGGCCACAATATACACTTTTCCTGATTCATTATTATATGAGACAGTATCATTTCACAATCAGGGGAACTGTCGGGCGACCACAGCTGAGGTTCAAAGAGAGACGTGAGGGCACTGGACATGGGTCCAGCGGTCTGGGAGGATGGGGCTACCGATCGCACCAGGTGGTGATGCTCTCTGCGCCGCCACCTCAGATTGGGTGAAAAGGCGCTCTTACGGCAAGCAGAAGAGAGGAGAAAACATCAAAAGGAGTACCAGGAAAATAAGCAT
This sequence comes from Oreohelix idahoensis, assembly GCA_024509875.1. Classification (NCBI taxonomy): domain Eukaryota; kingdom Metazoa; phylum Mollusca; class Gastropoda; order Stylommatophora; family Oreohelicidae; genus Oreohelix; species Oreohelix idahoensis. Next base: position 407,969 of record JAMPIV010008631.1, read on the forward strand.
CTAAGGGCTGTCACCTCAGGGGCACATTCTCATAGTCAGTTACGACTGAAGGGGCTATTATTATTATCATTTCACAACCAGTAAATAGTCTTTTCAAGTGGCTTCTTATTAGACATGCTTGAATCTGGCAGAATAAACTTTTTTTGTGTAGAACATTTTTCTAAAGTCTGCAGTATTTTGTGGTAGCCCGCATGCTGCAGAAGGCGCAATACAAAAGGGAAGAAGGGGAGGAGGAGATGGGATTCTAAATTGCCTACTAAATCATCTCAAGAATTTTCCTACTTTATTATGCATGTTTAATTATCATTATTAAAATGTTCTGGTTTATTGTTTTATCTTCATTATGTGTGTCTCCTTTATGAAGATTTTCCAGTTAGTTTCTTGTTCATAATTTCACCAGGTAGTTTTCTCTACAACTAATGATTTCTCCTTGAGGTGATTATCTCACAGTATTCATTTAAATATGTATATCTAAAGTTTAGAATGATATTATTTAGTCTACTATATACATTTTTCTGTCATATAAAAAGACATAATAGTCTGGAAAAATTAGTGATGGAAGGCATGGTTCCTGGAAAAGGGGGAAGGGGTCGACCTAGACGACGGTGGACCCAGGACATCAAAGAGAGTCTGAACTTGTCTTTGGTTGATGCAGGTCGACTTGCCCAGAATCGTGATGCGTTCAAAGCAGCTGTAATGGAGACAACGTTCTGGAAAGAATACGTCACGTGATGATGTACTATATAAAATACGTCACGTGATGATGTACTATATAAAATACGTCACATGATGAAGTACTATATAAATTGTGCATGGGGCTGGCAACCTCCTCACATAAAACAAATTGCCTCAGAAACCATCACTCCAAGAGCACGTGAATGCTTGGTGCAGGCTTCCTGCAAGGGGGGCCAGTAGCAGTGGTGACCCCATGCTCCATAAGAAGCGTAAAGGAAGATGATGATAATACATTAAAATTGTTTCCAGTGTTCAGATTATATTATAATTATTAATAAAGGGGTTGGAGTGGCAAAGAGGTATAGCTGCAACATTATAAAGAAAATTTAACTAATGAAGAGGCCAAGAGTTTTATCAAGCACAGATACAGGAGCAAGTGGGAAGCAGAATATCCAGGCCACAATAAAAATGATGCGTATTACCAGCTCAGCAGAAGTGAACAAGTGGTAATCTTCAGACTTCGTACAGGCCACAACAGATTGGGATACCATCTATTCAACAAGTTAAAGATAGGAACCACTGATGAGTGTAACTGTGGCACCGATAAAATGACTGCCGAACATCTGCTTCAAAGATGCCCAGCATATGAGGAACAGAGAAAGCGCATATGACCATCACCAGTACCATTCCTAGAAAAGCTCTACGGAAATGTCAACAGCCTCAGACTGACCACTGCTTTCTTATAACGTATTCAAGTTGACGTCTGAGGGTGAATGAAGAAGAAGAAGAAGATAAAGAAAATGTTAAGATTTCATTGACATTAAACAGGATAACACATTTGGAAATAGCACATTGTGAAGAAGAAGTACTCACAGATTTAAAGAAAGCACAGATTACTTGATGTAGCACTTAAAAAAATTAATAATGTTTTACTGAAATGTTTATTTTTAATTTTTTTTTTTTAATTTGTGGTTTTCAAAAATCATTGTGACGGTCTGTGAACTATATTTTTTGTAATGCCAGTATTTCCATAATTCAGAGTGGCAAAATATACATGATTTTTATGACTGTCACATTATGTACAGAAATAATTAAACAAGGATAGTTTCTAGGAAGAAAAAAAAACACTCTGTAGAGGAAAAAAAAAATGCATCTTCCCAAGTCTCTTGACTAAACTTGACTAAGAGGAAAACTTGACTAAACAGAGTCTTTATTTAATTTAATTTTTCTTGTATTTTTTTCTCCTCCAGATTACCACGTCCCTGCAGAATATCTAACCAATATGTTCATCCGAGACAAGGTCAGTATTGGTCAGCTTGTCATGGAAACAGTTTACTTGTCAATTCTGTACAATTACAAATTTGGATTCTGTACAATCACAACTTTGGATTCTGCAAAATCACAACTTTGGATTCTATACAATCTAAATTCTGTACAATCACAACTTTGGATTATGTGAAATCACAACTTTAGATTGTATACAATCACGACTTTAGATTCTACACAACTTTTGATTCTATACAATCACACAACTTTGGACTCTCTGCAATCATAACTTTGTAAATAAAAAAAATAAACTTGGCACAGATATTTGTATTTAAGAATATTTATTAATGTTCTTACTTACTTAGTCGTTCCCCTTCTACCGTGAGGTGTAGAGGTTTGGAAGAGAGAGCACCAGACTATCCTATTGACTGTCTTCCTCCTGGCCTGGTTCCATTCTAGTCCTTGATCCTTCAAAGATTGTCTAATGTTGTCCTCCCAGCGGACTCTGGGTCGTCCTGGGGGTCTGGATCCCTGGCTCTTATTTTCCCATGCTTGTCGTGGAAGCCGATCTTCTCCCATTCTGCAGACATGGCCAAACCATCTTAGTTGGGACTGTTCTACTTGGGTCTGCAGGGGGTGGGATTTTAGGCCTTGACGTATCGTCTGGTTGCGGACCATGTCTCTTCTTGTTACTTCAACCACCTTCCTCAGAATTTCTGAGGTTTGGATCTGGCTTTTGTGGGTTGTAGTCATTGCCCATGACTCGGATCCATATGTCAAGACTGGGACATAGGTGGAGCGGTATACAGCCATCTTCGTTTTCTTACCAATCTCTCTCTTGCTGAGGAATCCTCAATTTATGGCCTGAAAAAGTCTCCCAGCTGCTGCTTTTTGAGTGGCCAACTCTTCTTTGATGCCTCCCTTTTGGTCTATAATAGCTCCGAGATATTTAAAGTGGTCGACCTGCTCCAGGACCTGTTCTCCCAGCTTAATCTTCTTTCTTCTCGTGATATCACCATGGATTTTGTTTTAGAGCTGCTTATGACCATCCCTCTCTTCTCCAGCTCTTCAGAAGAGGAAACCAATGGTTGGCAAGGAAGAACATTCCAACACCTCTGATTCATGCTATACAGAGCTTCTACAAGTCTTGCAGAAATTATGAGAGGACAGCAAACCATAAGTCAGAAGAATTCAGGACCACCACTGGTGTAAGACAAGATTATATCCTGTCGCCTTATCTTTTCATACTCCTCATGGACGATGTCATCAAGGCATGTAAGGAGAGGACAAGAAAGTATTCAGTGGGGTACTGGAAGATGAGACAGGTCTGTATTTCAGAGCTGGCATTTGCTGCTGATGTTGCACTGATTGCTAAATCAGAGGCACATCTTCAATCCAACCTGCAAGTCTTGAAGGAAGAGCTGCAGAAGAGCAGGGTGATCATAAGCAGCTCAAAAACAAAAACCATGGTGATATCACGAGAGGAAAGAAGACATCAGATTAAGCTGGGAGAACAGGTCCAGGAGCAGGTCGACCACTTTAAATACCTTGGAGCTGTCATAGACCGGATGGGAGGCATCAAAGAAGAGTTGGCTACCCAAAGAGCAGCAGCTGGGAGACTTTTTCAAGCCATAAATTGAGGATTCCTCAGCAAAAGAGAAGTTGGTAAGAAGACGAAGATGGCTCTCAACCGGTCCACTTATGTCCCAGTCTTGACGTATGGATGCGAGTCATGGGCAATGACTACAACCCACAAAAGCCAGATCCAAACCTCAGAAATGAGGTATCTGAGGAAGGTGGTTGAAGTAACAAGAAGAGACATGGTCCGCAACCAGACGATACATCAAGGCATAAAAACCCAACTCCTGCAGACCCAAGTAGAACAGTCCCAGCTGAGATGGTTTGGCCATGTCTGCAGAATGGGAGAAGATCGGCTACCACGGCAAGCACGGGAAACTAAGAGCTAGGTATCCAGACCTCCAGGACGACCCAAAGTCCGCTGGGAGGATAACATTAGACAATCTTTGAAGGACCGATGACTAGAATGGAACCAAGCCAGGAGGAAGACAGCCGATAGAATAGTATGGCGCTCTCTCTTACAAACCTCTACACCTCACGGTAGAAGAGGAACGACTACGTAAGTAGTAAGTTGTCTTTCTACTTTCATGACTGGATGCTTGCATAGAATAGAGAAGGATTTAAATGGTACAACAGGGGTCACCAGTGTGGAACTGATGACAAGTGTCAATGGAACAAGAGATGAGAAGAAGACATTAGTGATGGATAGGACACATATGTTGAGGAATCCTGTTGATAGTATTACAAAGCAGTCTTTTTTCAGAAATCCCCAGGGTATGAGAGGCAGAGAGAAACCAAAAAAAAACAAACAAAAAACAGCAAAGCGAATTGAAGATATGGAAAGACATTGAGTGGGTGGCACTGGACATGAGTACTTGGCATGAATTTCTTGAAGGCCCGTGCTCCTTAAAGAGCTGAAGGATTAGGGATGATAGTGATTTGTCTTTCTATACTGTGTGTACTGAATTACAGTCTATTTTTTTTGTTGTTGTTGTTGACTTCAGCTAGCACCAATCAAATTAAACCGGTACAATGATGACTTGCTATTCTACCTATTTTATATGAACGGTGGTGACGTCCTTCAACTGGCTGCTGCTGCTGAACTGTAAGTATAACTTAATTCTCCTTGCTGGTTTGTTCCTGGCAGGATGTGCTGTTGTTGTTCAGCTGGGGCTGCAGAGTTTGTTGCTCTTTTGTGGTCAAAGCCAAGTTGATTCCTTGGCATTATCTACATTGTAAACAGACAGGGTTTGATTCTGGTTTTGTGTAGTGTGCAGTCTTGTGTTTCAGTCAAACAATGTTCAGCGAGGAAGGGAACTGGCCAAAAAGGTGTATGAACAGGGCAGTCAAACAATGTTCATGCAAAAATAACAGGGCAATCCACATAGGACGTCAGTAAACTCACGACGTATAAAGTCAATGATTCTTGTAACAGCCGTTGACGTTTTTCTTCATTATTTATTGTGGACGCCACAGTGACAAAATGGTTACGTGAATATGTAGGCACATCAAACAGTCATTATCACAGCAACATTCAATACAGCAATAGACGGTAGACAGCATTACAATGATGAGTCAGATGCATGTTATATTTCATAGTGCTGTAAATGTAGTCAGGTGAAAAAACTCCATCCTTTTCTATAACAGCCAGGAGATAACCAGATGTATGAGATCAGTTCACTCTCCTTAGTCTGACTTCAGCAAGACAGACACGTCTGCCGAAGTATAAATAATGTCCTCAAAAATATCCTCTAGATAATAAAGGTTTTTCCAAACCTAGTTCATTTAACAAAGTAGCAAGTAATGGTCCTTGGGACATGCATCAACCGATGCAGTACAATACAGCGACATGTGAGCTGGGAAAACATCTCGTGACGACGACTTTCGAAGACAGGCTATGAATCGAAATCGCTCACGACCCAAAATCGATAGAGTTAATGAAAAGTCAATTTACCTTGCCTTCAGGAAATACACAGAAATATCACGCCTCCCGACATGTGGGAAACACTAGAGGTATTATCTCGAATAAACGAAATATCCATTAAGAGGACTACACATCCCTGACAGAACAAAAAATAGCGGAGATCCCCTCTTCAACGAGGCATCTCTTTCGCCATTCAAATCGCTCACTCCACTAGTGGTGGGCGGAAACCGATCGACCAAAAAACAAGACCAGTCATGCGCAGTCCAGCGCAAAAAGACCACAGCTCAAAACTTAACTGCATTCAATACCAACGCGGGAAGACAAATGCTTACCGAGAAAAGTGACTATAAATTTCAAGCAGTTGTTGCCCTTGCGTTATAAAATAGATATTGTAATAAAACGATGTTGCGAGAATTTATCACGCAACATATCACCACCTCCTCCCGATAAAAAAAAAATGTGGAACATATTTTTTTTTTTTAAATATCAAAGAGCATGCGATAAGCGGCTCAAAACGCACGAATTATGCGCTGATAATTAATTAAATTGCCTAACATGAGGCTAAATATAGAGTGTCTGGTGAGGATATACCTCAACAGAAAAATAAATATGTCTCAAAAAATATTCACATCGGGGAGGTGTCACCAACACACATCACGTTAGCATGTAAACACAATATACGTATGCAAGTTACCATAATCATCATTAAACAGCATACTCTAATATTGTCTTTAAAAATGGATGTACAAATCTGATAGGAAAATTTAAATAGTACATTCTTTGACATGTAATGACATAAGTACATAGTAAAGTTAAACTACATGACGATCCAGGACATATGCTCTGGTATTCCGAGGGTAAGTACACAATCTAGAACTCGTCATGCTTGATACTAGTAAGGTAAGTCCTCAGCTCAACAATGACATTCTGAGAAAGTACAAGCAATATAATGCTAATTAATAACTAATATGCTTCATAAGGTACAATACATTATTAATAATTGTGGCTGTTTAGTAAACTAACGGCCCTTATATTAACTACTCAGTCCTCCTCTATCATCTTAAAAAACGAACAGAAGAAGATGACAACAAAGCACGATAGTGTGTACATATAAAGTAAGTACAGATGTGCTAATCTATTGTAGAAATATAGGTGTGTTATGACTCTGTAATATATGGAAATATAGGACAGAAGTATTAGTTGGAGTCATGTGGGCATCTAGACAAAATGTCAGCCATCACATTATCCGCACCACGGATAGCTCGTACCGTGAAGTGAAAAGGTTGAAGAGCTATAGCATATCGAGTGGATCTCGAACTCTTCAAATTCTTAGTCTGAATAGCTGTAAGAGCTTTCTGATCAGTCTCTAGAATGAAATGTGCGCCCAGGAGGAATCTTTGTAGCTTTAGAATTGACCAAACCATCGCTAACAAATCACGGTCTAAAACCGAGTAGTTCCTCTCTGCCGCATTTAGTTTTCTAGAAATGTACATAACAGGATGCAGAGTATTTGCATATTCTTGCATCAGTGCTGCTCCAATCCCAGTGGATGAAGCATCACTCCGAAGAACAAAAGTCCTATCAAGAGTAGGTAATCTTAAGATGGGAGGAGAAGAAAATATATTCTTGATTTGGTCTAGTGAAGATTGGCATTCTTCAGACCAACGGACCAGATTAGGCGAACCTTTCTTCAACAATGTTGAGAGAGGTGCCATGATCGAAGATAAATTTGGAATAAATCTCCCATAAAATTGAATTAAACCTAAGAGACTCCTAACTTGTTTCTTCGTTTTAGGAACAGAGATGTTCAGTATTTTGGAAGTATTGTGGTCTTCTGTCTTCAAGAGACCATGACCAACACGATGACCCAGGAAAGAGATTTCACCAAAACCAACAAAAGCTTTAGAAGGTTTCGCTGTCAAATTATTCTCACGTAGAGTGGACAGTAAGTCATATAACCCTAAATAGTGATCTTCCCAGGTATCACTGAAGAGACAGATGTCATCTAAGTATGCGATGACATCCGAACGATGTGACAGAATTCTACGCATCATGCGAACGAAAGTGGCAGGGGCGTTCATGAGACCAAAAGGCATAACATTCCATTGAAATAGACCCCTAGGTGTAGAAAAAGCAGTAAGAGGTTTGGCATGCTCTGCTAAAGGCACTTGCCAATAACCTTTAGACAAGTCAAGTTTAGTGAAGAATCTAGAATTAGAAAGTCTAATCAGTAGATCTTCTAACAAAGGCATCGGTTCAGCATCGAACTTTGTGACCTGATTCAATTTGCGATAATCAACACTGGCCACCAAATGATGCGTGATGCCATATGATGATGGGTGGTATCCGCATGTCTGGTTTTGTGTAGTGTGCAGATGTGTTCAGTCAAACAATGTTCATGCAAAAATAACAGGGCAATCCACATAGGACGTCAGTAAACTCACGACGTATAAAGTCAATGATTCTTGTAACAGCCGTTGACATTTTTCTTCATTATTTATTGTGGACGCCACAGTGACAAAATGGTTACGCGAATATGTAGGCACATCAAACAGTCATTATCACAGCAACATTCAATACAGCAATAGACGGTAGACAGCATTACAATGATGAGTCAGATGCATGTTATATTTCATAGTGCTGTAAATGTAGTCAGGTGAAAAACTCCATCCTTTTCTATAACAGCCAGGAGATAACCAGATGTATGAGATCAGTTCACTCTCCTTAGTCTGACTTCAGCAAGACAGACACGTCTGCCGAAGTATAAATAATGTCCTCAAAAATATCCTCTAGATAATAAAGGTTTTCCAAACCTAGTTCATTTAACAAAGTAGCAAGTAATGGTCCTTGGGACATGCATCAACCGATGCAGTACAATACAGCGACATGTGAGCTGGGAAAACATCTCGTGACGACGACTTTCGAAGACAGGCTATGAATCGAAATCGCTCACGACCCAAAATCGATAGAGTTAATGAAAAGTCAATTTACCTTGCCTTCAGGAAATACACAGAAATATCACGCCTCCCGACATGTGGGAAACACTAGAGGTATTATCTCGAATAAACGAAATATCCATTAAGAGGACTACACATCCCTGACAGAACAAAAAATAGCGGAGATCCCCTCTTCAACGAGGCATCTCTTTCGCCATTCAAATCGCTCACTCCACTAGTGGTGGGCGGAAACCGATCGACCAAAAAACAAGACCAGTCATGCGCAGTCCAGCGCAAAAAGACCACAGCTCAAAACTTAACTGCATTCAATACCAACGCGGGAAGACAAATGCTTACCGAGAAAAGTGACTATAAATTTCAAGCAGTTGTTGCCCTTGCGTTATAAAATAGATATTGTAATAAAACGATGTTGCGAGAATTTATCACGCAACAGTGTACCTAGCCAGTGAGATCTCTAACACTTTACTCCCCCAGGGGCAGTATCTGCTGTGGGACTACCTTTACCAGATATAGAAGAGTAATCCAGGAGACACAGACTTTCATAAATGGGAGCTTGCGTAGAATAGAAGGATTGAAATGGTATGACCAAGTCACAAATGTGGAACTGATGACAAGAAACAGAGAAATGCCCGTGGAACAAGAGATGAGAAGACAATGCTGGCGATGGATAGGACACACATTGAAGAAACCTGTTGATAGCATTACAAGGCAGTCCTTGTTCTGGAATCCCCAGGGAAAGAGAGGCCGAGGTAGACTAAAAAAGAGAACTAGATGCAGAAGTGAAAATGATGAGGAAAACATGGAAAGACTGAGCGGATAGCACGGGACAGGAGGTCTTGTGTTTGTGAAGGCCAATGCTCCCTGGGGAGCTAAAGGGTATTGATTGATTGATTGATTCCAGGAAACACAAGGAATAGAAATGGTATGATCAGATTAGCAATGTGGAGCTGGGAGGAGAAAGAACCAGCCAAACACCAGTGGAACAAGATTTGAGCAGAAGATGCTGGAGAAAACCAGTTTGTAGCATTATAAGGCAGACCTTTATCTGGAATTCCCAAGAGAAATCGAGGGAGACAAAAATAAGTACACAGAGACAGAATTAAATGTAGACATGAAGGGTATGACTCTGAAACATGGAGAACAGCACAAACAACAACCTTCTTCTTCATCTTTTTCATCTTCTTCTTCTCCCCTCTCCCCCCTTCCCCTTCTCTTTCTTCTTCTTCTTTCTCTTCTTCTGCTTCGTCTCCTTCACCTTCTCCTGTTCTCTTCTCCTTCTCCTCCTCCTCCTTCTTCTTGCAGCAGCAGCTTCATACATTCTCAGACGTCTATTGAATGTTTTCAAAGAAAGCAGTAGGCAGCTTGTACGAAGAAGAAGGTAAATGGAAGCTTGCACAGAATAGAAGGACTGAAGTGACATGACAAGATGACTAATGGAGAACTAATGACAAGATGACTAATGGAGAACTAATGACAAGAACTAGACAACAGCCAGGGAACAAGAAATGAGAAGAAAACCTGTTGATAGCGTTACCAGTAAAATCCTTGTTCTTGAACCCCCACCCCAGGGTAAGAGTGGTAGAGTAAGACCAAAGAACATATGGAAAAGAGATCTGGAGACAGGCATGAAGGGGATGAAGAAGACAAAGACCTTGAACTGATGGCACGGGTCATTATGACTTTACATACATTTTTTTTAATGGCATATGCTTCTTTGGGAGTTGAAAGGTGGAAGAAGAATAGGAAGTAGATGAAGTGTGGGAAGACTAGGAGAAACCTTGAACAGATAGTAAAGGACAGGAAGGCTTGGCATGTCTTTGTTGAAGGCCTGTCCTCATGGGAAGCTGACAGGTAATGATGATGATGAGTGCAGTAAATAGTCACATATTGCGCTGGAGACAGGAAGTGGAGAGACATGATCTCCTATGTCACTAGGCAAGGTACTTGAAGAAGCGTATCAGAATTTATGACAGCACTTCTAGCATGGTACTTGAAGAAGCATATCAGAATTGTGACAGCACTTCTAGGAACCCTTCATTACGACTTATGAACTCTTAGGGAATTCACAGACCACTGACTGAGAAACATAGCTATATTTAGTGTGAGTTACACACAGACCAAAGTTGCGGTTGGCAGATGGCAAAAGAACAGCTGGGCAACCACAACTGAGGTTCAGAGATGTTGTCACAACGTGGATTTAAGTTTATAGAGTTTGTCTGAGTGTAAAGACAAGACACTAATAAGAGAAAGTCTGAGCTGATAGATTTGTATGAGAATGACAGTGAATGTGGAAGATGAGGCTTATAGCTTCGAGGGTGAGAACCGAGATTGACTCTCCCTCGCCACTCATGACTTTGTTAAGAGCTAAAGACTCACCACCTCTGACTACCAAAAAAAGGAGATAAGGTTTCACTAAAAGTCCACAGACACACTATACAGACAATTATGTATACGTACAGTATAGTTATATATATATAGAGACTTCTTCTTCTTCTTCTTCCTCGTTCGTCCTGAAAAGGACGATGGTTACGTTGTGTCTGTTTACGCCTAAGCTGTGATATCCGCACCTTTCGGTCGACACATCCGACTTCTGCACAGCATTTTTTGGGACCGGGTTTACCTTCCCTCTTCGATCCGTGCTCGCTCAGCCAGACTGCACTGCTGCAGACTGTTTCCAGGACCACCACGTGGAGGGAGGTGGAGCACGGTCTTGACCAGCTCTAGTTCGCTGGTCCTGACGCAAGCAGTCAAGCTATGAGTTGCTGATTGTGTTCTCTATTGCTGCATCTTTTGGTCCCATATATAGAGACTGATCCAGTATAAAGTTTATAGTTTATTTACACAATAAAAATAAATTACTTATCAAAATAAATAATGTGCGTGGTCGCACTCCTGAAAAGAACAAAAACAATTAAAATGCTTTGTAATCAACCCCAACCCCTCACCAACGATTTCAACCTGTATGGGAAAAAGAATTAAAGATTAAAAAAACCACACTGAACTTGGTGGGGTCTCGGATTTCAAGCCACCACTGCAAACTATCTATTATTAAGTATTAATAAAATCTCTAACACCACTGTCCGTCCAGCTGTAGACCTAACTAACTGTCTACAAAACAAAAACTTAGGCATAGGAATGTTAACCCTATCTCCCTCCACGAATATTGCTGTTGAGACTTGGGCTTGAGACTCAGGTATTTGACTCTGACTGTGACTGCGTCACTTCTGGCGAACTTAATTCGTTATCGGCCGACTGAACCCACTTAGGATTTAATGGCAAACAGCATTATTATGGCTGTGTAAAGTTAGAACCAACCTCCAGGCAACGCGCCTTTTTAGGAATGGTATATCGAGCTGAGAGCTCGGGATTTTAACGATGAACATGTTCCCGCTGAAGCATGGGGCTTCTTTCTTCTTCTTTGATCCTTAGCCGCCGACCGTCAAAGCAGTCAGTGGCCATCACGCCTAGTGGCATCTTGTAGGGCAACAACAAATTGATTCCACTTTGCTCGGTCGGTGGCCATCCTTCGTACAGTGCCCCAACTTGGGTTCATTCTTTGCATCTCAGCCTCCACAGTCCTCCGCCAGGTTGTTTTTGGTCAGCCTCTCTTTCATTTTCCTTCAGGGGTCCAAAGCATAGCTGTTCTTGTGATGGCATCAGGGTCTCTTCTGAGGACATGGCCAACCCAGCTCCAGCGTCTGCCAGCTATGATGGTGTGCATGTCCTCTTGCTTGCTCAGAGTAAGCAGATCTTGGTTGGTGATGGTATTCGGCCACCGAATCTTTTGGCCGAATACCATGGGGCTTCACTGCAAGAGAACGGCTATCTTCTCCTGGTGCAGACATACTTGGCGCCGGTAACTACAGCGTCACCAATTTTCTTTCACCTCTGTCGATGCCTCGACCCTTTCTACTCCTGAGAATGGTCGACTATCTTGGCAAACTGAGGCAAATTTCGCACCCCTCTCTGTGTGCCATGAAAAATTGCTGTAAAACAAATAATAACAACACATATACAACACATCAAAATTTACTCATCTCTAACACCTAACTCCCTTAAATACATCTCCCGTCTATCCCCTACACACCTCCACGCACAAGCGATAACAAGAACTCCTACCCATCTCCCACCTTTTTTCGATTTTTTTTCAAACCCATCCACCTCAATGTAAATATCGGTCTGGTAGGAAACCCCAGACACTGCTGACCTAATCTGTTTGTGCCGGCTGGCCACGCCGTCACAACAATACATACACTGAGGGAAATCCTCTGTACCCAATAATACCTAGGCCTACTTTCTACAACTGACCAGGGAAGGTTATCAAAATTACACAATATAACCACCCCGTTCTAGGAAATATTAAATCTCAACTCAGTAATATTAATTACACAACTATATATATATATATATATATCATCTAGGAATAATAAAATCCCATCTAGACCCGTATCTTCTGACTACAAAAGGTTATCGATTGAACCCCGGTAATAATTACACAAAATACGCTCACGTATTTACACTGCAGATATTATAATCAAATCGAGGTTCCATATATCAGACCTCACAATTACAGTCTAGATATAGCCTAAGGACTTAACCTTATACAATGAATTTCACAAGCGTATTTACACTTACTATCTCAAAAGCCTAGACACACAGTTAATATCTCAAACTCGCTACACCAACCAAAGATCGTACTAGCTTATCATAGAAAAAATTATATGCACACTTACGTTTTTATTATTTCTATAAGATAGTAATTGATGGCACTTTCGTTTATATAAAATTTAATTTAGTCCCCGAAGAACCTTTACTTTAACGTGCTAAGATTCTATTTAGAAACTAACTATAAGTATGATGCTAATTAAATTATGGACATACCCAGTTTTATCGAATATCTCACTTAGAGCAAGCGATAACGACATTGTTTTTCACGGCTGAATTTCTGGAGACAAAAGAGATCGCTACTAGATTTACTCTGTTATTTATTACAAAGAAATTATGCCAGAGCCCACGCCATACGTCATCACGTAGCGTCTCTCTTAAACCAATAATATCTCTGCATTTAATAAACTATTGAAACGCTCCAATGATAACGTAAGCTACTCGTGACGCATGTTTATTCCGGCTCTCGCTCACTCCAATTGCGTCATGTTAAATCATGTTATACCGACAGCGTGAGCAAAATTAACTTTTGATACGTTCTACGTTATCTGGGTCGAGGTTCAACACCCACCCATCGATTTACCGGGTAGGGGTTACTTAACGTCGGAAAATTTTCACCCAGCCTAATAAATACTCAAGCGTCTGATACAATAAAATGAACCTTAATTATTTAAAAAAGAAAAGCCTACGTGGTCGCGATTACTTTAGAGAAAAGAAAACGTGATGCGAGTATAAAATAAACCTACCGTTATCCCTCATGAAAACGCAATTAATTAACAAGAGAAGAAGACTAAACTCAATTAATTACAGGGAGAAGAAGAATGGGCTCATAGCAACGTAAATAATTACATAGGGAAAAAGAATGGGGCCCGTTGAAAATAAAATCTCAGTAACTTCTCACAGATGTGTGCAAGAGAGACTTGAAGGCGCTGGACTTAAATCGAGCAACCTGATCGGATAAAGCTGCCAATCGCATCAAGTGGTGATGCTCCCTATGGCGCCCTTTCAGATTGGGAGAAATGAAGCTGTCACAACAAGCAGAAGAGAAAAGAACATACCGAAAGGAACGCCAGGAAAAATAACAAGCTGAGGCTATCACCTCAAGGGCACATTTCCATAGTCAGTTATGACTGAAGTGCACTACCAATTACATACAGGACTTATTGTGAAGCATTGCCGTGATGGGTTATAACTAAGGCTGAATTACTGGTTTAATATATGGTTTCATAATCAACTTTAACAAATTTAAGTATTTATGCTACAATGGGATTATAATGGATAGTGGATTGATGAAAACTGATGAGCTATAATTCATTCATTACCCTTTAGTTCCCTAAGGAGCATGGGTCTTCAACAAACTCATGCCAAGTTTGTCCTGCCCCGTGCCATCAGCTCACGGTTTTTCTAGATCTTCCTCATCATTGTCATTTCTGCCTCCAGTTCTCTTCTCCATATTTTGTTGGTCTGCCCCTTCCTCTCCTACCCTAGGGAGAACAATGAATGCCTTGTAATGCTACCAACAGCCTCCTCAGTCCCTTGTCATGATGGTACACTCTGACAAGACTTCTTTCTTGATCTTATCTTCCCAGTTATAGCACTGTCTTCCTCTTGCGCGTTTGTCTTCAACTCTTCCTTCCGTTATGGTCTTCAGCAAGATGTTGTGTCTTTTTTATATGGCCAAAATATTGTAGCTGTATGATTTTGATCTCCTTCATTAATTCTCTTTTATTTCCTAGCTTTTCTAGGACCCTTTTATTTGTTTTCTTCTCATTCTTTACTTACATGCTAACTTTTAAACATGACTGCCCCCAGAACTTGACATTACAAGATGTTTTTCCCTCACTGTGTGCGTAACTATATGCCAGAAATATCAAGTTTCAGACCTAAAGTTCTGTTATACTTGGACATGCGCCCAAATATAACCAACTAGTTTGAACAGGACGTGCCTCGCAAAAACGAGGCAAAATTTTATTTAAAAAGAAAAATATGGCAGATTGTACAATCTTGGATAAAATTTTACCAGAAAAAAATGGTCTTAAACGTGTTTTATTATTATTCAAAGATTTCATTGTATCACAGTACTGGTAAAACAGGTTTTGTAGTGATGCACTTTTACATGCTATAAATCGCTATCTCTCCACAATGTTATCAATCAATCAATACCCTTTGGCTCCCCGAGGAGCATAGGCCTTCAACAAACACATGCCAAGTATTCCTGTCCCGTGCCATCCGCTCAAGTTCTTTCCATGTTTTCCTCATCATTTTCACCACTCACAATGTTAACAGAAGTCTTATTTTGTTATTGTCCCTTTTCTCTCCTTATGAAGCATGGAGCCATCAGTGCAACAGTGGGGGTTTCTGTAACAATTTGTTTCATATGATGGATTTTGCCAGCCCTATTCACAGCCTTATACGGCATTCCTGAGGAATCAGTAGTCCTATTCTTCTGTCTTCTCCTTTTCTGTCACGTCACGGACCCCTGGGAACTATACAGGCCAGTGTGTTTTTCAGCATGCCTTATTGTTTCATCTGTTGTCCCTATTCTGGTATTTTAAAATGTGTTGTTTATGCTGGAGGTGCTTCAGTAAAGCAACAGAATATCTGACTCTTCTTATGCTGTCGTAAAACTGATAACCATTTTGAATGTTGTCTTTGACGATGAGAAAAGAGTCAGGAGGGAAGAATGAGTGTATTAGACGTACTTTCTTCTTGCAACTACAATAGAAACTAAGGGAAGAAAGAGTATAAATGACACTATACCTTTTTGCAGTTACAATAGAAACTAAAGTGAAGAAAAACTATAAGAATACCTGACACTGTTCCATGCATGCTACACCTCGAAGATAAAAAACCTGTCCAAAAAAATCATAAAACCCTGTACAAAGACCTGCAAAACATGTACAAAGACTGAAAAAAACCTGTCACAAGAGTTAATTCATGTAAAAATATTGTCAATTACAGTGAGCTGCATTATAGTTGAGGCATGGGGACTTTGCCCTTTAAAGCAGGTCTTCACTTATTCTAAAACCCAAGCAACAAATGTCTGAGTTTATTTTACACTGTAAAAATTATGTAATCGCGTCATCATTTAGTCTGTTTCTGCGCTTAATTATCACTAATAGATTGGGAAATCCTGAGTTCGATAGGACAGTATAAAAGAATTTTGAGACACAGCAATAAGGGGTGGGTTAGAAATCCGAAACCTAACCATGAACCCAAACCTTAATCTTAACCCTAAAGACGTTAGCAACTATCAAGGATGACATGATGAAGACATTCCACTGTTCTCAGATAATTTTACTACTGCGTTACTATTATTATTGCAAAGAGAAAAATTGAACTAAATTTATATTATCCTGTTATATGATATGAAATGTGGAGGTTTCTAGGGCAGTTGCAAATTATTTCAATAAATATTTGATATAATTTTTAAAATGATAAAATCACATTATTATATTAATTTTTTAAAAACAAAAAGCTCATTTGTAACGAAAATATAAACTGGCGCTAGTGTAATTAATTCTCTACTGAACTTCAAAAATGAAAATAGCCGTTTTAGCCTTAATGGCAGTTTAAAATACCCATATGACTTTAGTGTCAATCGTCAATGCGACAAACATTGATAGTAATTAATTATTTAATAACAATAACTCACTGGATGATCATAATGATATATCCACCATAGAAAAATCACAATGTTTTTAAAGAAGGGAAATTCAAACTTAGAAGAGAAGTAACTCCAAAAAACTTGTCTATGGGCTCTGATCGGATTAAGATACAAGTTTGCCTTGCTTCCATGATTTTATTTTCCCCAGTTTCATAATTCTTTTTACTTACTTACTTAGTCGTTCCCCTTCTACCATGAGGTGTAGAGGTTTGGAAGAGAGAGCACCAGACTATCAATTCTTTTTATATTAAAATGTACATTTCTTACGCAGATTCAACAAGTTTTAGTAAAATCAAGTAATATGTAGTGGTATCCACTTTTGTTGTTTGTTTTTGTTGTTGCTTATAAGCAGCCGTAAATAATAAATTATGCTCAATGCGACGTAATCTTTAAAATAATCAGTAACGTACTGGCTATCGTCAGCATTAGCAAAAAATGATGAATGAACAACACACCACACAGACTCTCGCAAAACCCCCATTAATCAGGTTGATTTTTTATTCACATGTGGCCTAACATCTCGCCAAATCTCACGACGCAAATATTGGCTAAGATGTGGTGCAAGAATTAGGCAAAAAAACCTGTACAGAAATTGTGTACGGGGCATACACATCTGAAAACTCAAACATCTTGTACAGATTACGGGTGCGTGTGAACCATAGCGTGTGGCATGTATGCTGTTCACACTTATGATTGGGACTGAAGAAATGTTATAACCGACAATGTTTGCCTGTTTGTAGTTACAATAAAAACTGATGGGAAGAAGGAGTATAAGAATAACTGATGTTATTTGCATGTTTGCAATCACAATAGAAAGTGGAGGGAAGGAAAAGTATAAGAATAACTGATGTTTCTATCATTTTTTGGGTAATATAGAAACAGGAGGTAGGATTGAGTGATTTTTCACTGTTTTACTTGTTTACAATCACAATTGCAAGTGGGCTGAAAAAGGAGTATAAACCAAGTGACATTTGTGCCTGTTTGCAGTTACAGTAGAAATTAGATTGAGGAAAGACTATCAGGCTCACTTTTTTTTGGCCTATTTACAGTTACAATAGAGACTGGAGATACCACAAGGAAGAGCGGGTCTGGTTAACGCGAGCCCCACAGTGTGAAGTATTCAACAAAACAGCAACATCAGAGCGGGGTACTTACTTATTTTTTGATGCAAACCAGTGGCGCAAAACTGCAAAAGATTTCTACCTTGAGTACGATAAGTTAGAAGAGAGACCAGTAATACCAAACTACAATTTTATTCAAGTGGGAGGTATGGGGCACTAGTGTTCACTGTCATTTCATTTTTTTTTTTTATTTCAGCTTTCATCGTATGTAGGAGAAGACATACTGAAATCCTCAGACACAATCAGCCATTTTTCACTTTAGGATTGTTTTATTGAATTGAAGATTCTTCTTCTTCTTCATAACCCTCCACTCCCAAAGGAGCAAAGACCTTCAACAAACACATGCCATCATCTCAAGTTCTTTCCACGTTCTCCTCATCATTTTCACCTGTTTCCAGCTCTCTTCTCCATGTGCTTCTTGGTCTACCTCTACCTCTCTTGCCCTGGGGGTTCCAGGTCTACCCCCTTCCACTTTGTTTCACACAGTCCCAGAACCTCGATTTTATATTCCCTCATTTCTGCTGCTACTTGTGCCACTTTCCCTTGTTCGTTCAATATCCGAACATTCCAGGTGCCAAATCTAGAGGTTCTAGAAGAAAGAAGGTTAGTCAATAACACAGACTCCTTTCGGCTTTCTCTGTGTTGCATCATATGCCTCCCTGCTAGAGGGCCTTCCCCTGTCTTGGGTGGCTGTGTTTTATTTTCCTTAATTGAAATGCTACAGAAGGATGTTGAGAATACCCTGGACAGAAAAAAAGACCAACAGAGAAGTACTGCACTCACTAAACGTACAGGAACATTGGCTCCTAAATACCATCGCAATAAGGAAGCTGAAATTTTTCGGTCATATAAAAAGACATAATAGTCTGGAAAAAACAGTGATGGAAGGCATGGTCCCTGGAAAAAGGGGAAGGGGTCGACCTAGACGACGGTGGACCCAGGACATCACAGAGAGTCTGAACTTGTCTTTGGCTGATGCAGGTCGACTTGCCCAGAATCGTGATGCGTTCAGAGCAGCTGTAATGGAGACAACGTTCTGGAAAGAATATGTCACATGATGATGAATTGATTTGTCCATGTTTGTTGAAGTTTTTTGTGGTTAAAATTTTTTTATAGGATGGGGTAACCAGCCCCGTGCCCAACCCTCCTTAGTCGCTTTCTATGACATGCATGGCAGGGAACAGTGTTACTATTCTTTGCTCCCCTTTCGGGCCCCGGTAACACATGGGTGAATTGAAGATTAGTATACCCCTTTCTTTAAAATGCCAGTTATAAGTTGTATCTTCAAAAGAATTAAGTCTGTTGACATAGGAAGTTGTAATGCAGCATTAAAATTATGAAAAGTGTCTTCTGTTGCTGGGATATTTTTCTGATATGAAATGGTGGCAAAAAGTTTGAAATTTATGAGAAAAATATATATTTTTTAGTAATGGAAATATTTAAAATTTACATTATGTAATATGAAAGTGTGTAGTTTTTTTTGTTTTTACTTTTAGTGAGATACCCTATTCAGATTCGGTTTAAATACATTTTTGAAGCTACCAAAATGTGTTGATAGAATGGCAGTCAGCATTTGCAGCCTATTGAAATGTGTTGATCGAGTGGCAGTCAGCGTTAGCAGCTAATTCGTTGGTTGTTAATTATTTATTTAGTGCTTGCTGATGATTTAGTGAGGTCATGATGAATCTAAACTTCTCGAACTCTGCTTGTGCTTCACTCTTTTACATAAATTACTGTTCGTGTCCCCCAAGAAACATCATCATCATCATTAGCTGCCATCTCCACAACGAAGGTTGTCTGTAATGGATCTCCAACGTCTTTTGTCTCTTGTCTTGATGGTGCGTTCTGATAGACTCTTTCCTGTCCATCTCTTGATGTTATCTTCCCACTTATAGCGCCGTCCCTTGCACGTTTGCCTTCAACTCTTCCTTCTATTAAAGTCTTCTGCAAGGTGTTATGTCTTTCTATGTGGCCAAAATATTTTAGTTGCCTAATTTTGATCTTTATTAGTTCCATTTTCATACCTAGGTTTTCTAGGACCTCCAAGAAACATAGGCTTTAACAAACTCATGCTAAGGCCTGCTGTACTGTGCCATCTGCTCCCTTTCAATTCCGTCATCATTTCTCCTTTCCACATGTTTATTTGGTCTCCCTCTACCTGTCTTACCTAGGGGGTTCCAGAATAAAAATTTCTTCCCTTTTTTGCATGAGGATAATGTGACTACCTTTACCTTTTAAAGTTTTCAAAGCCTTTATATATGTTAACTTATTTGCCAGAATACACGTGAAAATACATATTGTTGAAGTTACCTGTCTATATATCACCATAATCACTACACTGGGTCATCACACGATAACTTGGGAGTGCAAATATTACACCAGCCACTCTCCAGCCCAAAGGACTTTCACAAGTTATGCCCACTAAAGAAGTTACTATTTGGTTGGAATTTCAACAAAACTGATTTAACAAATGCATGCCTTCTATGGCTGTGCCAGAACCTAAAACCAGGAGTCTGTGATATAAATGTCTTAAATAAAATGTGTGGTGACCTTGAGTAGAAACAGTCAAGTAATATTTCAATAGTATTTATAAACTAAAAATATCTTCTACATCTAGTGAAATGTTGACTGGGAAAAGTGATCATGTCTGTCAACAATATCAGTTCTTTTGTTTGACTTTCTTTTCATTCCATGTTGTTAATTCAGTCCCTTCTGAGATCCTTGGAACATGGAATAACTCATGGATCCTCCAAAGACATTGATTGATCTGTTGCTTGCCATACAGCTGTTGCTCAACACAGACCTCATCATTATTTTTTCTCCTGTGCATGTCCATGTCTGCTTGGGCTATCTTGTTTTATATACTCGGTGTTGTTCTGGGCTTTTGTCTGTTTTATTTACCCTGATTTGTCTTAGGCTCTTGTCTGTT
The DNA here is from genome assembly GCA_024509875.1 of Oreohelix idahoensis. NCBI lineage: Eukaryota > Metazoa > Mollusca > Gastropoda > Stylommatophora > Oreohelicidae > Oreohelix > Oreohelix idahoensis. The sequence goes on from JAMPIV010008631.1 coordinate 428,751, forward strand.
TCATTTAGCCTGTGTTGTTCTGGGCTGTTCTCTGTTTCATTTGCCCTGGGCTGTTCTCTTTTTCATTTATCATGTGTTGTCCTGGGTGTTCTCTGTTTCATTTATCCTGTGTTTACCTGGGTGTTCTCTGTTTCATTTAGCCTGTGTTGTTCTGGGCTGTTTCTGTTTCATTTATTTTGTGTTGTTCTGGGCTGTTCTGTTTCATTTACCCTGTGTTGTCCTGGGCTTTTCTCCCATTTCATATACCCTGTGTTGTCCTGAGCTGTTCTGTTTCATTTACCCTACTTTGTTACTCTCAATGCTGTTTATGCTGGGAAGTCTCAGTGCATATACAGAACATAAACTGATCTTTTATTTACTGTAGTCAGTGGCTCCATCTCTGTCCACCTGTAACATGGCTTGGCTGATAATACTTCTAAAGAAGATTTATGTGCTGGCCGCATATCCCCTTGCAGGAAGCCTGCACAGAGCATTTGAGTGCTCTTGCAATGTGTTTTACATGCTGAGGTTGCCAGCCCCATGTTCAGCCTCATAGTAGTTGCTTCTTACGAAATGTCAGAGGGAGCAGAAGGGCTATTCTTTCTTTGTCTCCTTGGAGACCCCCAGGAACTACACGAGGCGATGCCAAATGATTGCTGACATATATATAATTGCAAGTACAGAATGCAGACATTTTGAGCTGGGCCGTTGTGTGTATGTGTAGTTGCAGGTATAAACAACATACATTTTGAGCCAAATGGTTATATGTATATATAGATGAAGGTAAACTGCCTAGACGTTTTGAGCCAAGTTGTTGTATGTTAATATAGCTGCAGGTACAGATATATACAGTTTGTGCTAAGTGATTGTATGTTAATATAGCTGCAGGTGGAGAGACATGCATTTTGACCTAAGTGCTTGTATATATAAATAGCTGCAGGTACAAATATACATATATTTTGACCTAGGTGATTGTATGTATAATTATCTGCAAGTACGAATATATACTTTTTGACCTAGGTGATTGTATGTATAATTAGCTGCATGTACAGAAAAATTCTTTTTGATCTCACTGATTGCATGTATTAATAGCTGCAGGTACAAATATATACATTTTTACCTAGGTGATTGTGTGTATAAATAGCTGCAGGTACAATTATATACATTTTTTACCTAGGTGATTGTGTGTATAAATAGCTGCAGGTACAAATATATACATTTTTACCTAGGTGATCGTGTGTATAAATAGCTGCAGGTACAAATATATGCATTGTTTACCTAGGTGATTGTGTGTATAAATAGCTGCAGGTACAAATATATACATTTTTACCTAGGTGATTGTGTGTATAAATAGCTGCAGGTACAAATATATACATTTTGACCTAGGTGATTGTGTGTATAAATAGCTGCAGGTACAAATTTATACATTCTGACCTAGGTGATTGTGTGTATAAATAGCTGCAGGTACAAATTTATACATTTTGACCTAGGCAATTGTGTGTATAAATAGCTGCAGGTACAAACATATACATTTTGATCTAGGTGATTTTATGTACAAATATCGGCAGGTACAAATATATTTGACCTCAGTGATTGTATTTATCAATAACTGCAGGTACAAATGCATAAATGTTGACCTAAAAGATTGTATGTATCAAAAACTGCAGGTACAAACACATACAGTTTGACCTCAGTGATTCAATGTATAAAAAGATGCAAGTGTGAAATACAAAATTTTAGAGTGAAGTATTTGTATGTATGTATTGCTCCGGGGACAGAATATGTAGTGCACTATGAGAATGGCCCAGCAGAACATTAGTGGTTTAATGCTTTTTAGAAAATTGATTCAAGATTATGTAAACCCAGTTTGGCTAGATATATATTTTGTGGCTGCATTGGTCTGAGGGATTCAGTTAAAAAATGTCTTTTCTTCCATTGTATTAGAGTGCAAGAGAACTGTTTGGATCTGCACAATCCCTTTATGTTTAGCACTCCAGGCAAAAGTATGTGACTTTTCTCCAGATTATAGAAAAGGGGGAGACAATGAATATTTGGCTTTTTGTTATTTTTTAGTTATTGAGGAACTGAGTGGAACAGCATTAAATTAATTTCATTCTTGAACATTGATTGAGAATAATTGAGACAATTTTTAGAGGTCAGTTTAATGAGCTGCATAACTAGAAAGAAAATCTTCCAAAATATGGTTTGTACCATAGCCAGGAGTTTAGCCAAGAGCATTTTCTTGTGGGAACTCAGATGTAATAATTTAACATAGTTCTCATCATTTATCATTATTTTTCTTTTCGCTCCTTGTGGAGTGTTGACCACCACAGCATCTGGCTCCCTTGGAGGAAGCCGGCTTCAAGCATTCACATGCTCTTGCAGTAGGGGTTTCTGGGGCAATCAGTTTTATATGATGAAGTTGCCATCTTCGTGCACAACTTCATATTAGTCACATTCTGTGACTACCTGATGGAGCTGTGGTTCTATTCCTGTCTTTGAATCATCAGACACCCCCTGGGAAATATAGTTCTGGCTGTAGTACAAGTACATTAAGTTCTGTCTTGTTTAGCTGAGGTAAATCATGACTTAGTTCTCAATGATTATATTAGAGTATGGTCAGGGTATTTTTTTCCCAACTGAAAATGCCTGAGTGTCAGATAATAGTCCATTTTTTTGGCAGTTACTGCATGCCAGGGTATCTGCTGTGCATGAAATGTAACCAGGGGCCTCTGAAATTGTTGGCCTAATCCAAATACTGGTATAATACTAAGACCACAGGGACGTGACGAATCGCTATGTGCTTTTCTGGTCGTGTCTTGGACGGCTGACACCTAATATTCCCCATAATTCTGAAATTAATATTCTGACGTTTTTAGAAATCATTATTCATTTCCGTTTTCGCTCCTTCTGGAGCATGGGGCTACCACTTGTAGGAAGCCTGCACCAAGCCTTCATGGGCTTTTGCAGGAGTGGTTTCGATAGCAGTTTATTTTACATGATGAGGTCAGGATATATAATTTAGTAGCAAATCAAAAGGTAATATGATTGTCTCCCTTCAGGATAATTTGTTTGGTCTCATAATTGTCTCCCTTTGGAATAACTCTGCTTGGTCTCCGCTACGTGAAAGGATTGTGCATTGAATTTTTGTATGTGAATTATTTTTTTTTTCCCCACTCAGTGTAAGATTTGTTCATACGGTTGAGAAGCAGTGTGTGGCAGAAACTTGAAGATATATTTTATGAGAATAAATTTTATGTTGTCTGTAATAAAATGGGTTTGTTTGTTTGTCTTAGTTTGTAGATAAACACTGAGAACATAGCCCTATGTAATTCATGGGGGTTTCTTCTGAGACAAAGAAAGAATAGGACATGTCATACAAGGCAACTAATATGTTGTTGTTTACGTATGTTTACGTTCGCTCTCAGCCATATCTCTCTCTTACAATGCTGGCTGTTAGTTTTGAGCGGTAAGTACGTTGTGTCGTAGTTTACAGCTAGGCTGCGATATCTGCGCCTTTTGGCCCGACACATCCGATTTCAGCAAGCAATTTTTATGGGTTTGCTTCCCTGTCACTTCACACCTACATGTATGCTATACCTCATGTCCATTCAATAGTGCAGAGAGGTGGTGCACCAGTGACCATCGCTTCCAGGGATTCCCGCTGTGGTGAAACTTGTTGAGAACCCAGCATTGCACACTAAGCTTTGAGAAGTCACTTGAGCCCCAGACGTGATTCTTTGACTTGGTTGACTGCATGCAGGAGGATCTCACTATGGACCCAGTGATAGGCAGGGGAAGCTGAGAAGTGGCTCTGTGCAGGACGTGACAATTCCTTGGGAGAGCCCACAACCAAAGCTCTGCATAGTTGGAGGGCCCCTTTGGATAGCAGGGCACTTCTTACTCCAAGCTTGGAACCAAATGAGAGGATCCTTTAAATGCAAGCCAAGCTGGAGAAACTGGAGCTCATGACTTTAACTCCGCACATTTGGGAATGGCAGAAAAGCCACAGGAAAAGCCTACACCTACAGTGTAGATAATACCAAGGAGTCTTCAACTTGGTGTTGGCTGCAAAAGAGCGAGAAGCTCAGCAGCCCAAGTTAAAGAACAACAACTCCCTCATCTGGGTTCAAGAAGGTCATGTTGCCAACCTTCTCTTCTCATGGAGCTGACAGTCTTGGAGGACATGTTCTATAGTTCTAAACACTAAATACCACAGATTCAGTTCTTCCCCATTCTTTTCTGGTCTTGATTGTTGGGTCTCTATGTTTAAGTTTTTTTCTTATTTTGTTGTTGTTTTTGGCCACCATCTGTCTCTCATTTTATAGCACATATAACTAGTTTGGGCCGTTTGTTGATGTTCAACATGGCCCCACCTCAGGCAAAGATTAACACACTTTTTTTTACCTCTTCCTATACAATGATCTCTCACGGCAAAGGTGCCGGGTTCAAATCACCATACCAACGTGCTCCAGTCTACCTGGCTGTAAATGGGTACCTGACACTGCTTTTTTAGTTAGGGAAGGAAAAGGTAGCGAGGAAGGGAACTGATCACCTCACCTCTTGATGCTGGACCTAGTATTGTGAAGTCTCTAACACTTCACTCCCTTATGGCAGTATGTGCTATGGGTGTACCTTTACATTTTTACCATGCAATGAGTCCCCATATTGTTCCCACGGGCCTCTGAAGAGAAACAGAAAGAAAAGGACGACTGCACCCTCAAGCATGTCGCACAAGGTGACAAGTATGAGGTTGTACATTGTGCTGGCCGCCTGATCATGTAAAATATATTGCCACAGAAATCACCGCTACAAGAGGGCATGTGCAGGCTTCCTGCAAGGGGGCCCACTGCACTATAAGGAACACAAAGGAAAATGATGATAATTATACAACGAAGGGGTCTCACAATGTGAAATGGCCCGGGTCTATCTGAGATCTCAGAGGGCCTGATTGTCATCATGTGACAAACCCCCAAGTGATGCAAGCAATCGGTCATTTCTTTCTGCTGATGTTCATTTTTCATGGTCTTTTTTTGCTGGGGCTTTGTAGGGTTTTAAAAATTTTCCTTTGTCCTTACATTTTTAACTTCCTCGGATTGTCACTGACAAAATAAAGTTCACTTGAATATTCATTTAACTATTGCCCTTCAAGAACTAGACAAGTGCCAGTGGAACAAGAAATGAGAAGAAGACGATGGCGATGGATAGGACACACACTGAGAAAACCTGTTGATAGCATTACAAGGCAGTCCTTGTTCTGGAACCCCCAGGGCAAGAGAGGCAGAGGAAGACCAAGAAGTACATGGAGAAGAGAGTTGGAAACAGGTGAAAATGATGAGGAGAACATGGAAAGAACTTGAGATGATGGCACGTGACAGGAGGACTTGGCATGTGTTTGTTGAAGGCCTATGCTCCTGTGGGAGTGGAGGGTTATGAATGAATGAATTGCCCTTCAGATCCCGAAGAAGTAGACAATCAATAAATCCTTTTGCTCCACAAGGAGCATAGACCTTCAACTAACATGTCCTCCTGTCACATGCCATCAGCTCAAGTTCTTTCCATATTTTCCTCATCATTTTCACTTCTGTATCTAGCTCTCTTCTCTGTGTGTTTTTTGGTCTACCTCTGCCTCTCTTTCCCTGGGGATTCCAGAACAAGGACTGCCTTGTAATGCTATCAACAGGTTTCCTCAATGTGTGTCCTATCCATCACCAGCGTCTCCAAGAAGTAGAGCCTTCAACAAATGTATGCTAGGTCCTCCTATGTCCTGCTAGGTCCTCCTATCCTGTGCCATCCGCTGAAGGTCTTTGTTTTCTATATCCCTGTCATGTCTATCTTCACCCTGGGGTCTCTGAAGAGGCAAAGCAAGATTAGCACTATTGCTCCTTCAGGCATGTTGTAAAAGGTGACTGATGTCAGGGTGGCAGCCTTGCCATGTAAAACAAATGTCTACAGAAACCATCACTGCTTTGATGGAGGCTTCCTGGAAGTGGGCCATCTGCTGGGATGGCATCGAGCTTCATAAGGAGCTAAAAAGAAAGGTGATAAGAGTGAGAGATTTTTGTCTCCATTTCTCTTCTCCAAGTGTTTGTGAGTACTCTCCAGAACAAGGACAACCTTGTCATACAAAATGTTCTGGTAATTTATTTATTTCCCTGGGACCCAAAGATGCAGCAATAGAGAATGCAGTCAGCGACCCATAGCTTGCGTCAGGGTCAGCGAACCAGAGCTGACCAAGACCCTACTCCACCTCCACATGGTGGTCCTGGAAACAGGCTGCATCACTGCAGTCTGGCTGAGAGAGTAGGGATCGAAGTGGGAAGGCAAACCTGGTCCCAAAAAAATGCCGTGCTGAAGTCGGATGTGTCGGCCGAAAGGTGCAAATATCGCAGCTTCGCTGTAAATGGACACAACGCAACCAACGTCCTTTTCAGGACGAACAAGGAAGAAGAGGAAGATTTCTTTCCCTGCTTGTATGTTCACTGTCCCGTTTGAACATTTAAGCTGGGAATTTATTTTTTTAAAGGAGTTTTGGCAAAGCGCGTTCCATTCAACCTAGATTTAAGGTCCGTTGGTTAGTTTAGGGCGCATGTCCAAATATAAAAGACCTTGTGGTCTGGTGTATAAGCAAGGAATGTTGATGTATGGTTTGGTTTGGTTTGGTTTTAAGGACCATCTTCATCGCACACCGACAACTCCATCAGTGCTCCGATCTCCTCCCTTAGATCACACAAGGAGGATCTCAGCACAGTGCACGAACTCCGTAGCACCGGCGAGAATCCCAATGTGTGTATAGGAATTACACATTCTATAAGTATTTTAGTGGTGTGTAGGTTTCTAATTTTTAAATTTGGGGTCGGAGTGGCTAAGAGGTATGGAGTCCGCCTCGAGCTCTAGAGGTACCAGGTTCGATTCCCAGATGTGGGAATATAATTTATGGAAATTTTTTTTTCAGAACCAGTGGTCCTAATGATATCATACTCCCCCCTGGTCTCCTGGGTAGTGAGATCGGATGCCTAGCCTTCTCAGATAAGGTTGAAAAAAGGGGTGGTCCCGTGTGCAAGTTGCGCACGTTAAAAAATCCCACGGCAGTTGGAAATCGTAAAGAGTAGGCCATAAGACCACTGCCCCAGGAACATTTTTTAAAATGTTGATGTCAAAACAAACAAAAGTAACACAAGGATGGGAATTCTAACAATGCTTGCTGCACAAAAGAGGCGTCTCTGATTCCTTGAAGGCTATTTTCACCAATGTCTGCCTCCAACTAGACAACTGGCTGAAGGCGCTCATGTGATATCTTGTGACAGTTTACTTTACTGCTTAAGGAAGTAACGTGTTAGAAACTTCAATATACTTGGTCTCTGCTTTATTAAGTGGAGTGACCTGCTCCCGTCCTCGCTGCATTTGCCATCCCTAACGTAAGAGCAGAATCAGGTACCCATGTACAGCTGGATGGACTGGAGCGGGATGCTGCCAGATTTTGAACGCAGCATCTTTTGCCATAAGAAACAAGCACTCTAACCACTTTGCCAGTCGACATTTGTGACGAAACTGGGCGACCTCTATCGATTTTTGGTTCTCTCCGGCAGTATCGGTACATTTGTGGTACTGATTTCTATTAGGTGCTGTCAATTATCGCACTTTTCTTTCTTTCTTTCTTTCTTTCTTTATTTTTCTGCTAATTAGCAGATATCTGATTTTATCAAATCACCCTGTAGGTGATAAATATCACATTTGCAAGGAGTGCTACCCAGATTTGTGGTTATAGGCGCGGTCGACTAAAACTTATATCGGTCTACGCTATCGGCTTAATTCACTGATAAGACCCGGGGTTTGCGCACTCATACGACAGATAACGAGATTACTGTCTGTGTGTCACATGTGGGCAGACAAATGTGATGTAATCGCTTCTGGTCACTTGTTTAAAAAACGTAATCATGGATTTATTACATTTTAGACAATATGAGTCTACAAATATGCTTGTAAGAGTGTATACAAGGCATCAGATGCCCATATATGGTATTACGTGACCTTTGCTGGCACGCACCTTATTTCATGTGGGGCCGTTTTGAATTATCACAGCCTATCCTGTATGATTTGAAATGATTGGATCTTTCTGATTAGATCATAACATCACTGGAGGGAATATAAACTGACAATTTTAGTTTTATGTCTCTGTGATTTGTACGCTCGCCAAGACATCAGACCTTCGCCAGAGGAAGAACTAGATTCATAATTCCTAATTATTATCCAGACCTTTTGTTAGAGAACCAGATAAGACTTATAAAGCACAGGAAATCTCTTTCAAATTTTAATAAGGAACAACCGGGACTAGCAAATTGAAGAAACACGGAGTCAGAAGGGGCGTCGTGTGGTGAGTATTGGGGCAACTACGACAGTCGTTTTTGCCAGGAATATCCTATGAGATATTAGGTAGAAGGTCTCTAGAAATTGGCTCGTTAAGAAAGAATAAAGACCTATTCGAGATAGGGACATGAAGAAGGGAATGCGAATGCCTTCCACTGGACAGTGTTTTCTAGTTAATTCTGGAAAGAGTTCTGTTTTCCCACGACCTTAGCTTCTGCCCTTAGATCCCGTAACAGAAAAATCCCCCAACCTCATCTGAGTGTAGAAATTTCCCTATATGTAAAGTAGTAGTTAATTAAGAATGAGCTTGTGTAAAGTGAAATGATGATGTGATATGATACGTGTTACCCAAATGGTGAGTAATCTACAGAGTCCATGTGTCTCTAAATGCTTCTTCCGGATAGGATGATTCACATGTATGCATAAAATGTCCCAAGTTTTTATAAGTTATGTCAAGTGGGATATCTATAAGTCGAGGACGTTCTGATGAAAACTGTTGTCTAATCTCCGGATGGTACTGGCCAGACTGGATATCTTCACGAAATGTTCTTGATATGTAGACTCATTATCTTGAGTATGTAATCGTGATTCATAAAATATACTTTGGAGTCTGCTTCACAGAATGCGCTTGAGAGTGTGTTGCACTTGGTATAAATATGAGATTCTACTTTTGAGCTCTTTAGCTTGACTTCAGATATTACGCTTCCGATGGAGCTGAACTTGATATGAGTAATCAACTGTGAGCTTTAGCTTGACTCCTGTAGTAAGCTTTCGAGTGATTTGAACTTGATATAACTATGTATTGAACTTGTGCGCATGTGATATATGTTGACGAAAAATGCTGCGTCCACTGTTTGTATCGTGGGCGAGAAATATTCCTTTTTTTATTGAGGAACGAAGAATGTCCTATGGCGAATTCTGCAAACCAAATGTACGCTATGATAACTTATTTCTGGTTAGACGTCAGACACGTAGCGTGTAGACTCAGACTTCTGATGGACTGAAGACACACAAAAGTCTTCGTAAGTTTTCACATTTAATATAAACTGATTGACTTTCATTTATTCTACATCTCACTCTTGATTTCTATGAGTTCGATTCTAATGATGTTAAATATATTGTGCATGAGAGTGTGTGTGCATGAAAGACTAAGATGATGATTCAACAAGCTAAATGAAGGAGACGTTTCAACCGTTAATTACTTCCGATCAGCCTATCATCTTAGAGGAAAATCTTCTGATTTTATTTAGTCATGTACTAGAAGAATTAATTAAAAAACTAGCTTTCGCACTTTTAGCTAGACGGCTAAGATAAATAACTAAAGAATGCGAAAAAAGTATTAATAATCTGTATAAGATCTACTAACATTCTTTTCCCTTCGCAAAATCCTTTAAGAACACAATACACACAGATATTAAATATTTATCTACATTGAATTAATTGTAGTCTATGCGTTAGGAATTTCTCTTTACGCCACAATGTTTAAAAACTGGATTCCCCCCCCCTCTCTCTCTCTCTCTCTCTCTCTCTCTCTAGTGAGCTGTGCGGTATATTATATCTCTAAAAGTCAAATGGGGGTCCCTTGGACCGGTGACGTACAACTCCGCCAATACAACCAATAGCTAAGAGACCCTTTGGTCACTCATTCCCAGGATCTCTCTTGTCCCCTGTCAGTCCAAAAGTGGGTGGTGCACTTCGCGACCAACTTTCGTTGCCTGGCTTGCCTGACAAACAGGTGTTGAGATAATTGGCTGGCCAATGCAAAAGTGTCCCCCGCCTTCCAACTGTCATATCACTCTCTGTTTGTCTATCGCTCCACGTGTTGGCGGCGGCCTTTGTTACCTCGGTCCATTGTCGTCAGCACGCTAACAAGTCCCTTTGTGGCGCCGCCTATTGTATTACATGGCGGTTGGTTTAAACAGCATGAGAAGCCAAGCTGGGCCTCTCCCTGCCCCACTGTCCCAATGTGGTGACCCGTTGCTTGTATGGACAGTGGCCGAGCACTAAAGAGACTAAGCTTTTGTGTCAGCCGCGCTCGCTTCAAAGTTAACAATAGTCCACAGAAATTGTACCATGCCCAGAAGTCTGATTTTGATGAAACCAGATGTGTTTCACCAGATTTATCACGAGGCAATGTGGACTTCAAAAGATGATGGGGACTCAATCAAAAGAATTTATTTTACCACCGATGAAAAAACAAATGTGGTTCTAGATACCGGTCGCGAGTAATCAAAACGATGAAATAGCAAACGTGGGCTTGAAAAAGCACAAATGCGGGAGAAAATAAAATAAGAAAGATGTAGGAAAAGATATGGCGATAAGGCTTTGCGCTCGTTTATCACAAGGTGCAATATATGTTACAATTAAAAGAAATCTCAGACACGTGCTGTAACAGAACGATTCGTCTCTTTTATTCATCTGTGCGACAAGTCTGTAGCCAGGATTGGCTTATTGGTGGCACCAGCAGAACGTACTATTTCTGGAACAAGACGTGAAAAGTGGCCTACGCTTTAAGACACTGTTTAGACTTTCCTTGAAGTTTCTGGGAGACGAGCTACACCCGACAACCTTGACCAGAGACGAGTGATCAGTGTGAAAAGACAGAACCGTCATTGGCAGCTAAGTTCAAATATATGCTGCCATCTGAACTTTCTTACCCTTTTTGCAATCCCCAAATACGAGGATGATAGCTTTTCTTTATCCATAACTATTCAAATTATTTTCAAACTGTTAAAACTAAAGTGATGATTAAATTTTGTTATTTGTAATGTTACAAATTTAACTTCGATTTGATCATTTTAAAGTTACTGCATGTTTGTCTCAGCCAATTACTACACACATTCTAAACAGAGCTATACTTGAATAAGAGAATTCAACTGAGTAAATCAGGGGTGAGGGCTTAACGAGCTGATAAATAAGTGCTTAAATTCTTCACAAAAGTGGTCGGCAGGTTACAGAATTAACGTGCTTAGCGACAGCCAGCATGGTTTTCGCTTACCTGAATTTCTTGTAAAGACTCCCATGTGATAGAAGCTTTACTACTCTTGTATCTACATTTCTGCCAAGAGTAATCTTGTGTACAAATAGACAATATTGAAGCCTATATTAGATACTCTTGAGTTTAGTCACTGTTGGACCACTACTGCAAAGCAGGGCAGGCAATACCGTCACAACGTTCACAGTAACGTACGTTGATTATATTTTCTAACGATGTGCATCCTACTTGGCAAGACTAAGAGGTGAAGGCCAGGAAACAAAGCGAGAAGAGACAGAAATGGCGGATGGAAGGAACCCCAAGAAAGTGCTATAAAGATTAAACGTATGGGTTTATTTTTGTATATGTGGCAAGGAAATTCATCTTCTTTTTCGCTTCCTCTTCCCATTAAAAAGAAACGAGAGGCTACCACAACATTTGTTTCCCCCCAAAGCAGAAAGGAAGTGCCCAAAACACTGCTGGACTGCCTATGGTAAATTTCTGGTGTTATGTGTTGCGGGTCGCACTAGTAACCCGTCATCGAAGCATCATTTTTTGTTGATGCCTAGATGGCAGGGAGAATAGTGTGATTCGCTTGCATAGCTAGGCGGGGTTGTCACACGGAAGGGCCTGGGTTCGAGTCCTGGGTAAGCCACTCACGTCTGTTGTTTTTCTGTTGTCTAGTTTTCTACTTCTTTATTTCTTACGAGTGCCTGAAAACATACCTTTATGTTTGTCTAATATTTATTTGTCAAAAACACTGCGTGTTCTTTCATAGATGGGTCCCGCACACAAAGAGGTTGCTAGGCCTATGGGCGTCCTCACATTAGTCGCCGCTCTCCACATGCCTGACGGAAACAGTGGACGCGTTCTTTATTTGTTCTTCCCAATGGCCCCGGGAATCAGGTGGTGTAAGGGAAAGAACTAATCAGTTCATTGATTTATTTAATGACTGAAACACATTAGACAGCAGGGGCGGACTGACGGTGGTCTGAGTCCCCTGGCAATAAAGAATTGTTTACTTGACAGTTGATTAAGGAAGATGGAGTTTAGGGAGAGTGGGCACCATACTAATGTGGGCCCTAGGGCACTGCTCGATTGTCCGACCGCTCAGTCGATTCCTGTTAGTCAGTAAATAAATAAAGTTAGTCAGGTTTGGTATATCTAATATTAATCTTAATGCAAATATAATTCTGTGTGTGTGTGGTTTTAATTACAACCAGAGCTGTTTTGAGGCACGGTCTCCTTTCAGAACAAATTATTTTTAAAAATTTTTGTATCTGTATGCAGAGCTGGTTTCAGATATTGTAGAGCGCTAGGTATCCAAATGGGTGGGGCCAATAACATCTACGGTAACTGATCAGTCCATCCAATAAGATCTACGGTAACTGATCAGTCCATCCAATAAGATCTACGGTAACTGATCAGTCCATCCAATAACATCTACGGTAACTGATCAATCCATCCAATAACATTTACGGTAACTGATCAGTCCATCCAATAACATCTAATGTAACTGATCAGTCCATCCAATAACATTTACGGTAACTGATCAGTCCATCCAATAACATCTAATGTAACTGATCAGTCCATCCAATAACATTTACGGTAACTGATGAGTCCATCCAATAACATATACGGTAACTGCTCAGCCCATCCAGTAACATCTACGGTAACTGCTCAGTCCATCCAATAACAAACGGTAACTACTCAGTCCATCCAATAACATCTACGGTAACTACTCAGTCCGTCCAATGACATCTACGTTAACTGCTCAGTCCATCCAGTAACATCTACGGTAACTACTCAGTCCATCCAATAACATCTACGGTAACTGCTCAGGCCGTCCAATGACATCTACGTTAACTGCTCAGTCCATCAAGTAACATCTACGGTAACTACTCAGTCCATCCAATAACATCTACGGTAACTGCTCAGTCCGTCCAATGACATCTACGTTAACTGCTCAGTCCATCCAGTAACATCTACGGTAACTACTCAGTCCATCCAATAATATCTACGGTAACTACTCAGTCCATCCAATAACATCTACGGTAACTACTCAGTCCATCCAATAACATCTATGGTAACTGCTCAGTCCATATGAAGTGGTATTGTGTGTGACTTCTTTAACTTCACAGCTATTCTGAGAATCCAATAACATCTACAGTAACTGCTCAGTCCACCCAGTAACATTTACGGTAACTGCTTAGTCCATATGAGGTGGTACTGTGTGTGTGACTTTTTTAACATCTCAACTTTTCTGAGAATCACATAAGACGTATGTCCTGGCTACGGCAAGTATGAGCGTACATAGAAAATACGACAGACTAGCTGTAAGAAACTCTAATAGAAAATACGACAGACTAGCTGTAAGAAACTCTAATAGAAAATACGACAGACTAGCTGTAAGAAACTCTAATAGAAAATACGACAGACTAGCTGTAAGAAACTCTAATAGAAAATACGACAGACTAGCTGTAAGAAACTCTAATAGAAAATACGACAGACTAGCTGTAAGAAACTCTATACCAGCGGCGAGCAAGCCAGAAACTGTCGGGATCTACTTTCGAAACACTAAGCTCTCCTAAAGATCTTATTTACTACTTGCTTAGTCGTTCCACTTCTACCCTAGGGTGTAGAGGTTTGCCAGAGAGAACGCCATATTATCCTATCTGATATCGTTCTTCTGGCCTGGTTCCAATCCTTGGTCCTTCAGGGATTGTCTAATGTTGTCCTCCCATCGAACTCTGGGTCGTCCTGGAGTTCTGGATCCCTGGCTCTTAGTTTCCCATATTTGTCCTGGTAGCCGCCATTCTCCCATTCTGCAGACATGGCCAAACCATTGTGATTGGGTCTGTTCTACTTGGGTCTGTTCTACTTGGGTCTGTTCTACTTGGCTCTGCAGGGGCTGGATTTTGAGGCCCTAACGTATCGTCTGGTTGCGGACCATGTCTTTTCTTGTTACTTCAACCACCTTCCTCAGATACCTTATTTCTGAGGTTCGGAGCTGGCTTTTGTGGGTTGCAGTCATTTCCTAAAGATCTACCTTGATCATCTGTTTTCAGGTTTAAGAATATCTGAACTTTGAAGTAAGGGCAGCTTATTTGCGACTCTTATCTCTGCCGCACTTTTTTTTTAAAACGAAGTATCCCGTTCAACCCTGTATGGGTTATAATTATGATATATAGTGTAATAAATTCAAGACAATATAAAAACTTCTTCCCCCCTACACGCAGTCCACACAGAGTAAATCAAAACCAAAATTGTGTATGTGTGCGCGACATAGTGTGTTTCCAAGAAACAAACACACAATAAAGATTTTTTTTTTAAACCAAACAAAAACAAACAAAGTAAAAATTCCGATGATGAAGTCATTTTGCTTAACTCTGCTGTTATTCATTGACTTTCCTCTATTTCAGACTTTTTTATTTCATCCGTCGCTGTTTCACGATCTTTCTCTTAGGGGCTATCCATAAAAGACGGACGTCTTTTTGAGAGTGGGGAGGGAGGGGTTTGTAAAAAGTGGACAACTGTAGACATGGAGGGGAGGGGTATTTAAGTTGAAAGTTCACAAACTGCATGGCAACTCTCACTCACATACAAATCAATCAAGAGTAACAAACCCTCTTATCTTCGAAAGCTTCTTACTGTCCAGCTAAGCCCAAATAAACATTCTTCGGATTTTGTCCCTCTAGCCAGGCCTTCCAATCCTTCTAGACTCAAAATCTCTAATACGAAGAGGTTTTAACTTCTATGCTCCTGTTCACTGGAACAAACAACCTTAGTATATTAACTCTCTGGGAACCGATATCACAATTATTGTGATGTCATAATTAGATTTTTAAGTTTTAAATATAGGTAGGTGATTAAAAATTTAAGGTGGTTCATTCTTTGCATCTCAGCTTCCACAGTTCTCCGCCAAGTTGTTTTTGGTCGGCCTCTTCTTTCGCTTTCCCTCGGGGGTACAAAAATGCCAGAATTTTGTGGACGTGTTTTATGGATGGCCCCTTATGAAGTTTGTGTTTCGTTTCGTGTCCTATTTGTCTATTTTTATTTTAAAAAATGCCAACAGCAGAGCTGTGGAACATTCAGGCTAAAATTATATGTTACAGAATGTTCACTTCAAGGAAAAGTTCGCAGTCCTATCTCATGTAGTTTTCACTAGGGAGACTTCCAAACAGTAGACTGTTCTTTTATTCATTCTGTTGTTAATGCTCCGTGAGTTTTCCGCCTGGTGTTAATATGCTTCCTAGGTAAGTAAATGTGTCTGTCAGTTTCTAACTTCTAGTTCCCTGAGGACTCCGTGCATTTTGTCAACTCCGTCCTTCTGCAGATTGGTTCAGGCCAACATTGGCCATATAGCTTCAAAATCAGTTCTTGCTTTTTTGGTGTGAATGCGCGGCATATCAGAAATCTTCCGAAAAACATTCCGTGATTCCTCTACCGGTACATCTGGCTCTACCTAATGTTGTTGATAAAACTCCTGTCGTACTCCTTGTTTTCCACTTTCAACATTACATTACTCGATCCACACTGCCGTAAAGGAGAATAGACTTTTTTCATGGAAACAATGGCGCCTGGGAATTCCATAAGCCCTATACAAGTTTTCCATAGGCTGTCCCTGTGTACGCCTGTCGAATGCCTTTTCAAAATCAACAAAGTTTAATGTCAGCTGTCCTGCCATTCATGTTGCACTGCTCTATAAATGTTCCTGAGAGGGCAAATATATGGTCTGCACATCTTCTGTTCTTTTTTGAAGCCCGCTTGTTTCTTTCCCAGCATGGTCAAGAAATTCTCTGATGATTATCCTGCCTAGTATTTTGAACCCTCTCCAGTTTGTTGCAGTCTCAAAAACCCCCCAAATGGCTACTCCATCTGTTTGTGTTAGTTTCCCAGACTTGTTATTCTAAACTTGAGGCTGGCTTGAATGGAATCGTAAGGCACTTTTCCATTTTCCCACCCTTAATTGATAGGTGTGATAAGTGATGTTGTATTTACGCATCTATTGCACAGCCCAGAACATTCAGTCCTGCACACTGAGTTCCTTTGGTGGTTCCTTATTATCAGAAAAATAGTGCTTTTCACAATGTTCTCGAAGTGCTCTGCCCACCTTGTTTCCTGCCCCTGTGCTGTGGTGATGAGATTTCCTTGCTTGTCTCTTACTAACGTTATGTTGTTTGCACCTCGCACACTGATAGCTTTAGTTATTTTTATAAACCTGTGCTTTGTTCATTTTTCAGTGCTGCATCTTCTGCCTGTCTTTGCAATGGTCCATGATGAAATGTACGCTTTGTGTTAGCACTGGTTTTTTGACGGTCCTTGTCCAACTGACTGTTTTTCAGCTATACGATGAGCCTTTAGACCTGGGTATATCTCTGTTTGTAACTTTTCAAACTTCGCATGGTTTTGTAATAATTGTGTTACCAGTCTTGGCTCTTTTTTTGAATCCCAAGCATGAGTGCTTTCTTTATAATGGTTGGAAGATTGTTAGCTGGACAAGTGGTCTCTGTTCTTATCCTGGCAAGATTGTGTAATCAGATATCCTCTCTTTACGTCGACCACAAACGCTTTTAGAGTGAGGGGGTCCTTAAGTTTCGTGATGTTGTAAACTGTTTGACTGACTGGTAGCAAGTTTCACCTTACAAAAAAATCTTCAATGAACGGTTCCCACATCCACTTTTCACGTCTTAGTGCAGGATCCATCTGTAAAATTGATCATTATGTGATCTACAAGTAATCTCGGTTTGGTGATTCCCATGTTAAGACTTGAAAAAGGTGTCCCCTCCGACTGACCAGATGTTAATGGTGCAAAGCTTAAATTTTAGTCCCCATTCTCATTTAACTAAACTGCCGCATATCCTTTTCCCCATTAAATCATCATAATTATGAGTGACTGTTTTCCAACTTTCGCATTTAGGTCTCCCAAAGAACTAAAAAAAAATGTAGTGGGGTCAACAGTTGGTTTTCCATTTCCTTTTTGTACCTGTTAATAGAACTCGTCCTTTAATCGTCGCTGTCATTTTTGTTTGCATAACATTGTATAATTGTGTTGTTGGTGAATCACCCTCTTTGCTCTTATTAGTCTGTTGTTAATGGGGTCCATTCCAGTAAGACCTTTCCATTCCTTTCCAGGATAATGGCTAGCATCGTTGTGTGACCGATTACCAGAATAAAGTACTGCCAAATAGGGGTACTGTTTTTTTCTCCCCATCCCTGTTCCATCTGCTCTCGCTTGTATTCCTGTATGTAGTTTGTAATTCCTCATGTGCTGTAATCTTCTAGGCTTTCCTGCCTCGTTCATAGTTCTGACATTCCAAAACCAATTTCGTTGTTTTGCGGTAAAAATCCTTTTTTGATGCCAGTGCTTCCTTTCGGCTTTTTACCACTGTCATCCATACGAGCCTGAGACTCCTTCCCGCAAAAAGTATTTCCACATTGCTGTTCCGTAACGTGTGTGATTTTTCGCCCTGTTTTAAAACTTAAAGACAGGGGTGTCGGCCCTGTGCTAAAACCCCCAACCTGTTGAGGGACCAGTGGGTACCAGCATTTTGTATGACCCTAACCCGCAAAACCTGAAAAACTCGGCATAGCTCTGGGGATTGAGGGTACGGAAGCTGCCATACCGCTACAAGGAGATAACCATGATGGCAAGCTAAAATTATATGTTACAGAATGTTCACTTCAAGGAAAAGTTCGCAGTCCTATCTCATGTAGTTCACGATTACAGTGACTTTTTATAAGGTAGCTCGTGAGTTTTCCCTGGGAATTAGGAAAAACTACCTTTAGTCCTGAGGACTCCGTGCTTTTAAATAGCGGCTGCACAGGCTAGGCCAACATTTCTATAGCTTCAAAATTCTTGCTTTTTTCCATCTCGGGCATATAGAGATCTACGAAATCATTCCGTGATCTACCGGTACATCTGGCTCTACCTAATGCCGACTCCTGCTCTATCAACATCAACCTTCAGCTGCCCAAGGAGCATAGACCTTCAACAAACTTATGCCAAGTCTTCCCTGCTCTATACACCATCATGGTTTCTTCAAGTGTCGCCTGATGTTGACTTAAAAAAAAAATTATCTTTCTTTTTACCAGCACAAGATTGAGATATTTTGAACCCTCTCCACCTGTGTCAAAAACCCCCCAAATGGCTACTTCATCTTTGTGTTATCCATTATTCCAACTTGAGGCGGCTGTGGAATTAACACTTTCTCCATTACGTGTGTCCCACAGCCAGCACAAAGTGATTTGCGCATCTTATTGCACACCAGCATTTGCTCTAATTGTGTTCCTGCACTCTAGGTCATTTAGGTGAGTTTTATTGTATCGTTAATCCGTGAAAAATAGTAGCTGTGTCCACAAATGGTTCTGACGAACGACGTAGATATAGTGAACCCAGACATGGCCATCCGACCGTCTTTATCCATGATGTACGCTGTGTTCTGGATTGGTTCTGTAACGGTTTATAGCTATGACGATCTTAGAGGCGAGTATATCTGTTGTTGTAACGTCAAACTTCATTAATTTTGTAATAATTCTTAAATGGTTTTTGAATTGCACGAGTGTCGTAATGGCTAATGGAAGATTGTTAGCGGACAAGTGGCTAAGATTCTCTATTAGTCAAGATGGGTACATGCCATACACATGTGAAGAGAAACCATTTTCGGAAGTACAAGAAAAAAAAGTCAATGTAACGGTCAACCAAGCCTTCATCAGGATAAAAGTAAAATGATGAACTGACATACAAGTAATCGCAAGAACATAAGAGCTTACGTCCCCACTTCAGATCTTGGTGACAAAGACTTGAAATAAATAATAAACATGACAAAAATCTCAAAACGAGGTCGACTGGAAGAAGATATCACGAAATAAAAGAAAAAAAAAACTTAGTTATCAATCACCATTTTCTTTATTTAATCTTTATATCGTACTTTTTCTTTTTCTTAAAAATAATCCTCCTCTTTGAGAAGAGCAGGTGAAAAGTATAACAGCCCAGGCAAAAAGCAGCATTCCAACCGATGAGCCGCGTAGTGCGCCAATATAGGGGACATTATTTTCCCAAGGGCCTTCTTGTATGCCTGTATGGTTGTAGTCAGATTTTCTCATGTCTAAACTTTAGGCAATATACTGTAAAACAAACTTATATGTTGCATATTAAAACTGACATCATATCAAGATATTCTTCAGCGAATGTATGCACATACTGTGGAGATATTTTATATTTCGCCTGTTTTAATACTTTAAAAGTTGACATCTGTTTTGATGTATGCGCAAAACCTGAAAAACTGTTGGGACGGAAAGAGATAAATGAAAAGTATTTTATGCAACAAATCTTTGTCAATGGAAGTCAGAAACAGAGTTCTTCACTGTTATGTAGAACCAATCCTGACATACGGAAGTGAGTCACGGACAATTAATAAACACTTAGGAAAAGCACTAGATATCGCAGCTATGTGGTGTTACAACAGAATGCTAAAAATACCACGGACAGCTAGAAAAAGTAATGAAGATGTCCTGAAAGAGGCCAGTGCATAAATGAACCGTCTTCATCATGTTATAAGGAAGTAATTCAGTTTCTTTCTGCGTGTAATGAGAAGAAGAAAGCTGGGATATATTGTGACAAGAGAAAAGACGGAAGGAGAAACGAGACAGAAGGCGATAAAGAGAGAATATACAGGACAGTTTGAAATTGTGGAATGATATTAAGTCAACTACAGAATTGATAAAAAGTACTGGAAACAGGTGAGGCATGATAATCTACATCACCACTTAAAGAAGAAGAAGAAGACGCAGAAGAAGAAGAAAGATAAGGAGAAGGAGATGATGATGAATAAGAAAAAGAAGAAGAAGAAAGAAATGGAAGAAGAAAAATAAGACGAAGAAGAAGAAGGAATAGAAGAAGAGGAAGAATAAGAAGAAGGTAGAAATGGAAGAAGAAAAAGAAGAAGAAGGAAGGAAGAGGAAGAAATAGAAGAAGAAGAAGATGCAGAAGACATAGAAGAAGACAAAGAAGAATAAGAAGAAGAAGATACAGAAGAAGAAATAAAGAAAAAAAAAGAAAGAAAGAAGAAAGAAATGGAAGAAGAAAAAGAAGAAGGAAGGAAAGAAGAGGAAGAAATAGAAGAAGAAGAAGAAATAGAAGAAGAAAAGAAGAAGAAGAAAAAGAAGAAGAAACAGAAGAAGAAGAAGAAATACAGACAGAAGAAGAAAGAAAGAAGAAGAATGAAATAGAAGAAGAAAAAGGAGATGAAGAAGAGGAAGCAGCATAATTTAAAATTGCTGCAGAATCAACGAGGAAGCTCTATAGAATACATTTCCAGCGACAAAGACAGATCGCGATGGTAATGGTGATCAAAATAATAATACTGTTAGCAAGCGACAGCTCTTTAATAAATAATTGTTACTTTTATTACAAATTGTCATCTTTTCACACATCCTGCCTAAGGAAAATTCTCAAAATTTGTTGGCAGAATACTATAGCTAACCAAGAACTGCTTACTCGGCGCAATCAAGAAGATATTCCCACCATGATTACGAGCAGACGCTGGAACCAGGTTGGCCATGTCCTCAGAAGACCTCGACACTATCATAAGCACTGCCATGCTATGGACCCCAAAAGGAAAAGGAAAGAGAGGCCAACCAATAACAACTTGACAGAGAACTGTGGAGGCCGAGATACAAAGCATAAACCAGTGATGGAAAACTGCACGAAGGATGGCCACTGACCGAGCAAAGTGGAGAAAATTTGCTGCTGCCATATAAGAAACCGCTAGGCGTGATGGTCACTGATGCATTGCACGTAGCTAAGGATCCAAGAAGGAAAAGAAATGACAAAGCAATCAGTGACCAAAATAATAATACTAAGACAAAGTTATTTTCAAACATAATATGAGAGAAAAAATATAACAACCTGAAGATTATCTCACATAGGTACGCCATGTAGGAACGAAACTCTGTACAAGACCATTCCGCCTGAGATGCTATCCTGGTCTGGGTCAGTGACAATCAACGTTAAATGTGACGAGGGTTATGACTTCCCCCTGAACGCGCTTGAAAACTCGACTTTGACCTGCAATCCCGATGGATCCACCTGGCAGCCAGATTATTTGCCAGATTGTAATGGTATACTGAATGAAAATTGCTACGTCTGCGTGGAGAAATGTGATCAACAAAAAGGTAGAGAAGAAGTAGAATTTCTCTCTAGAATTAGATTATGAAGTCTTAGCCCAGTAGCCAGAAGAAGTAAGAACTCTCTAGGTATGAAGTCCCACAACTGGTGAGTTACGGCTGTGAATACTCTGAGCTGGACAATAGATTTAGGCTTCAGAAGTATTCTGCGCCACTTTCGCAATAGTAACCCTGTTGCGTGTCTTTATATACTTTGATTAGTAACTTTTGAGTAAACGCCTGGTTACTCTGGCCAAGATAAGATTAGAGTAGAACTGCTTGACAACGCATACAGCAATACAACTTGAAATATCAATGTCAAGAAGACCCTAGCAGACGATATTCCCCCGTCTGACTTGCCTACCACGACGTCTGCCGAACTGCACCTCGAGGCAATGACGTCACTTCCTGTGTTACCAAGGACTACGTATAATAAACAAACACGGAGCCTTGTCGAACCCTCTAATGATATCGACAGACTTGTTATGAATTTAACTCATAACAAACCCTATGTGATAATATAATTAAATTAGAAAAAGTAACTCAAAATTTAACAGTTAAAAATTTAACAAGTCAAATGAGTACAATTTCATAATTTATTAATTACATCTATCTAGCCTTGTAATGAGAAATGGGTGTTGGAAGATGGTAAAATGTATGATTATTTATATTTACTTACTTAGTCGTTCCCCTTCTACCGTGAGGTGTAGAGGTTTGGAAGAGAGAGTGCCAGACTATTCTATCAGCTGTCTTCTTCCTGGCCTGGTTCCATTCCAGTCCTCGGTCCTTCAAAGATTGTCTAATGTTGTCCTCCCAGCGGACTCTCGGTCGTCCTGGGGGTCTGGATCCCTGGCTCTTTGTTTCCCATGCGTGTCGTGGTAGCCGATCTTCTCCCATTCTGCAGACATGGCCAAACCATCTTAGTTGGGACTGTTCTACTTGGGTCTGCAGCGGGTGGGATTTTAGGCCTTGACGTATCGTCTGGTTGCGGACCATGTCTCTTCTTGTTACTTCAACCACCTTCCTCAGATACCTCATTTCTGAGGTTTGGATCTGGCTTTTGTGGGTTGTTGTCATTGCCCATGACTCGCATCCATATGTCAAGACTGGGACATAGGTGGAGCGGTATACAGCCATCTTCGTTTTCTTACCAACCTCTTTCTTGTTGAGGAATCCTCGATTTATGGCCTGAAAAAGTCTCCAAACCGCTGCTTTTCGAGTGGCCAACTCTTCTTTGATGCCTCCCTTTCGGTCTATAATAGCTCCGAGATATTTAAAGTGGTCGACCTGCTCCAGGACCTGTTCTCCCAACTTAATCTGATGTCTCCTTTCTTCTCGTGATATCACCATGGATTTTGTTTTAGAGCTGCTTATGACCATCCCTCTCTTCTCCAGCCCTTCCTTCCAGACTTGCAGATTGGATTGGAGATGTGTCTCTGATTTAGCTATCAGCAAATGCTAGCTCTGAAATACAGACCTGTCTCATCTTCCAGTACCCCACTGAATACTTTCTTGTTCT
This sequence comes from Oreohelix idahoensis, assembly GCA_024509875.1. NCBI lineage: Eukaryota > Metazoa > Mollusca > Gastropoda > Stylommatophora > Oreohelicidae > Oreohelix > Oreohelix idahoensis. The sequence goes on from JAMPIV010008631.1 coordinate 451,757, forward strand.
CTCCTTACATGCCTTGATGACATCGTCCATGAGGAGTATGAAAAGATAAGGTGACAGGATATCACCTTGTCTTACATCAGTGATGGTTTTGAGCTCTTCTGACTTATAGTTTGCTGTGCTCACATAATTTCTGCAAGACTTGTAGAAGCTCTGTCTAGCATGAATCAGAGGTGCTGGAATGTTCTTCCTTGCCAAAAAGTCACAAAGTTTGCTCCAGGGGACCCTGTCAAACGCCTTTTCCGGATCTATGAAACAAAGATGAATCTCACTCTTGTACTCAAGGGCCTTTTCACTCAGCTGCCTGAGTGTGAAGATTAGGTCTTGAGTACTTCGGTTTGCACGGAATCCGCACCGGACTTCATCCAATTGTGGCTCAGCTAGGCATCGGAGTCTCTGCTCTAGGATTCTAGAGTACATTTTACCAGGGGCACTGAGAAGGGATATGCCTCTGTGGTTTCCACATTGTCGATTGTCACCTTTTTTGAAAATCGGTGTTATGATGGCAATCTCCCAATCCTTTGGTATGGCCTTGTTGCACCATGCTGCCTGTAGGACCCTTAGGAGTAATAGGTCGCCTGATGCTCCCATGTACTTAACCATTTCTGGTGTTATACCATCATGTCCTGCTGCTTTGCCCATCTTGATTTTCTCCAGTGCTGCCTTCAGTTCTTCCATCTTTATGTCATCTTCACCACCATTGGTTTTCTCTTCTGTGCTAGTGGTTATCATTTCTGATGCTTGACCTTGCTCACCATCAAGGAGTTCTGAGAAATATTCTTTCCATCTTTCCATTACCTCCTTTGGGGCAGTAAGCAATTTGCCTTGCTTGTCCTTTATAAATTTGAGAGGGCATTGTTTTTCCTTCCTCGTGTTCTTTAGGGTCTTATAGAACAATTTCTGGTTTTCTTGCGCATCTTTTTCTAGCTTTTCTCCAAATTCTTCCCAGGACTTTTGTTTTGCTGCTAGCACCTTGTTCTTTGCTTCTGTTCTGAGTGTCACATATTCTCTATATTTCTCTATTTGTCCTGCTGTGTTTTTAGCTCCTAAGTATTGTTTCCATGCCATTTTCTTGTCTCTTATTTTCTCTTTGACTTCCTCTGTCCACCAAGATGTCCCCTTTCTCTTGTTTCCAAGTCGGACTTCACCACATGCTTCTGCAGCATCTGTCTTTATGATGTCCTTGAATTTGAGCCAGAGGGTTTCCAAGTCATCAGGTTGTTCTTCTGTGTTTCTCACCGCTGTAGCTATAAGCCCCTGATATCTGGTCTTAATTTCTGGCTCTCTCAGCTTGTAGGTCTTAATGCTCATTTCTCCCTTTCGTTTACTTTGTTTCTTGCATGATGTTGGGCAGTTCCTAGGCTGTGCAACTCTTTCAGTTGTTCTCTTGATTGTAAGCAGGTAGTGATCACTTCCAATCTCTGGCCCCCTCCAGACTCTAGCATCCCGGACATATTTGAATGAACTCCTCCTAACAATGGCATAGTCGATCACTGACTTCTCATTCTTTGTTGATTCACATCTAGTGTATGCATGTATGCGCTTATGGGGGAACTTTGTGTTTGTAATGATCAGATTCTGCTCACTGCAGAATCTAAGGAGTCGCTTTCCATTGTCATTGAGAGTATCTTCTCCATATCTTCCGATTACTCCACCCCCTCTAGCATGGTCATTTCCAACTCTGGCATTGAAATCTCCGAGCATGATAATTTCATCTAGGCAGTCATCCACTGTCTTTTCAAGCAGCTCGAAGAATTCCTCCTTGACCTCTGCTCTCTCATCCTCATTTGGCCCATACACTATGACCAGGTTGACTATGGTTTCTCCTTCTTTTAGTTATTATTTATATTTACAAAGTAAAATAAATAATAGTAAAAAGTCTTGGATGTATCTTTCAATGAAATTATAAAGTCTGTCACAGTAGTTTTGGTATCTCTTACTATCTAGTCTCTAGCATTTCTCATCATTGACTATCGCTTTTGAACGCTCACAGTGTTTTTAGGATTGAGTACACGTAAACTCAACTTGCATTACGTCACGTCTGTTCGAGGTTTCTGAGACATACTGGTAATCAAGAAGACTTTCCTTCAGCCCGCCCTATAACTACGGGGGACTAAGGTGTTGAAGATTGTTTGACCACTAGGCTCCAGTTAGCAGGATCGAAGGTCGTCAAGTCTTTAGTTGGTACATGATCACGAACTCAATCAGACACTCGATTATGAGCTCGATCAGGAACGATCATAAAACCTGGAGCAAAAGGTAATAGGTGGCTATGGTGTTCCAACAAGCTCACCCACTACTGATGTTCATGAGGCGACCATGTCTTCAGTGTTTGTATATAAATGAGTGATTCATGGTAGTATGTTACAGAGATAGCATGATAAGATAGTGTCTACTGTGCAGAAGATAACAAAATACATGAATAAATCCCATGTTATGATACGGCGTATGTGGCCTAATGGATATGAACGCAGTTTCATAATCCAGATATACCAGGTTCGAAACCTGCTGCGGGCGGTTTGGTAGCAGATCGCTTTGTGTGGATTTTTAACAATGGTATAAGCGCCGTACCGTTCAGAAAGCAATGGCAAACTACTGAATGAAAAAAATTGCCTAGAAAAATCACAAACAGCCAATAAAAGCTGGGGTTGATTGCCACGTCCTGTAAAGGATAAGCAACTAACTTTATGATACATGGGTATGATATAACCCTTGCCTTCCACTTATGGATACCAAGTCACTTCTGTACTTGCTGGTATGTCGTAAGCTTCCAGGCAAGAACTAGCCATGATATATTTGGCTAACCAAATAATTGTTATGCTTCCTGACAATGCCGGTGGAGGTTATCTCTGGTTAGCGTCACTGGCTTCCTGTATACCCTTTTTATTATGTCTGATACAATCAAATCGTAAACAAATCTGAAATCTGAAATAAAATGATATTAGTCACACATATATCTTTAATAAACCTACATACCCTCTAGGATTAATAAGCGCACAGTGAAGCTGTATTTGCTGAAGTATATCTGCCCTGCATGCAGCGTGAAAAAAACTTTTCTTGCAGATACTGTCTTCTAGTCTCTCACTCTGGCGTCTGGATTTTGTGTGTGTGATTTTAAACGGGCCGCTCTGTCCTTATATTTGGGCTACTCTCCCGTACGAGAAAGCACCGTCTTGAGTCCGCTTAGATTTCTGTTAAATCTCTTGGTTTGAGGCGATCTGTGCTTCTTCTGTACTTGTTTTCTCTTCTTTTAACTACACACTTATATCTTTCCTTCCTTCTTTTCCCAATAGGAAGCGTTCATTCTATTCACGTTTTATCGAAATCCTTTGAGGTATGAATTTATAATAAATTTTTAATGATCGTGAGCTAACTATTAGTAGATGTGATGACTATGAAAAATATTAATTATTTTTAAAACTACTTACATTTGAATAATATCCTTTTGGAAATCACTCATTCTCTATCTACTTATTTGAATTATTACAGTTTTAATATCTTTCCACCAAGCTTGCGCTTGTAGCTTTAGATTTTCTTTCCTGCCAATGCAAATTTTAGGAGTCGCGGTAGCATAGTGGTTAGTGCACTGGCTTCCTTGCTCAGTGGTCTATGGTTCGATCCCCAGATGAGGTGGGATTTGTTTAGGTCACAAACGGCTCCTGGGTTGACCCAGCCCCAATTGGGTACCAGAGCAACCTCTGGGAAGGTTAAGGCGGCCGGCGTGATGCTGACCACATCACCCCTAGTGTGCCGATGGTCAAGAAAATATGGGCCTAACACCATATTCCCAATATGCCTCAATTGGCGTGTAACGGGATCCTTTACCTTTTTACCAATGCAAATTTTAAGGTCGGCCATGTTTCATTTATTCGCTCCTTCCTACACTTTCCTAATGCTGTATGGCTTAGGTGAAATGCAAATATTTCAGCCCAACGTCAACTTCAAAGCAAGACTGTTGCAAGTGGATTTATGGAAGGGAAGTAATCTTTGGAATGGTTTTTTAGACAAATTAAATTTCGAGTTGCAACGCTTGATTAAGCGGATACTTGTTTGACGTTAGGATAGAATTATCTTTTCCTATTTTTCGGGTGACAGAGTACAGATAAGCGTGTGAACGCTGTTTAATGTATTTATTCTGTACTGTTTTGAGTCATGTGAATTGCTCGCAGCTAGTCTGCATATGTTATCGAGAGCGGTGTTCAAGACAGCCGAATATCGTGAAGGGTTTTTTGGCGGGACTAGTGTGTGATTTAGGGAGTTGTGTTTTGGGCGTGGACCGTGTAGGTCGAGTCCCAGTGTTTTTTGGATAATGTATGCCTACGTAGGATTTGAGAAAATGTCGACTTATATATTTCGCTGTGTGTACAGCCTATTTGATAAACTGCAGTGAAGACTGATTAGGCCATATGAAGATTATTATAGCTGCCGTGTGTTGCAGGCTTTATGGAGTAATGAAGTACTGTTTAGGCCATATGAAGATTATTATAGCTGCCGTGTGTTGCAGGCTTTATGGAGTAATGAAGTACTGTTTAGGCCATATGAAGATTATTATAGCTGCCGTGTGTTGCAGGCTTTATTGAGTAATGCAGTACTGTTTAGGCCATATGAAGATTATTATAGGCCAGGATGTGGACAGGCCGTATTATATATATTTAATGCAATGTGGAAATTATATGGTTCGTGTTTTGCTGTCGAATGTGTGTCATTTATGTCATCGTGTCTGTGTTGTAACGGAATAAACAGTATCGAACTGTTCTAGACGTTGGAACCCTTTTTGACTCCTGCATGTATTCTTACGTACGCACTGTGGTGTGCGAACATAACACACACCCAGGTCAACATTCCAGACACAGTCACAGGACAGCAGCACACATATATTGAATTAGCCTGTGTGGCGATGATATAGACCGAACCACTACACTCGCAACAGTGGGTGTAAACAGACTAATAACATTAACGTTTAATCTCATTTATTGAAAACACCAAGATAAGGGGGGTGTATCAGTTGGTGGTTTTCAGTTAACAGGATCTGACATCTACGACTATTCGCGTCGATAGCCTAAGTGGCGTAGTTTTCGTATCATTGGATATCATTTAAGATGTGCCTAAGTGGCGTATACGATTAAGAAATTGTTACCTCTACAGTGATATGTACTTGAAGCAAGAGGATAAAATGAAGCAAATTTTGTCCACCAGACCATAACATATCTAGAGGATCAGTCACTACAAGTTGAAAAGAATACATATGACTTTCACGGGACAAGAGTGTAGAATACTTGACTTTGTTATAGTTGGCTCTATGTGGGCGTGGCTTGAATCTCCTGTACTTCAGAACTGTGACCTAAATATTATCTGCCTGGGTGGCGCATTTGAGAAACAACGCACGCTTTATTTGGTAGTATGCAACTCTACACCAGTAGCAATTGACGTCCTATTTCATGCCTATAGACTACAACAACGTCTGCAGTGGTCAAGAGCGTTCAATTAGACTTGGACAGTATTTGTACCAGCATTTGTACGGGTTGTCACAGATTTCTGCAATATTCGGGTTACCTGTGCCAGTTATCACCATCACAAGTTCAAGATGTTATGATACACGGAGTTGCCGTGTACATTTCAGACTACAGAAGAGTCAAGAGGGGCAGTGTGTGCTGTATTATGGTTCCTGTCAACTTGTGCATTGTTAAGCACATATCATATTGACGAAATTACCTGAAGAGAAACGAATCAAGTTGCAGTGCTTTCCCGCAGTGGAGGTTTTAGCAGTCTATGTGATATCCAGTGTCGTGGCGGAAAGAAGCGGGATCATTGACAGATAAGTGATTTTTTTCTTGTGTAAATTGTGTCACTTCATATATGTCACTGGGCCTCCCTAATTGCTCATTCTGTTGTTATTATTGTTTATGTCTAATTTGACATATGATTAAGATTTTGTGCATAGGTGTTAATGGCTGTTGACATATGTCGATTTTCCTGATAATGATGTGACTTGATAAAGGTGCTATAAAAAGGAATTGGTGATACAGAATTGAGGAATAAGCTCATTTCTTGACAAATAGTTAACTTTGTGAGCTGGAAGGGTAATTGTCAAACCTTTTGCGACAGTAATTTGTCATAACTATAAGTGATTACTATATATAGTTGATTAAGTAAGTGAATCACCATGGATCGTGATATGTACCCTACAGATATAAGGCCTATGTTGGAGTCTGCATTGGTGGTAGGTAGAGATGGTAAGGGATTGAGAGGTGCACGACTTGGAGAATGGATAATGGATGATTTTTTGATTAATGTGTCAACATCCCTGGAGTTATTTGCTGAACATAACTTTAAGTTTGTTTGCAATTTGGTAATGGCCAAGATTTGGTGAATTTGCTACGGCACCTTCGTGTGTTTTTGCAACAGTATATTGAGCTTGAACACGGACATATAGTGCAAAGCATGTTCAAAATAATCCACAACCATACTTCTGATGAGCAGGGAAGGGAATTGAGAATTGAGAAACAAGCAAAAGTAAACAAACAAAGTGCTCTACAGCAAAGGGAGAATTTCATAGAAGGTGTTGCTAAAGAGAACGAACTACAGGCAACTGTGTATAGGCTTAAAAGTGAGATACTTGAATCAAACTCAGAACTTTCTAGTGCACAAGCTACATTAAATTCAGCTTTAAGCAAAGTCCAAGACTTGGAAGCTCAGATAGGTAATCTCACGCGGGAACTTCAAGAACAGAAAGAGATGTATGAGAAATTGAAGGTTGAGAGAAATGACTTCAGCCACAGATAGAAGAGGTTCAAAAGATGAGATTGAGGAAACTAGCGCGACAGAGGAGAGCAAGCAAAGAAAAGGATGAAAAGGTGAAATTAGAAGAGTTAACTATGGAGAAAGAGAAGGTCGCTAAAATTGAAAATTTGCTAGCAGAAGAAAGCGACAAAGTTTTGGCTGTTAAGGAGTTAAATAAAAGGTTAAGTGAAGAGATTTCATTTAAAAATAATGAAATTGCAGAAGCAAGGGACAGAATATATGGCTTACTAGATATGGTTTTGAAAAACAATATGAAGTCTTCTGTCAATGTTGACAATGATAGACAGAAAGTTGCGAAAAGTCAGCCCCATACACTTTTTGCTCAGAGAGATGTCATACATAGTAAATATAGATCTTATCGTGGGAAATACAACTTTCCTAGTTCTAATATTACTGATAGTTCCAGTAATAATTCTTGGCGTCAGAACAACAAAGATTCTTGTGTAACAACCAGTTCTGTTGGTCAGGAAAAGAAAGGTGATATATTTCAGGTCAAGACTCATAAGAGCAAATATTTGTCTACTACTGGAAATACTCAGAAATTAATAGCGGGTGTTGAGACTATTACTACTTGTTCCAAAGATGAAACCCATATGCGGAACAATAGAGATACTATTGTTTCTGGCAGTTATCAAACTCAGCACAGTCAGTTTGAAACTATTGGTAAATATATTCCCATAGGGAAAAAGAAAAACAGTTCTAGTAAGAGAGATAACCCCAAGATTAAACATTACCAAGGGAGATCAGTAAATAATAATTTCCCTTCTCCTAGATACTGTAGACAATTTAACAAATCTCAAAGTTTTGATTGTAAGAATGTTGGAAAGTATAATAGAGATAATGGCTTTTCAAATGTTGTTTTACATCACCAGAATAATGTTCCTCAACAAACGACTAAAGTCATTATTTGTAAACAAGACAACGGTAATAATAAGTATTTTGATCATAGAACAAATAATAAGCGCAATTGTGCTAATTTTGTTCAACATGAGCCCAGAGTCATTTATAATCAAAGTAAACAGAGTAAAAATAACAGTGGATGCTTGAATACTATTGCCTGCTCTGGTTGTTGTTATAACACTTTGTTTCAGCGTAAGGCAGCGGCGACATTCAAGGTCGGTCATGTTGTCCCCAAGAATTCTATGATATCTACATGTGATAGAGAGAGCTAGTGACATCGTGAAGAGACCGGGTTTTTACACAAGCCGGTGTTGGGTAATTGTAAATGTGATTTCTACGTTTTTCTCATTAAATTTCACTATTGAGTAAAATGGAAATTTTCATTTGTATTTGTTGACAGAAGCTACGTTGCGATAAGGGTCAAGGCTTCTGTGACATATTGACGGTCAGAAATGTGAGTCAACTTTCCGCTCGAGTAGTCAACCGAAACCTGTCAGCGTCTAAATAGCAACTGATGGTTACTTTCTGAAGGTCAAGCATGTTTACAAGAGAGTGGGAGACTTCGCGTCTGATTTACTTTTTTTTTAATGTGAAGATGATAATTTTTTTTGTATTCTATATTAGTACATGACATGTTGTTGTTTTGAAATAACATATAATTTTGTTGTCATGATTATTTCTATGCATCATTTGATTGCCATAATTTTTTTGGATTTGTTGTTATTTTTATGTCAGTAGTTTGATGTCATGGTTAATTAATATATAGAACATACAGAGAAGATGTGAATTATCTGTTATGTGGTGAAATGTAATTTTGAAAATAGCGTGCATGTATCATAAATGATCTTGTATTTGGATTTGTCAACATATTATGAAACTTCGATTTTTCCAGAACTTGATTTTCTTGCCAGTCAGGTATGCAGATTATTTTCTTAGCAGATTATTTTAAAAAAAAAAGATAGATATTTTTATAGAACCTTTTGCATATGACATATTAGCAACAAAGTGTAGATTTATTTATAATGTATATCTTATCGATTTGAGTAAGAGATAAAGTTATAGCTAAATAGCATTGTACTGAGCTGAACGTAATTGTCAGCAGAAAGAACTTAAAGGATAAATTAAATTTACATGTGTTGATTTAAAGGTTTCTTCGAGATAGGATTTTTGTTTTATATTTCACTCATTTTGTTAAAATATTGATTTCATTATTAGGTTTTACTTAAAGAATTACTGAATTACTTAAAGATTAAATAATGTTTTTATGTAATTTATCGTTAAAAAAAAATATGTTTGTACGGTACTGTTGAAAAAAATGATTTTTTTTTTTGGCATTGTAATTTTTTGTTGTGTGTGCCCAGTATTTGACTGCGTGATATCATTGATATGTAGATTGATTAGTTCTTGTAAAAAGTTGTTTTTTATGATGATGTATTTTTTATTTTAGCGCTTCATTGTGCGTTGGTAGTATTAGTTATAGCAATGCTATTACTTGTTTGTTCGATGCCTATAATTTATTTATTTTAGTTTTGTATAACTCTTGTAACTTGGTTAAATTACTTATTAGGTTTTGTTTAGTTATAAATTATTTTTTGGTGGTGTTAGTATAGATATATTTTGATATTTTGTGTTGTGCCTTTCGATCATGTTTATATATTTATTTTTGAATAGGTTATCTGATCAAAACAGTTATTAGTATATACTGTTATTGACTTTCTCTGCGTTCGTGCCTTTGCTTTCTATCTGTCTTTGATAACTATTCTTCATTTCATTCCTCCTTTTCTGTTGTCTTTTCGGTATGGATTTCATATCTTGTTTATACTTTCGTACCTCATCTTCGTTTTACTTGATTCTACTTGTATACTTAGTCTTCTTTCAACACTTATACTTCTATTCTTTGTATTGTTGGAGTGGTTATATGACTTGATATAACATATCTACTTATAATAGTGGTATTTATTTTACATGTAATTGTCCAACGTAATTATGAGTATATGGTATTGTTGAGTTCTTACTTTCCTTTTTTTACAGATCATTCTTCTTTTGATTGATCTTGTATTTTCTTTTTCGATCGATTGTTGTTAGTTTGGTTTGTACTAAATATACGTAACTTAATTTTGGAACTGATCATATTTGTATATTTAACTAATTACTTTTTATACTTAGCTGATTATACTGTATGCTTTAATTGCTACTTTACACTTTAATGCTGATATTTGTTGTAGATATAATTTGATTTAAAATAAGATATTTTTGTAGGCATACGTTAGAGCTTAATTGTCTTCTAAATTTCTCGTTTTTGGGAGTTATTTTTTTCAAAAAAAAAATGATAGAATCATTTTTTTTCCCGGAGCGGGTGGTAACTGTTGCAAGTGGATTTATGGAAGGGAAGTAATCTTTGGAATGGTTTTTTAGACAAATTAAATTTCGAGTTGCAACGCTTGATTAAGCGGATACTTGTTTGACGTTAGGATAGAATTATCTTTTCCTATTTTTCGGGTGACAGAGTACAGATAAGCGTGTGAACGCTGTTTAATGAAGTACTGTTTAGGCCATATGAAGATTATTATAGCTGCCGTGTGTTGCAGGCTTTATGGAGTAATGAAGTACTGTTTAGGCCATATGAAGATTATTATAGGCCAGGATGTGGACAGGCCGTATTATATATATTTAATGCAATGTGGAAATTATATGGTTCGTGTTTTGCTGTCGAATGTGTGTCATTTATGTCATCGTGTCTGTGTTGTAACGGAATAAACAGTATCGAACTGTTCTAGACGTTTGCAACCCTTTTTGACTCCTGCATGTATTCTTACGTACGCACTGTGGTGTGCGAACATATCAACACACACCCAGGTCAACATTCCAGACACAGTCACAGGACAGCAGCACACACATATTGAATTAGCCTGTGTGGCGATGATATAGACCGAACCACTACACTCGCAACAGTGGGTGTAAACAGACTAATAACATTAACGTTTAATTACATTTATTGGAAACTAGAGTAGGGGGATGTATCAAAGACCAACCGAGCTGTCCCTTCACCCTTGTATCGCTCTGTGTCGCGTTACACATTTTTTCACAAACAAAGCAAGTGGTACCAAATTTTTCTACAGATATAGCCTTTAATAGGTTTAAACTGCTTTAATTTTTTTATGTAAGATAAATATTATAATAAAAATATTGTAATATAAATTGTATATATAGTATTATATATATTGTAAATAAATATATAAATAAATAAATAAATAAATATATATATATATATATATATATATATATATATATCAATATATATATATCTATATATATATATATATATCTATAGATATATATATATATATATATATATATATATATATATATATATATATATATATATATATATATATATATATACAGTACTTTGCAAAAAAAAATGGCAGTCATATTTTCGCAACGCAGCACACTCATAGAAGCAAATAATAATAAAAACTGTATGTCCAGAGGAAGATTGGTATCTCCCCTATCTATTAACAGTGGTTTCAGTACAATATAATGTTGCCTTCTCCAGCCAGGCAAGCCTGGATACGGCTAGGCATACTTCCACAAATGTTTGTAGGTAATTGAGAGTCAGACTGTCCCAGTATTTTTCAGCTACCTTCTTCAATTGTTCAACGTCTCTGAGTCCACTCTTTTTTAAATGATTCTTGAGTAGTGCCCAAAACGTTTTCAATTGGGTTTTGATCGGGACTGTTGCTGGGCCACTTTCACACTATCACATTCTTCTCTTGCAGCCATGCTTTGGGGGTGTGGGCTGTATGATTTGGGTCATTGTCGTGTTGATGTGTGCTCGCATCGGGGTACATGGCCTGGATGAGTGGCAGAGGGTGTCCCTCTGGTGTGTCGATGTACCTTTCTTTCGTGAGAATTCCTGTGAAAAACACACAGTGGGGTGGCACCTCTTGCTGACACCCCTCCCCAAAGATGGAATTTCTGGGTATGTTTCGGTCGCTGGTACACAGGCGTTACAGAGCCTTTCGTCCAAATATTTATTTGAGCAGGATAAGACCAAATAGAACATTCATCTGAAAAAATCACATTGTCCCATGACAAATTTTGGTGTTCGTGGCACCAGTTCAAGCGCATCTGTTTGTGAGTCTCTGTGAGCAATGGTGACGAAATTACCCGCTTTTTTTTTGTGTAATTCATCCTGTGTAGCTCCCGGTTGACAATAGCATTAGATACCTCTGGGCTTCCCAACTCGATCATGCGCTGCCGTATGTTTTCTACACTCTTCATTGGCCCAGCCCGAACGATTTGGGCGAGACACCGATGGTCCTTTGTGACCAAAATTCTTGGCCTCCCACTACCTTCTTTTCGCTCGATTCCATTACCTGCTTTTAATTTACTCACAACTCTGTAGACAGTCCGCTCAGGAATGTTCAAGGTTTTTAGAAATGTTGGAACATGTTTGATTTCTTTCATTCCAAAGCTGTGAAATTAACATACACTTTGACTTTGTATCCATATATTTTTCTGCACTAGCTTTTGTATTCTTATCTTGATATTAGAAATTGTCGTCTGCTCTATTATCAAGGGACGTTACTGTACGCTAATTTTTTTTTTTACTTTTGGTAGTGTTTGCTCACTTAAGTGGAGTGCAACTTTCTGGCAGAACATGCATATTTAATTAGATTTCAGCTTATTTAGCTGAGCAATATGACTGCCATTTTTTTTGCAAAGTACTGTATATATATATATATATATATATATATATATATATATATATATATATAAATATATATATATATATATATATATATATATATATATATATATATATATATATATATATATATATATATATATATATATATATATATTCTTCTTCTTCTTCTTTGATCCTTAGCCGCCGACCGTCAAATCAGTCAGTGGCCATTACGCCTGGTGGCGTCTTGTGGGCAATAACAAATTGATTCCACTTTGCTCGGTCGGTGGCCATCCTTCGTACAGTGCCCCAACTCTGGTTCATTCTTTGCATCTCAGCCTCCACAGTCCTCCGCCAAGTAGTTTTTGGTCGGCCTCTCTTTCGTTTTCCTTCAGGGGTCCATAGCATAGCTGTTCTTGTGATGTCATCGGGGTCTCTTCTGAGGACATGGCCAACCCAGCTCCAGCGTCTGCCAGCTATGATGGTGTGCATGTCCTCTTGCTTGCTCCGAGTAAGCAGATCTTGGTTGGTGATGGTATTTGGCCAAAAGATTCGGTGAATTTTTCTTAAGCATGTTGTGTGAAAAGAGGACAATTTCGACATTTCCTTTTCTGTAACTCTCCAGCTCTCCGCGCCATAGAGAAGCACAGAAAGCACACAGCTCTGATATAATCCTAATTATGTGCTTGTGCTGTACTGAGAGGACTTCCAGATGTTGTTTAGACTAAAAAAGGCTGTTCTTGCTTTGTTCATTCTGTTTTTGATGTCTTTGCTTGCTCCGCCGTCTGGTGTTACTATGCATCCTAGGTATGTGAAGGCATCTGTCTGTTCCAGTTGCTGATTCCTTACTGATATGGGCTCAGGGTTGCTCACATTGAGCGTCATGACCTCTGTCTTTTTTAGGTTGATCTTCAAGCCCACCTGCTGGCTATACTTATTGAGTCTATCCGTTTTTTCCTGGATGTGTTGATGTGAATGTGCTAGCAGTGCAATATCATCTGCATATTCCAGATCTTCCAATGTAGAAAATGTAGTCCATCTTATTCCTCTTGGACTGCCCTCTGTTGTTTGGCGCATCACCCAGTCTATGACTGTTAAAAATAGAGTGGTTGATAAGGGGCATCCCTGTCGTACTCCTGTCTTCACTTCAAAGGTTAGGTTGCTCTGCCCAATGCTACACGTAAAGTTGGCATAAAGGCTTTTTATGATTGACACTATGCAGCTTGGAATTCCATAAGCCCTCAGTATTTTCCATAAACTGTCCCTATGTATACTGTCAAAAGCCTTTTCAAAATCAACGAAATTAATGTACAGCTGTCCTTGCCATTCTGAGCACTGCTCTATAATGTTCCCGAGGTTAAATATATGATCTACACATCTTCTGTTCTTTCTAAATCCTGCTTGTTCTTTCCTCAGTTTGTGGTCTACTGCTTTTGAGATTCTCTGTATAATTATCCTGCCTAGTATTTTGCTGGGAAATGAGAGAAGAGTTATTCCTCTCCAATTATTGTAGTCTGCAAGATCTCCCCTCTTGGGCAATTTGACAATTATTCCTTTTCTCCACTCTGTTGGTGTTGTCCCTGTTTTCCAGACTTGTGCAAATAGTGGTTCTAATAGTTCTGCTACCTGCTCTGGGTCTGTCTTAAATAGCTCTGCATTTAAGTTATCATGACGAGGAGCTTTTCCATTCTCTAACCTTTTGATTGCTGTGATGATTTCTTCTTTTCGTGGGATGTCTGTATTAACATCTAGATCATTTTCAGCCTCAGGAACATTCAATTGTGTCTCTGGTGGTTCCTTATTCGAGTTTCTCTGAAATGCTCTGCCCATCTTGTTTCCTGTCCCTCTACTGTCGTGATTAGATTTCCGTGCTTATCTCTTACTAATGTAATATTGTTTGCACCTCGTTTTCCACTGATGATTTTAGTTATTTTGTATACTGTGCTTTGTTAATTTCTCAGTGCTGCCTCTTCTGTCTGTCTTGCAAGGTCATCCAGAAATGTCCTTTTATTAGCACGGGTTTGACGTTTATACACACACTATAGACTTTCATGTTCGCGAATACATAGTGTACCAAAAGCCTTAATGCAAGCTTAAACTTTAATAACTTAAAACAGAAACTGGACTTTTGGGACACCCTGTACATATAAACCAGTAACACAAGACAAGGACCGTAAAACTGTGTCTCGTAAATTACAGAAGAAAAAGAACAGTACAGAATACCTGGTAGGGCCCGATGGCAAGTCGGAATAAGAGTGGAATCAAACGTTTTGAAATGGAGATTTAGGAAAGTGGTTCTCAACGTGGGTCTTATGTCCCCCAGGGGGGTGGGGGGGCCATGTCATATTTCAAGGTTGCTACAGTAAGATGGTAAAGTACCTTTCTTCCAGCTAACAGCGACTCGGGGGGGGGGGGGGCATAGCGGTGAATGGGGATCAGAAGGGGGCCATGAACAAAAGAAGGTTGAGAACCACTGATCTAGGATATGTTCTAGAGATGGGGTAGGGCAGTGGTTGCCAAAGTGGGCGGTTACCCCCCCCCCCCCCCTCCCCGTGCATAGGGAGGGTCCAAGGGGGGCGATAAGGGAACATTAGGCGGCAGGGGTGTTCAGTAGTTAGGGAGTGATTGAAGACTTTCTTTCTCTTCCTTAATCATAACCTCTTCTACCCCCGTAAACAGAGTGTAGAGGGGACCCGAAGAGCACAAGGCTCCTGGGTGAGCATGCAATCAAATTGTTAGACAAACACGTGATTAGCCTGTTGTACCCGGACTTGTCCGGGCCCAAACTTGTCAAGCTAAATTCAGAAATATTAATATAACGCTTACGTGAAAAGCGGTTTGCTTATACAGGGCCCTGAAGTGAGCGCTCAAACCCTAAACCCAACTACTTCCTAACGTCGCTCGTCCCAGTCTCTTATGCACCCAGCTACAAGAAGTTTTTCAAGGGGTACTGGTTATATTTGGTAATTAACTGCATTATCCTATTTAAAAATATATACGTAGC